>WBMV01009427.1:62471-100975 GCA_013396655.1 Campylorhamphus procurvoides
GCGTGAGGGCCGGGGGTGAGGGGGGCCGGTTTGTGAATGTGTGTGTGAGTGTGTGTGAATGTGAGTGAGAGAGTGAGTGTATGTGTGTCTGTTCGACTGTGTGTGTGACTGTGCGTGTGTGTTAGTCTCTGTGTGTGTGACTGCACGTGTCTGTGTGTGTCTGTCTCTGTGACTGTGTATCTGTGTGCGTGCATTGCATGCATGCGTCTGTCTGGGCGTTTATATATCCATGTGTGCTTCTGTGTCTGGGTGTCTGTGAATGTATGTCTGTGCAAGCCTGTGTGTGTTTGTGTGTTGGCCTGTTTCTGTGACTGTGTTGTGGTTTAGGAGGACTTTTCTCCCATTTACCTCTGTCACTGACACTCATTACCCCTCCCTCCCTCCCCCACCGCACTAGAGAGGAGAATTGGAGGCACAAAAGGCAAGTGAGATAAGAACAATTTACTGGAAACAGCAATGAGATATGAAAACGAGCAGTAATAGTAACTATATTAATAAGTGTATGAGAGATCCATTGATCCGCATGCAAAATGCTCAGACCCAGCCCTGAATCCCACTGTCCCTCCGCCACGCTTACTCAGCTGGAAGGTACTCCCGCTCTTTGGAAGAGCCTCCCTTACCCCCAGCCATGGCCATAACCTATGGGTGCTGGCCATGCACCTTCCCGGCTGCTGCAGAAATCACCCCTGTCCTGGCAGGAGCCGGGGCAGGTTGTGTGTCTGTCTGTCTGTGTGTGCCGCTGTGTGCGAGGGTGTGCGGGTGTGGGGGTGTGCCTGTGTCTATGTGCGTGTCCGCCTCTGTGTGTGTCCGTGCCCCGTTCCCATGTGCCAGCCAGAGTGTGAGTGCGTGTGCTCTGTGTGTGTGTGTTTTGTGTGTGTGTATCCGTGGGTGCCTGAGCATGTCCCTGTGACAGTGTGTGACTGTGCCTGTGTGTGTGTGTGTCACTGTGTGCGTGTCCGGGCTGTGCAGGAGAGGCTGCCCTGGGCGCTTCGAGCGGGTCCTTGTGCCGGCACTGTGCCGAGGCCGCGCACGTGTGTTCCTGTCCCCGTGTCTCTGCCCGGGCCCTGGGCCCTGCACGCCCCTTCTCTCCGTCCGTGGCCGCGACAGCCGGCCGGGCATCCCTGCCCCTGTCCCTGTCCCCGTCTCTGCCCCTGTCCCTGTCCCCGTCTCTGTCCCTGTCCCCGTCTCTGTCCCTGTCCCTGTCCGTGTCCCTGTCCGTGCCCCTGTCCGTGCCCCTGTCCATGCGCGGCTGTCCCGCCCCTGCCCCGCCCCGCCCCGCAGCTCCCTGATGGCGCTGTCCAAGGTGCTGAACCCGCGCAGGCGGCGGCGCTGCCCGGATCTTCCCGCCGCTGCTCGGCCCTTTTCCCGTCGCTGCCCGGCCCTTCTCCCGCCGCTGCTCTCTTCCCTGCCTTGCTCCCCGAGCTCCCACGGCCCCCTGAGCTGTCATGCAATTAGAGTGTCTACAGCTGACATAAATGAAATTGATTTTAATTAGAATTTAGCTGTAAGTATACATTTAGCATAGGATTTATTTATCCAGGATTTCCCCCCGACGATTTAGTAATGTATTGTGATTTTAGAGAGTAAACAAAAGCCACTAAAATTCTGTTTGTGGGACCCCAAGAGTAAATAGTCTATGGCACAACACAGCATTTTGTGCTCAATCCCTACATGAAATTCTTAGTGTACACCACTAAAGGAACTACACAGTTGTTGCAAGAATACCTTTGTGAGTGGCCTACTGCTATTCATCTCAAGATTCTTGCCATGTTTGGACTTTGGTTGGTTGGTTGGTTTTGATTTTGGTTTGATTGCAGTGGGTTGGCAGAGAAGGAAGGAATGAAGAAATATAAAAATCAAGGCAAAAACTCTAATGGTAACCACAAGGTTTTGAATGCATTGTACAGCCACTACACAAAAACTTAGTCTGTGATGTTTTCAAAATCCTAAGATTTTGCAGGCAACATTTAGGCACTTTTCACCCAGCATGCCAATAGTGCATGTTTATAAACACTGCATGTGTTTATAAAAATATATGGAGAATGTCATTGACCAATGTGTTATTATACTACAGTATTTCCAGAAGTGATCGATAAAATACCTGAGAATCAACTTTCCTGCTGAGAAAGAGTAGGAGCAGGAAAACAGTTGATTTCAGCAAAGTTTTGAAACACTGAAGAAGCCGAGAAGACTGATAGCAGAATTGAAAGGCGTAATTGTCAATCAGCTTTTACTAAAAATTGTATATGGCTGTAAAGGGAAGGAAGACATAAGTCCTCCTTTAAAAAAAAATAGCAACCAAAAAACCCCAACAAGACAACAAACAAATAAAGCAAAAAGAAGCATAGAACTAAGATTGTTTATTAATAATTTACCCTGATTCAATTTACCGCAAGAATTGTTCTTCTTTCCCATTTAACAGCATAGCAAGAAATGGTGCTGTTTGCAACACAGCTCAGGACTGTCCTGCTCAAGAGATCACCTGTGTCATCAGACTGTACTTCTGCTCCTCTGTTTATCAGAATAATTAAGGCTGGTGCCCCTCACTTGAAGAAGAGAGAAGACTGGCAATAAGGTGTGTTCTCTTAAAGCACCTTCAGGATGTGTCTAAGCTGTCCCCACTCAGAAGCAATCCTGATCTGATAGCTTTCAAAACATACCATATGGTCATGTATATGGAAAATCAGTTTTTGGGGGTTTCCATCTGGGGTGCTAGAAGAATAGTGTTACTTTAGTCTGTTTTATTGTGCTTAACCTATTTAGATTGTGAGAAGCTTTAATTTAAACACCTTTAAATTTATTAAACAGCAGGAAGAGCTACATTCATTAAACTCTGTTTTTTATGGTCAAAAGAAGAGACAATAGGTTTGCTTGCACATCTTTACAACAGGTAACAAAGTAGACAGAAAAAAGTTTCCTGTAAGATCATTTTTCAAAAGTTAAAATATTAAATTGACTTTCAGTGATACTTAGATTGCAAAATCATTGAGATACTTTTTTGAATTTTACCTTATACCTCATTAATAATAATAATAAAAAAGAGGCATTAAAATATGTCAGACAGGAAATATAGACCTCTAATGACATTAAGCATGACTCCATTGCTAGTTGGAGATCAATTTTTTTCATAGCTACTAAAAACCAAAGACACATTTTACAACTCTTCAAACTAAAGTGTCAAGCCAAATTAAAGTTTATCTGTACTATATTTTATTGCTAAGTCTGATATTGAAGTGGATCACAGCATACTAGATTATAACTTATTTGAAGATAGAACAGGTAACAATCATTACATATTTTTGTTGATGCCATCAAAATGCACATGTATTTTCATGTAGCACTGAGGTCAAAAGGCGGTGAAAGAAAAGAATTGCAGGAAAAGCTCCAAATTTGGCAAATGCTTATTCAAAAACTATTAAATCTTTTGAGAGTATGCAGTAGAATGAATGGTCAATGTAAGCACAACAAGAATTACACTTCTGACATGTCACGATAAAGTCAATACAACAGTTTAAATTAGTAGTTATCTATGTGTGTGTGAGGACATCTAGGACTTCATGCACCAAAAATCGGATTAGTCAAGAGTTTTCAGTTTCAGAAATTCAATTTGCTTTCAAATTTCTTTACTATTTTGCTTGGGTAAAGGTTGTCTGTTTCCTGCACTGACTGTAGATTAACATTAAAAAAAAAAAAAAACAGATACGTTCTCCTATGATCTAAGTAACCATCTCCTTCCCATAAAGTAGAATTATAATTGACAATATAAGGAAAAAAGAAGCAGCAATAGATGTGAAAGAAAGAGGGAATGACCCATCACCTTAGCCTCAGTTTATTTAATTTCTTCTTGGGATACTCTCTGTACCCAGGCTCCATTTGCTGTCTGCATGCCGGCCTGTGAATACAAGTCCCTGGACCTTTTGCCATCATGGTTAAGTTATGGGGCACCTGAAAGTGCACAGGCAATCAGCATGAAGTTTGCTTCTATGTAACAACATTGGGATGATGCACTGGATTTTGGCCAACAGTTCATCCTGCTGGCACTGGCTATGCCCTTGCCTTACACAGGCAAGCCCTGCAGCCCTCCAACTGCCGACAGCTTGCCATGTAATCCAGAAGGGAACTGTGCATCAGCTCTATTTTATGTTATCATTCTTGAGATGTTGTAAAGAAGAAGTAACTGAAAATGTGACTCAGTAAATGCCATGGAACATAGCATATCTTCACTGAGAGATCCCCTTTTTCACTAATTCAGGATAATTTAAAAAAAAACAATAAAGTAATGAATAGGAATTGGACGCAGAAAAAAATGCTTAAATAGAAATGAATAGCCAAGAATAAAATGCAGTGTAGAATATCTGTTCTCTTCTTTTTTCCTTGTGATGCTAACCAAACTGACAGAGAAGGTGTGACTCTATGATATAATTTTCTCCTCTCCGCATGGAGGTAAACACCAGATCTTATATTTTGCTTGCCCATGTTTGAAGTTCTACCTCTGCTGTTCCTTCTGACCTTTATATTACAGCTTATCCATTGCAGGTATCTCAAACATTTTCACAAAAATCTCTGTCATCATAGCACAATCTCCAGTTCACCTGTTTTTTCTAACCTTACTGCAATCAGTAAGTCCCAATTTCCCTTTCAACCTAATCTCTAAGATTTAGAGCTGTTCCTCTTCTTATAAAACCTCCATTTACATGACTTTCTAATTTTCCTTTTCACATGACGCAAAATAATTCCTTTTGTACCCCTCTTTTTCTTTTTCTACTTATTATTTTCACTATCTTCTCCTTGTATGCAAGTCTTTAATACAAATTTCTCCCTTGAAGAATAACAAGAAGAAGAACTAATGGACAAACTGAGGTACAAAGAAGGTGATGTGTGTGTAGAAAAGTGAGGAGCTGCCAGAGTCAAAGACGCATCCTCATAGAGGTGAAGTCAGTGCTCACAGTCCATTAGCCAGTCTACTTTATTAATTAATTATACAGTTTATATAAGGTTTTACAGTGTTTACGTATAATAATTCTCTAAAACTTATTGGCTAAAAGTTACTCGCTTATTACATTTCTATAGCTTATTGGTTAAAACCTACCCGCTTAATGTACCTACTGTCTATCTTGCAGCTAACCTTGCAATAAGCAGTTCTACTGCTTTCCCATACGCTTTCTTGGTTTCCCATCTGTCTTCTTATTTTACTTGTTACCATCTTCTTCATGTCCACTGCTTATGGATACATTGCCTCTACTTCCCAGCACGTAGGCTAGTTCACTGTCCTTGTTTCCCAGCACGTAGGCTGGATTGTGCAAACAAGCTTGTATGAGGATTTCATGCCCCATACCTGAGAGCATATCCTCAACGTACGTGGGATAGAATAATTGAGTCACAGTTTCCAAATTCCTAGTAATTTCTTGAGCTAATTCTTCAGTTCATAGTTAAGCACCAATTATTCACCACGGCAAATTAGAGAGGCTGGTAGTCTCACCTGAGTTTAGGCATGTAAAAATCACATGTCTAAGTCTAGTCCAGTCACCACAGATGCCCTTTACACTCCGGAGGTTGAAATAGACTCTTCTGACAGTTTATTCGTCTGACCTGCAAGTACCTATTTTTGGTTGAGATGAGTCATCTTATGCAAAATCTGATTTCTCTCCACAGAATATAAAGTCAGTAACTAGATTAGATGTAAACATCTATCCTGTACATGACAACATTAGTACAAATGAATGCCAACAGATTTCAGTAGTGTATGATAATAAAGAGTCCTGAAGAGTTTGTCATTATATAACAGATGATGGAAGAGAAAAATAAATCTTTCAAAAAGTGCACGTGATTTGCATGACAAAATGTATTCTACTTCAGGCATAGAGAGGTGAAAAAACAGACCATGGTCAAAATAAATTGATAGAATTTGAGAAAAAAAAAAGATGCAAGATGCACGCATATAGCTTATCTAAGATGTAAGCAAAGGTACAAATGCACAAAGAAAATGTTATACCCAAATGGGAATAAAATTGTTCAGAGGATGGAACAGATATAAACTAGAACTAAGGAGATTATGTTGCACATAGAAAATTTATATTGAATGTAATAAGCTACTTTTACCATTTCATTTAGAAAGAACTTTCATCAGAAGTAGAATTCAAAGAAAGGAAAGCTTGTAAGCATGTGTACAAGAAAGCTGGTAATACAACAGTTCTGCTTTTCTGTGGATCTGTTTTGCTTTGTTCTGGGTATTTGGTAGGGTTTTTTGATTCCTTTGTTTGGTAGGGGTTTTTTGATTCCTGTTTGGTAGGAGTTTTTTTGCTTTGTTCTTGTTTTGGTTTTTCAATACATTTGTAGATTTTTATCCAGTTTGTTTTTAGTTTGTTTTGTTCAGAGAATACCTATCTGCAATTGATTAATTAGCAGCCTGATTTAGTTAACTTTGCTTCTTCAGAAGGATGCAATGGAGACAACTGTCTGATCTGAATTAGTTTATTGATCAGGTACACAAAGCCCATAGCCAGGCAACAAGATAAAAAAAAACCCAAACAAAACTTTATTAATCCATTGGTCTATTACAATGTTGCAACAACAGAAATGGAGTAAATTCAGCATATGAATTGTCATATGCTTATTTATGCATTTACAATATATAGCTGTACAGAATTTAGCCAGTTCCCACTTACTTATCGGAAGTGTAGGAGTACACAAAAAAAATCCTGGACAAATCGGATGGTATTCATCTGGCAATCTTAAAATTAAATATATAAAACTACAGGATATACAAATCATCACCAAATTGTAAAAAAGAAGGAAATTCTCCATTAAACATGGTTTAAGATACTTGACCATATTAAAAGGTCAGAAAGAGTTCAACTAACTCCAAACAATAGTCAAGCATTATGGCAATTTTGTTCAAAATGAAATGTGAAAAAAGTTTTGACACTATACAACATCTTTATCAATCTATATACTCTCAAGTAAAAAGTTATATAATTGTATATTAAAACCCCATTTAAAGTGTGTAATACTACCAACTTGATAGTTTAAGAAAAATGTGACGTTAAATACAGGATTAGAAGTCATTACCCTCTAGGACCTTTGAAGAGAGAACCTTTGGAGCATTAAAAGAACTATCTCCACTTTCTTTATAAAGAACTATTTTAGGCAGAGCATTTCAGTAGGAACCTAAAACTTAAGAATCCATTGTGTCAAATTTAGGATTAAATGCAGACATTGCTACCAGTATGAAAAAATCCCAAACAAACAAAAAAAACCCACACAGAAATATCTCCTTTTGACAATGTATATTGTAGCTCAGCAGATGGCTGTGAAATGATACTCATCCCACTTGTAAAGATTTGTCCATTCTTAAAGAAGTCATACAATCAATACTTCACATATGTTTCAGTTTTACTGGATCATAGCACAGGCATTTTCTGGAAAAAATTGCTGAATGATTTTAAGGCTCTTAGCAGCATACAAAAGGAGGTGTTTAGAAGACAGAAAGAAATATGAAAATCATGTTAGCATTTTATTAGCTCTAAACAATAGACAAATGTTAGAAATTATTTTACAATTTATTTGATCACAACTGAGCATATCTGAACATAATTTTTTAATGCATAATAGATAGAGAGATTTCCAGTTCACAAAAATAAAGAACTAAACCAGCTTTTTGAGTTTGTTTTTGTCAGAGAACAAGTCCTTTCAAACTGCCAGTTTCTCACTTAGGTAAGAGCACTTTGACTCCTAAAATATCCGTAGTCCACAATGAGCATTCGCATCCATAAGATTTAGAAAATCCAGTATGAACCTGAATTTTAAAACCTTCATATCATGAGTAGTCTCCAAATTTTCAAACTTGCCCTTTCTCCTTTCTTAATGTTAGCAAAGGAGTTTAATAATTCCAGCAGCTTCTTTTTGAAGAAGTTGACAGTATTTTGTTCTAATTCTAACAGGTCTCTTAGAGATATGTCTAATAGATGGAGAAGGTCAGAAAAATTGAAAGAGAGGAAATTTGAAAAACAAGAAAACATTTAACAAGTTTGTGGGGCGAAAAACGTTTCCAGCTCCAGTATGAGTAAATACAGTAATAAAAATGAAAATGTTAAAAGTTCAGCAAGTGTTGTTAAATCTGCTCCTAATGATGCAGTTTATTTGCCATTTGTGGCAGAACAAATGGATTTGGTTTATTTCAAGAGCTGGGCTGTATTGGTCTCAACTATTGCAAAGCTCAGTTCAACCATGGAGCAAATAAATGGATGATGAGTCATTCTTTTTCTGAATAGAGTATTAAGTGCAGTCTCATCTTGCAATTATTTAATTTTCCAAATAAGTCATTCCAAAGCTCTAGGAAACAATTCCATGATTATATAATTTCTTTCAGAGTGGATGAAATTTAAGGACAGAGTGTCCCACTGTTACCTGTGTTTAAGGATTGTCCCATTTCAGTCAGTATCATACTCCTTAATGATTGAATAAAAATACATCCTTCTGATCTTCATTTTATAGGATTTTGTTCTGTTATTTTAAACTTTAACATCTCAAGGGCAATTCGAGCTTACAGATTTACAAAAAAAATATTAATTAAGGTGCATTTCTATGAACTTAGTGTACCATACACAGATGGAATTCAGAAGCTGGTAAAATAAAAACTTGTGGGAAATCTATAATGCAATGATATTTTCTAAACTGTGCAAATGTCAGCTACCTAAAAGCACCTAAAATGTAATTACATTAATTTTTTATTTTTAAAATACAAAGCCTGATGGATTTGAAAAGATTTATTTCAAAATAATTTGTAAATGAATTATGCAAAACTACTTTTCTCTGCTCTTGTATTTTCAATTTACTTTTTCATCCTTATATACCTTATTTTAAACATAACTTGCTCATGACAATGCAACAAAACATGAATATTTTAAATGCAAAATGGACATCTATTGAGGACCTTTGGAATAATTTCCCAGAACAGACTGCCCACACCCCGAAAGACCTATGCAAGCACAAAGTGTCTGAAATATTTACAATGTTAATTGAGTCCCTTAATGTTTCCCAAAGTTCTCTAATAAAGTCCACTAAAAATAGAAAAATAATTGTCATTAATGCAGTTTTTAAAATATCAAGGTGTGTTTTTTTGTTTTGTTGGGTTTTTTTGGTGTTGGGGTTTTTTTTCTCCTAGCATCCTTGTCTGAATGTCCATTGGTTTTAATATTAGTAGTGTCATTGACAATGGACTTTGACTCAGGTACAAGGACATTGCAGCAGATGTACTCCAATCTGCTGGAATTGCTGTCATGCTGTCCACCAGCACTGCCTTCCACTCACTCTGGAGGAAGGTCTAGTTTAGTGCTGGTCTTTAAAACTGAAAGAGGATAAGTATTTCTCTGTCATAGCAAATGAAATAGACATTTTTTCCTTTGGGCAGACTTACTTAGGCACCCACTTTTGGGAACTTAAATCTTTCTCAAAATAAGAACTTGATGCATCAGACTATGTCAGATTGATCATTTGATTAATTTATATTCCAAGTAATTCAGAACAATTTCCATTCCACTCATCCTTTTCCCTTTTCCATTATATAACTTTCAATTTATATATCAGATGACCCAAGAGTCATACTGTTTGTCATCTTGACTAGTGACTTTTAAAAAAAATTCCATGTATCTTTATACTTGGTTTGCATGACCAGTTTTTCATAGTGGAGTGGTCTACATGGGCAGCTTCTCTGAGAAGCTGCCAGAACTTCCCCCATGTCTGACAGAGCCAATGCCAGTTGGGGCCAAGACAGATCTGCTGCTGGCCAAGGCCAAACTAATCAGCGACAGTGGTAGCAACTCTATGATAACATATTCAAGGGGGAAAACAAATAAATTATTTGTACAGATGTAATTGCAGCCTCACAGATACCAAGGTCAGTGCAGAAGTAGAAGGAGAAAGTGCTACAGGAGCCAAAACAGAGGATCCCCTGCAGTCCGTAGTGCAGACCATGGTGGGGTAGGCTGTCCTCCTGCAGCCCATGGAGGTTCACAGTGGAGCAGACACCCACCCACAGCCCATGGAGGAGCCCCATGCTGGAATGGGTGGATACCCAAAAGAGGGCTGTGAACCTGCAGGAAGCCCATTCTGGAGCTGTGACTGTGGAAAGAGGAACCCGTGCTGGAGCAGGTTTGCTGGCAGGACTTGTGACCTCATGGGCAACCCACACTGGAGTAGACTGTGAAGAACTGTAGCCCATGAGAAGGACTCCCATCCTCACACAAAGAGGACTTTCTCCCATGGGAGGGACCACAGGCTGGAGCAGGGAAAGGACTCATTCTGAGGAGGATGCAGCAGCAGAAACAATGTGATGAACTGAACACAACTCCCATTCCCTTCCTCCCTCTACCACTCAGGGGCAGAAAGTAGAGAACTGGGAATGGAGTTAAGCTCGGGAAGGAGGAAGGGGTGATGGGAAGGTGTTTTTAGGACTTTTTTTGCTTCTCATTATCCTGCTCTGATTTTGACTGCTAGTAAATTCAACCAATTTACTGAAGTCAACTTTGTTTTCCTGTGGCAGTAACTGATGAGTGATCTCTCCCTGCCCTTATCTCAGCTCATGAATCTTTTGCTACATTTTCTATACGCTCTCCAGCTGAGTAGAGGATTGAAAAGACCACCTTGGTAGGCACCTGTCATTCAGCCAGGGTCAACCCACCACAGTCTTCTAACGCTTTGCAGAATTAGAAAGTCCTGCTTTGGTTGTGTTTGGTTTTGTTTTTTGGGTGTTTTTTTAAATATATATAATTTAAGTAAGTGGGCTTACTTAAGTAAATAAGTTTAGTCCCTACACTGCTGTCTGTCTTCTGCTAACCAAGTTGTTTTTCATCCTCTTGTATTACTCTACATCAGGAGAAAATTATAAAGAGCATTTGTGTAGCTGAGGGAAAGAGAGTGCTAAATGTTAATGCACAATGGCAATATATCTTTGCATCCTCTTTTCAGCTCATTTCTGCTTATAGCTTTTTCTACCATAAACAGTAAATTTTGCATTTAAATACCATGAAAAAAAATGAGAATAAAAGTATAAGAATGAAACAGAAAGGAGGTTTCTTAACAAATTTTGTACTTAGGTAAGTATATAAGAATAAGCTTAAAGCTGTACTAAATAATGCACTGTCTCTTACTCTTCATAAGTGGGAAAATATTTTGCCAAACTAGTCAATTGCTCTCTGTAAGATGCAGAGAACTTAATCTCTCATGGTTGATATTACAGTTTTCCCAAGTTACTAAAGCATCTGCTGGAAAAAATAATTAATCAATCTTCTTCTGTACTGAGGTTATGTGTTTCTACTGAACAGAGATGTGGATATGTTACCTTTCCAAAACCAAGTATCTGATGGCTGGTAGCAACCCCTAGCTTAGTAGAAAAACTCAGTAGGAAAACATATTCCCATAAAATAAGGACATTGGGTAAAAGTCTGTACATTTTGCCAGCTGCACTTGTTTCTGGTATATAAATTTCCTGGATTAAGCAGAGAGAGTTGTGCTGGCTTAAATAGAGTATATTTACTATGAGGAATACTTCACAAGGTTGGAAGTAGACAACTTCAGAAAAGACTAGATACCAACTAAAGAATTTCTGCGTCAACTCACTTCCCTTTGCTCCCCATTCTCTCAAGGAGTATAGCCTTGGACATCGGAATCCAATGGCTACATCTGATTACATAGAGAGAAAATCCTTTGTTAGTAACAGGAAAAGTTACCTGCATTTCTTATTTAGGGCTGTAGACTATGTTCTGATTACAAGCCACATTATAATTTTATAAATAAGATTTTATTTATTAAGGAGGAAGTTTTCAATAATTTACATATTAGGGGCTTTTTCCCCCAAAAGATGCTTATTGCAAAACCAAAAAGAAATACTACTGCCTTACTGTCTTTACTACTTAAAGACAATTATGTGCTGCAATCATCAAATTGTTGTTACCTTTCTTAGGCACATCAACAGAAATTTTTCACTTGAAAATAGTGGATTTTTTCAAATCTTCTTTACCTCTCAAGTTCCCTGATCCTGTGAATTGGTTTTATCTGGTTGCCTTCTGACCTTTCACAAGAAATTTATGCTGGTTTGACACAAAGGGAAAGCATAAGTAGCAATTGGAACTATCAATTATCCAGCTCTGACTTCATCTGTTCACCAAAGTTCTTTGCAATTTTCCAGCACTTCTATGAGGTCTTTCAGTATTTGCAGGAATTCAGATTGATCACACTAGATAGTGGGCAAAGTTGGTTGTTTACATCAGCAACTTGGTAGATGTTAGATCTGACATATGTTTTTATCAGGCTTATTTTAAAAACGCCTCTTTAAAACGAAGGAGGAGGGGTTCAGTCTGGGGTGAGAGAAGAAGAGCTGGAATTCATGTGAGTTGTTCACTACAGCTCCATCTGAACTCTTCATATGTACCAGTGTTCTGCTCTGTGCTTGTACCTGCTCAAGGGCTGGGTATTCAGCTTCAATAGAAGGAATAAGAAATTCCAGGGTGGGAGGAGTAGAAAATAGACTTTACTCAAAATTTCTATATACACACTGGGGAAAAGGAAAATAAGTAATGGACCAGAAAACAATAGGTATCATTTTGGTTTAGTGGATCTTCCTTTGACTGCTTGACAGTTTTTCCCCTGCAATCTATGCTTGCTTTAGGCTTAAGAAGAAATTGTTTTCATTTAAGAATCAGCTAGTCTGACTATGCTATTCTTTTTACTTCCTCAGATGCTATTAGTTTAGTGAATTACTATATGAAGTCAATGCCCAGTTAAAAAGAAATTCAATAACTGTATTTGTGCCAAAATAATTTATTGCAGTGTCAGATAAAAACAATCCAATTAAAAAGTAAAAAGGAATTATCTGGTGTCTCATGAGTCAAAACTGATAAACACAGGTTTGTAGTTAAAAAAAAGCCACAAAGGGAAAAAGACCAGTGGCCTGGGCTATAAAATTACACTCCTCAGAGATTAAAGCAGTCCCTTCTTCACAGGTATCCTATAGGTGTTCAAGTCTAGTCTGGGGAAAAAAAAAGAAAAAAAGTTAAAAAATATCTGTATTGGTTTCGTGGTTAAGCTCTGCCTTGGGTTCTGTTATTTTAACTTTTTTAATGGGTCTCCTAAGAACAGTGTATGTGCTTCCAAGACATAAACAGGATCCCTCATGCTCCTTGTATGCTTATAGCCATCACTGATATTCAGTGGCTTTGAAACCTAGCAAAGGCTGCCCTGAGTCTGTCTTCTAAATATAATTTTCTTTATTCTTCCACTGGGTGCTGCAGGCCAAAATTATGCATATGCTATTTACTGCATTTGTATTCAAATAGTTCTGAAAGACCTTTCCATCTGCCAATGCTTGACGTAGCAGCGAGAGCTATCCCTAATTCTTGGCAGACACGCTTCTATTTAAGAGGGGAAAACTAACCACAAATGAGATATTGGTGACCTCAACATGATTTGAGAGCCCCCAATTTCTGAAAGCAAACTGTAGTTCCAAGAATACTCCCAATGTAGGCATCTATGTAGAAAACACTACAGTGGCACTGCAAACCTGCTACCACAGCAATTTGACAGCTGCCAATGCTGCAGTTCAGTTGAGAAAAATGACTCATTTCTGCCACAAGCACACGTTCTTTGAACTGAAGATTTTCAACCCACATGGCTGGGGCTGGCCCCTCACGCATCTCTGTGACAGCCTATTTCCTCATTAAAATTCTGAATTCATGGTTGATCACACATTCAAGATGATAAGAGTCTACCCTGTGGAGTGGAACTGCTTCACTCAGAAGTCTTTTTGTTAGTTCCTGTCAGAGAGCTAGCATTAACATGTCCTAAGATCCTTGTCAAGGCAAACACAAGCTTTTTCTGAAGAATATTATGTTGGTGGAGGTGAATGAAAGCCTAGGAGACAACCATACTTCACTCACTAAAATGTGATTAAGGAGATTAACTTACAGGTAAAAGCAATTTTTTAATTTAATCTGTAGGTAGTGAGACATTTTTAAGTGCCTGAACTCAAAACCAAGACAGTAGTTAAACAGCTAGGAATACTGCCAAAACATCGATTCTTTAAGTTTCTGAGAAAGATGTCTCAAATATCTGTTAAGAAAAAAATAAGCTATAAGCCTGTGAGGACTAGGACAGAAGTAAGGGATGCACTGCCTGTCTCACCAAAAAAAAAAAAAAGTAATCTTCCTGGCTAAAAAGCATGCACCTCTAAAACTACCAATATTTGCTCTCTGAAATACATAACTTTCCTTGGTTTAGATCCTTTAGGGTGATTTACACCTACATTTCAATCTGACCTATACACCTCGGTGCCCTGGGCCTGGATACCATTGTTCAGTAGGTGAATTCCTATCAGATTTTGATCCAATACAGATGCAGGATGCAGCAGGGGCAGACTACGGGTCCCAGGAACTGTGAAGCACTTGCATGTGCCATATCTAGTTATGGGTTATGAATGTAGGTATTAAAGAAAAAGTGAGATGATTGTTTATTTTACTAACTGAAGTAACTATTTTTTCACATAAATGTGACAGGATGACTGGCCTGATTTTGAAAATCTAGTTTTCTCAGAGCCCTGCCTTTCTACCATATAAAGAATGCCCTCAGGGTATTGGAAAGTTTACTTATAAACTTTCGTGATATCTAGTATTGTAATAAAGTAGGAGATCACCAGATTAGTTTGAGCAATATCACACTATCTGACTCATTATAAAAAGTATTAATTTGGTTAGACTTGTAAGAAGTAACAAAAAGAAAAAGACTCATGGAATGCATAAACTTACTAAATGAATTTACAATGTATTACAAATTCAGAAGATTACTGCAGAGTCTCACTAGTCTATACAAACTAAGTAAAAATTAATGATAAACAAAAATGTGCTCCCTTTGTGGTTTATTTTCATCCAGCTGCATCCAGCTATGAAAGGGCTATCAAACAAAGCACTAATTAGTAGTCAGTTCAAGACAGTTTCAGAAAGTAATCCCTGGGCTTCCAGTATCTTTTGATACTGTCACAATTTCAGGAAAGTGCTGGGAACTGCACAAGCCCCAAGGTTACTTAGGGGCAGGAGCCAGTCAGGAGGTACCTTTGCTTCGCAGTCTGTGAAGGATAAAACAGCTGAGAATGGCACCCACCAGGACTAGCAATCTGAGTGAGAGTTGGCTGCAAGGTTGTCTTATCCTTTGTCTTCTCATGGTGTTTAGCAACTAGTTGTCATGCCCACAGTGAAGGCTCTCTGAAACCTTAAAAACCTTTTCCTTGAACAGCACTGTTTCTGTAGAGTTTGTGCAGTGGTGGCAGCACTGCTTGGTCACTCCCATGTTAGTTACAGCTATCTAGCCTCCATGACATGGAATATAGGGTCCTCCGTCTCTTCCTTGTATTTACTGATTTTTAGGAAAGTCATCCAAACACTAGTCTAGACTTGTAAATACTTACCAAGTCTATCTTAGGCTCTTCATTGCTCTCCACAGTAAGGCTTCCTTAGAATCCCTGCTGCTGATTCTTTTTCACTACTTGGAGCAGTTACATATCTACCAGCCAAAAAAGCACATGTGTGGCTTGTAGCCTCATGATTAGGGCACTTCCCAGAGAAGACAATGAACTTCCAACTCTCACATGAGCAAATGTTTAACACCTAATA
The DNA here is from genome assembly GCA_013396655.1 of Campylorhamphus procurvoides. Taxonomy (NCBI): domain Eukaryota; kingdom Metazoa; phylum Chordata; class Aves; order Passeriformes; family Dendrocolaptidae; genus Campylorhamphus; species Campylorhamphus procurvoides. The sequence continues at coordinate 78,128 of WBMV01009427.1, forward strand.
CAGAGACTATCATTACAGAGACTATCATTAAGGTTAGGGAGTGCAACTCAGGTCTCTTCTTTCAAGTGAATGCCCTAAACTGCTAGACTAGAGCCTAATTTTCCTTTGGCCCAGGAAATACTGAAGTTACTTTACTCTTCTGGAATTTTTAACAAAGGTATTATTTTTTTTCCTCTGTAAGAGTTTGCAGTCTACTGACTATGCAAGGTCAAGATGTATGTTCTTCATATAAAGAGTAGAATAAAATCACACAGATTGAGTGTATTAGCCACTCAGCTACTGAAAAAAGAGCATCACTCATGTCTTTCAATTCTCTTTTAAAAGGTCTGATCTTGGTACCAAACGCCAAGAAAATATTTGTGAAATTAGCATTTATGTTTATTTCAGGCCTATAAGAGCACTTCAGAAGGGGACAGGAGTTAAAGTTTAATCTACAACCTTAAATATTGGTTTGTTTTCAAATCATCATATTAGATGACTTAGTTCCATTAATGAAGTCCTTACTCATGGATTGAACCAAAAAAATCTAAGTATATGATACAACATAGAGATTCTGCTGTCAAAATACAAATAAGATGATATAGAAAATGGCTTTTGCAAAAAGATCATGTTTTAACATTCTGGGATTCATTTCAACAGAAACTGTATCTCCCAAAGCCTGACTGAAAGCTAATTAATGCTACATTCCTTAATGGAGAGCTAAGCACCTCTGGAAGGGATTTCATCTCATTATTTTATCTGCACTTCCTGCAAAGTCAGCTTCAATTTGTTATAAGAGATTTCGACAACAAATTTTCAGATATGACCTTAAGTTAGATGAATCTCAGCCTGTGTGTCTAACTTCAATAAAAATACTTCAGATCATGTGTGATTCATATTCACAGGAAGATCTTCTCAGGCCATGGTAAGGTACAATTCAGGTAAACTTTTGAAAGAACTGAGGTTGACCTGGTGATTGAGCCTAAGGCCATTTTAATAATATACCTGTCCTGAATATATCTTAAACTGGGAATTTTGCACACCTTCCTCCTCAAATCTCAAACACAGAGATTTCAACCTATGAAACAAAAGAAACTCACAAATGCTAATAGATCTAGTAGCTCAAGGGGGAATTATTCCGTGGTCCTCCTCTTAAAATTCACAGCTTTTTTATCGTTCTCTTTTACTATTCCTATAGAGTTTTAGAGGGAGATCACTTAAGACATCCCAGTGATATTGATCCTATATCTACTTAAGTCTTTTATACCTGGAATTTTGCCAAGCAAAATAGTGTACTTTACTTCAGCGATCTCAAAGCCCATATCAAGCCTTTTATTGTAAAAGTAGAGATTTGTGTTTTAATTTTTATTTTACTTTCTTTTATTCATCCTTTCATAATATTGTTCCAAAGTTATATTCTGAAGCCAGACTAATCCTTAAAAACATTGTTACACAAATAGAGTAAACAACAGCCTATACTGTTCATAGATACTGTGGATCACTTGAGAACAAATAAAATTAGAGCTTTTTCCCTACCTGGATATCTCAAGCACCCACTCACCAGTTTGCTCTGTTCACTAGATCTCCATTTTCCATCCCAGCCAGCTGCTTTGGAAAGATTAGGCTGAAAGTTGTGCCAGTTTCTATTAGGCTTGCACTTCTTCACTTCGTTTTTTTTTTTTTAAAAGACCCCTTCTTCTGTGAATCCTTAATTTTCTTTCCAGAATGCCAAGCCCACAATTTTTCTAGTCTGAATAGTCTATGTGCAGAAGAAAAATGCAAAGTCAGTCTCCTCACTGGTGGTTCTTTTCCATGTGTCTTTTTTAACTGTAGGATTTAAGATGTGAAACTTTTATCTAATGCAGATATTATAAACATTTACAATAGTCTGTACCAGCTGCAGCTGACAAGTAGTGGGCTTACAACAGCTAAAACTAATAAAAAAAAATGTATATAACCATTTAAAAATCTACATGACATAGCAGTGAATGCACCCAAAAGTTCTTTATAAAATGTTAGTGTATTCCTGCATTTTTAAGGTAATTTATTTTCAAATATTTTGAGAAATAACAGAAAGGTTTCTCATTGCACTTTTATGTGACTATACAGTACCTTGCATATATATCACAAAATCTTTGCACAAATAATATTTCTATCCTACAGGGAACAAAAATTAAAATTGTTTAGTCTTCCCTCTCCAAGAGAGGCTAGTATTACAGAATGAATAGTTAGATCTCCTTTTTAGCATATGTACGATGATCTTTTATTTTGGATAACTTGGAAAAACTTTCCATTATGAAATGTTATTGGACCTTTTTGGGGGGATAGATTGTTTGCAGCACTGTTTATAGGAACTCTGACAAGGAAAAAGTTCTGGTGCCAGGAAAATACCAGTGGCTGATGCCAGGAAATTACCTTCAGATTTGACTGGGCAATAAACTACAGAGAATTGCTGTTTTCCTGTTGGGGTTTCCATTATTGCTTTGTGCCTGGCAGCATACCAAAGCCACAGACAATCTAAGTATGGGACGCTGCTCCTCGTGCAGCCACATTGACATCCACTGCAGTGAGAAGTACTGGGACCATAACCTCAACCCTTTGATTTCCGGGGCAAAGGCCTTTATAAGAAAGAGAAATATGGGTGATAATAGAGGTCTGGGAGAAATATCTAGAATCTCCTGCTTGCAGCCTCTTAAGTCCTGAAGATTAGGAGGAATATGAGGCAGACTTAGGCAAAAAATTGTGATAGACAGCAAAGCATGAACTACAGCTCACTACATTGGGCAGCTGACATGAATGAACATGGATCTTTCCCGACTTGATTTTCATAGAGCATTTTATATTCTACTAAATTTTCCCAAGATGAAATTGAAACTGCACTAATGATTTTGTATTATTTCTCAAAGAGAATACAGTTTCTGTTTGTGCTGATTTTTACAAAGGAGATACTTACTTTTCCAAAACCATTTTCTAATGGTTAACTTATATCAAGTGCCAATCATTCCCCACTACTTGTTAGCACAACTAATCCTGTATCTTCCGTAGTAGCAATTGAGGTCAGTGGAAAGTGTCAAATCTGAATTGATGTTGCATATGAAAGAAGAGGATTAGTACAACTGCAAAGGATAAAATCTGACATTTTTGATAGTTTTTACTTTTCTGTGTTAGCATTAATTTTTCTGTAGTGTTTCATTGAGCTAGCTCTAGGAAGGCCAAACCCAGCAAGCAGTAGCAGACTTGGCAGGAGGTTAAACATCTGGCCCAGCAGAGAACAGAACAGTGGCCTCTCCTTGACTACTCTTGTTTAAGTCCTATTGATGTCAATACTCGTGAGGTTACAAATATTCAAATAGTTTGCATTTGTTACAATTGTTCCAAATATGTTATGTCACAATTTCTGCATTTTAGCTTGTCCCACTTTTAATGTTTATGTTTCTACCTTTGGACAAACTGGACAAGTTAGTAGAGCTGTTATTGTAGGATTTCACTGATTTGTATTTTGGAATGATCCATTACGAAGATCTAAGTTATTTCCACTATTTTTCTTCCCACGTTTTTGTTTGTTTCTTTGTTTCTGTCTGTTTGTTTTTGAAGAACAAACTATATAAAATGGCTGCTGCATACTGAAATATCAATAAATTTGTTTTCCAAAAGAGTTGCAAACATACAACAAGCAGTTTTTATGAGTCAGTTTTCATAGACTGTTTGGAAGACTGGTCAGAACCATTAAAGAGGTAGTCTGATTTCCAAGGTGAAAAGTATGTCATCTATTCCTTTAGAGTGTCAAATAATTGGGGATGGCTACAACATGAATTTCAGAAATTGGATAGCTTTGATTTAGGTTATCTAATGAGAGGGAATCCACCACATATGTTAATCGTGTGAATTACAAACTTCCATTTTATTTTTAATGGGCTGTGATCAACATTATTCTTTTTGCCTCTGAGTTATGCTATTTACCCATGTAATGTATGCAAAAAACCAGAAGAAGGCAGCAGGTAAAAGTTCTCCTAACTCAAGCCATCAGTTTGCATCAACTGACAGGAAAACCTGAAACATTACAAAAAGGTTTCGTCTAAAGCTATGTTGAGAAGCTGGTATTATTCTGTGATTCACTGTTTAATTAAAGACATCCAGAAGGAAAATTAAATTTAAAAAAATAGAAAAAATGTGGTATGATTGATTAAATTAGAAGATAACAAAAGAGAGGGATTTTTCCATTTTGTCTGGAATAACAAAAAAATAGCAATGAACATGCATACTATATGTGTTACAATTGCCTTCTATATTTAATATGAGTTATGTCTCTCATCTATTCTGAAATATTTGAATTGTCGAGTAATTTAATACTCTCCTATATGCAAATGAATGCATAGGGCTTTGCTAGAATAAAAGGGCCTGCTAGGCTGTGGGCATGACAGGAAGAACAGTGTCTAAAAATGATCATGTTAAAACTGCCCTGGGGGAAAGTAGTTTGAGCTCATTTTAAGCATCAGAGAAGACAGGAATGAAAGGACCAAATCCCCTTTAGTGTCAAGACAGTGCATGCTCAGTTACATTGTAATTTCAAATGTGAATATTGGAGTAATTCAGTTTCTTGTGTCAAGTATATGTGTACTGAGACAGGGACAAATAAAGGGCATTAATTGCTAAACTGTTAGACATATCTTGTTAGCGTGTCTTGGAAATACTTCTGATATCATACAGAAAGCCTATATGCTGATACTGAATCACTGAAAACTGTACTTGAGAAAGCGAAAGACATCTCTGACTGCATTGCATACTGTAACTGTGAAATATAGGTATTTAGTATAGGGAACACTAAGGTTTTAAAAGTACAGGTGGCAAGTCAGAAAATGTCTATTTGAGGACTTAAAATCACAGTTTTGATTTTGCTGATAACACATACAAAGATGTTTTGCTGAAGTTTATGTTTATTTATGCACAACTGCAACTGCCCTTACATGTGTATACATAGAAGAAGCCTTATATAGGTCTGAATACTACATTTTGCCAGACATTTATAAAAATGTGATTTGGCTTGATTCTTATTGTTAAGTGTGAAAATAGTACTGCAACGTTACCCAACAATGATGGACCTCATGAATTTTGTAATGACCCTTTTTCTTCTCAATTTTCTGTTATGATGAGTCATTGTTTTGATGAAAACCTCAGCCAAAAAATTCAAGCACTTTCACCTGAAAAGCAAATTGCTGAGAATCTCTTACAAGCAGTAAACTAACACAGCTCTTATGGCTGTGATGATCAATGCATGCTGAGGATACTGAAAACCTCAGAGGACTGTAGGCTGTGAGGAACAAACCAGATAGTTCCATTTTAATATGTTATGCACTTTTATCTTTAGAAATGTCTCATTATTAACCTCTGCTTGAAACATAAGGTTAAACACAATACTATCCCTATTTGTTAGAGTTGTGGCTTATATTCAATATACTGAATTCTTACTAGTCTTCACTTAATGTTTGTTTAACAAAACCTTTTCCTTTAAAAGTCTACAAGAATGAGAAGTCAATAATTATGCTGCAGGAGATGCATAGTTTACTGTGCATATAAATGTAGCGAGTCTGCATATATATATACACACACACACGTATATATATATATACACATATATATATAACATGTACATATTAACCCTCAACAAACTTACTGATGACACCAAGCTCTGTGGTGAGGTTAACATGCCGGTCCTGCACATTGTTTGGGGCAATCCCAAGCACAAGTACAGGCTGGAAGGAGAATGGATCAAGACTAGCCCTAGGGAGAAGGACTTGAGGGTGTTTGTGGGCCAAAAGCTCAACATGACTTCACAATATGCTCTTGCAGCCCGGAAAGTCAACTGCATCACTGGGGTAGGGGCTGACAGACCTGGGGGGCTGATGTGGGGTCCTCTGATGTGGGCAGGATGAGGAGAGGCCTGGGGGCAGGAGTGCTGTCCATGATGGTCAAAGCTGGTGGTGCCCTTGGGGATCCCAGAGTACAGCTACAGAAGAAGCAGCAATCCACAGCTGTATGATTTATTCCTGAAAATTCTTACGGTTTCCATGCTGGGATTGCACATGCCTCACCAATAACTGTTGAGATGTAGGTCAGCAATTTCCAGAAATGAAATACGTATTGATCTGAAAAGCAGTGAAAACGCTCTCATTTGTTTGACTTGGTGGAGACTGATCAGTATAAATGTCCTGAGTCACTGCTTACCTATGCTGAATATCATCTCTTAAAAAGCCTGTTAGCATCATAACTATTCTATTTAAAGTTAAACATTGTGTTTGGAAAGCTATAGGTTACTGGCACACTGTGCTACCAGGTGACTGTTCAACCTATTAGACTATGTGAAGGGTTTAGGACAGAGCAAGAACTCTCTCCCAGCTGGACAGGGGTCAGCTAGCTGCAGGGATTGGGGCCATCCTGAAAAGAAAAGCATTGTTAATCAGCTCAAATTCAGTTCTGCTTTTATTTTGAGAAAATATGTGCCTGCTGCACATACCTGGTCAATGACACTGAACTTTAAAGACTTAATAGTGGCTCACCCAGTGGGCTGTTTAATATTAGAATTTTTAAATTGTCCATTTAGTGTGGTTTGAATACACACTTGCACTGAGCATGACAAGAAATCACACAAATCTATTTAACTATCAAAAACATATTTTTAAATTTACAAAGTTAAAATATGTAATTAAATGTACAGCCTGAGTCTTTTGTTTTCCAATTTGCTTAAACCTGTGTTGAAGAGGCAAATAAATTGTTTTTATTCGTTAAGATACAGTGTAAAAAATCTCAGTTAATCAGTTGAGCTAAATTAAGAATGACATATGCAATAGTGTTAGAAATCTCTCCATACATGTTGCTTTCCAGTGAGGTAATGTGAATACTAATCACAAATGTGTACAAAATGGAATAATCACATTACCAAATTGGAATATCATAACTTGATATTTTCTTATTTAAATGCATAGTGAACTTCAGACATGGTAAAATATACTGCAGCTGCCTGATAAATAATTTTACCTCCCTTAGCAATTATTATGCACAGGAATATAAGAAAGAACACAAATCAATAGTTCTGTTGTATCCTTTGAATAACTAAGATGGATGAGAACATGGTGACAGTCTGTCTAGGCAACAAAAGACAAATGTCTTCAATGAGTAACAGGATACATATCACAATGTTTTACTCCATGGGTTTAAACAAGTACATTTCTTTATTGACTTTGGTAATGTTACACACGTTTCTGACAAGCTATTTCAACATGCTGTAAGTTTTTCCTTCCCTGTTATCTCATTCAAAATATTGGAGGTATTTATTTTATTATTATCCAAAATTGTTGTCTCATTTACTTCTAAATATGTCCTTCTCTTCCAAAAGCCTTTCCTTCACAGGAATACCGCAATAGAGTTATTTCATATCGTATATTCAAAATCAGAAAATACAAACACCTCCAAGAATGTTAGGTTTTAAACAGTAGGTATTTTTAGTTTAAATTTTACTAACATATAATTAAGTAGTATTCAGCCTCTTAATATACTGACCTATGGCAGTAATTCTGAAGTTCTGAGAACACAGATACATGTCAGCCCCAATACTGTCTGCTCTTTTTGGAGCCCCAAGCATGAGAGTCAGCCAAATGTCTTAATTAAACAGGAATAATCAGTTGCACAGGTAGAAACTGAGAAAACAATTTTCTTCAGAGCAGTTCTGGAAGTTGTATCCTACCCCAGGCTGATGTCTTACTTTCCCAAATGGGGACTCAGGAGTTCAGTAAGAGGGTGGGCAGTGGGGTTGCTGTCAAAAATGCCCTTGCTGTTGTCCATAAATTTTGCTTGCTTGGTTTAGGCCTTGGACAGACCATGGTGTGCAGTACGTTGAGAAAGACACATATTAACTGAAGAATCTGGAGAGCACTGTGATTTATAAAACGTTATTTCTGGGACAAACAAAGGGAGTGTAATTCTTCAAGTCTAGGAAACAAGACTGGGGAAGGGAATAACTTATCAACCTTTTTTGTGTAGGGCAGTAACAGAGCTAATGGACTTAAGAGTTTTCACTGGAAAGATTTCAATCTGAAATTGAAAAAAGAATCTATATTGGTTGTAGGTGTAAGTGTAGATTGTAGGTGTCCAGGTTTTGCTAGCAAAGGCTGCAGGGGGTTCTGTGTGGCGCACTGGGGCTGCCCATGCCAAGCACAGCTGGTTCTGACCCACCCACTGCAGGGCACAGCCGAGCCCACAGCTGAGAGGGCGTGCCTTGGGGAAACGTACTTAAGAAAGGGCAAAACATCTGAGAGACAGAGGAATAGCAAAGTTAGAGGAGAAGGTGGTGCTTCAGGCACCAGAGCACAGATTCCCCTGCAACATGGGAAAGAGCCCACACTGGAGGAGTGGGTATGTCCTGCAAGGACAGCAGCTTGTGGGGAGCTCATGACTGAGCTGGGGAAAAGCAGGAGGAAGAAGTGGCAAGGAAGAAAGCACTCTGTACTAACTACAATCCCCCTCCCTGGCTCTGCTGGGCAGGGTGGGCTTGTATAGGAGTCTGAAGTGAAGGAGTGAAGTAGAACCTTGGAAAAGGGTAAGGAAAGGTACTGTTATAATGTTTGTCTCTTTGTTTTTCACTACCCATATCTATTTTAATTGGCAATAAAATAAATTACTTTTGCTGAAGTCAACTCTGTTGCTCCCAAGAGTAATTGGTGATTTCCTTGTCTTACTTCAACCCAGTTTCCTCCCTCCACCCTGCTCAGTCAGTGAGCAGCTGGGTAGGCGTTTTGCTGCTAGGCAAGGCTAGCCCACCACAAGAACAGCCAAACAATATTCCTACAATGCAAGAGTGAAAATAGTGAAAGGCAGTGCCCAGGGAGGCTTTGGCAAGCTCATCTAAGATCTTTTGAAAGACGGTTAAACCAACATCTACAAGAATAACCTAAGTAGAGTTAATCTTCTCTCATAGGAGGACAAGCTAAACCATGCCTCAGAGTTCTGTATGCTACTTTGCTATGATTTGGTAGTAATGAAATATTAAGAAAATATATATAAATTTCTTTTTAGAATTTTTTGAGCAAGGAAAAGATCAATTTTTACTTATGGAGCATACTACAGATGGCTTTAGAAAAAACAGCTAAGCTAAACAGCAGCAGTTCCAAAAAATGTGACGAAGGTGTAATTGAAATCAGTCATATTGAAGTACAGTATAGAAGTGTATGGAAACACTATCATTTTACATCCATCACCTTATTTCTTTAAATAGCTAGAGGTTCATGACCAAATAAACAGAAACCTTAAAACTTAGAATAAGGTTGTTTCAACAGTTGTCCTGCTACCCTCTAATTTTATTCTTCCTGTATGGTTTAAGAAAGGTAAATGAAAAAATGGAAGAACTACTGTAATAGTGATAGGAATAGAGAATCCACCTGGAGGAAAAATTACCAAAAAAGCCTGGCTTGTTCAATTTAACATAACAGCTAAAAGAGCTTACTAAGCTAATCACTCTTAATAAATAATATATATGGTTAACCATAAGGATAAAAAATGAGTTATTAAAAGTAAAATGTAACATTAGTTTAGAAACCAGACAACAGTAACTCAAGAGTATTAATGATACATTTTTGCTGAAAATGAAAGGAAAGTTTTAACCATTAGAAGAGTGATCATTTCTAAATAGCTTATTATAGTGTGGAACAGATCTTGTGGCCTGTGCCTGTAAGACTTAAATTGATTTACTTTGCTTAGATATTTAGGATAATTTACAGTCAAAACATTGGTAGATACAAGCCATCTATCTCTGCAATATGAGTCAGAAATATATTAAATCACACTTTTTAAAAAAGTATGGAAAATTCAAAATTTGATATGTGCACTGCATAAAGGGAAAGGAAGCTCTGTTGCATAGATTCAAAAGAAAGACACTGTGTCTGTTTTGCTGTCTAATGAGATGTTATGATGCAGGACAAATGAGAAACTTTGCCCATTAAAAAGATGAAATATACCTCCTTCATTTCTTCCAATCATTCCTTTGATTGAAATATTTATAAAGCTGGATTGCATGAATTAGGTGTAAATCATCAGACATAGTTTAACTGGATGACAGATCTTTTAGATAAGAGGTTTGGTTTTTTTATTTTTAAAAAGCAAGTGGAATTTTAAGTAAAACTTTTATTAATCATTAGTTATTTTGTGTTTTCTTAGCTGTTCATGGTCAAATCAGAAAAGAAGTAAATAAAAACAATTTAATAACTTTAGGTTAAATAAACCTCAGAAAGAATCTTTTTTTTTTAATGAAAAAATAAAAAATCCATGTGAGCTCAAAGGAAGATTTCAGAAGAAATTTACTGTCTTTCATTTGCACATAATTGCAAGTTTATTGATAACTGATTCCAGAAGAACTCTGTGAGTTGATCAGTTAGGAACAACACAACCTAGGTTTGTTCAATTTGAATCATACAAATTTATTTGCATCATTTAATCAAGTGATAATATTTCCTAATTTGTATCTTTTCCAAGATAGTTGCTGAAATGTTCTTCTAAAGGTCATTGCAACCATATAGTCAGTCTCTAAAAAGTTATATGCAAGTCATTTCACAGATGTAGAAGAAAAAAAATTCCTTGATTGCAGAACAACCATGTTGCTATTTTTTTCTGACTCAGAAGAGACAGCTATGAATACCAGAAATGCTTGTGACGGTATTTGCCAATCACATTTCAGTACTGTCCTTTGGAACAGCTCATTTTTACAAACCATGATCCTTGTTGAAGTGTGTATCACAGAGCAGAGCTAAAGAAATGGTAATAATGCAGAACTACCAGTGCGCATGAGTTTGTTAGGTGGATGTCATAGATTATGGTAAGGGAATTGCACCATGATAATCTGGCCTGTGCACCCTGTTCCCACACATGTTCATTACACACCTCTCCAAACATCCATGTCTGCTTAAAATACATATTCTTGGTTCAGGTTAGAAGCTTAATTTGCTTAGGCTTTGCCACAATATAAGAAAGACACTAAGCTTTTAGAAAGCATCCTAAGGTGGGCAATGAAGACAGTGAAGGGCCTTAAGGGGAAGCCACATGAGGAGCAGCTGAGGGCACTTGATCTGTTCAGCCTAGAGAAGAAGAGACTGAGGGGACACCTCATTGCAGTTACAACTTCCTCGTGAGAGGAAGAGGAGGGGCAGGCACTGATCTCTGTACTCTGATGACCAGCGACAGGACCTCAGGAAACGGCGTGAAGCTCAGTCAGGGGAGGTTTAGGTTGGGTATCAGGAAAAGGTTTTTCACCCAGAGGGTGGCTGGGCACTGGAACAGGCTCCTAGGAAAGTGGTGACAGCACCAAGGCTGACAGAGCTATGAGCATTTAGACGTTGCTCTCAGGCACATGGTATGACTCTTGGAGCTGTCCTGTGCAGGGCCAGGAGCTGGACTTGATGATCTTTGTGGGTCCCTTCCAAATAAGGCAATTATATGATTCTGTGATTAAATGAGAGAGTTTGAGGTGATAGTAAATACAGTCATAACGAAAGGGTATAAAAAACTTGTGCTGTAGCGCTCTCTAACTGCTATGTCTAAAAAAAAAGGTCATATTGTGCAGCTGAGAAACATGGTGTTACTTTAAACAAACTCCTATGATCTCCATTTGTGCAGGAGAACTGAAAGACTAAACAGATTATGAAAACCTACTTAGAACAACTGCACAAAGTGAGTACAGAGGTATTTTGTTAGACAAATCTGCTTACATGTCCTGTTGGAATGATGCTCCTCCAAATATAGGTATACCATCAGTATGTCACATCAGTTGTGTAACTGTATCAAATTCTTGGTCATGGAACAGGAAAATTAGAGGAAATAGGAATTGCAAGACATTGAGAGTAACTGCAAAACAGAGTTCTCTATGTATCAAAAGTCACTCTGAAACTTAGAAATTATTGTTTTGAGGTGAATTATCTTAGATTATCTTACAAGTAAACAGATATTCATGGTATTTACATGGACTATGCCCTGCAGACTGTGGATACAAAATCAATCATAATCACTGCTGAAGACAGAGATATGTTGGCAGTTTGTCCTCTGTTCAGCAATCGTTCATCTTGACTGATGCATGAGAAAGGGCTGGCATAAGATATGGATTCATGACATTCATAAAGCAGTATGCTTTCTGGACACTGAGGTAGATATAATACTGGCTAGTTTGTCTGCCTTTTTTGGCACGTAACATTGCTATTCCCATTACAAGCAAGAAAAAGCTGAAGGTTGGAAATTGATGAGATGGGAAATGCTGTTATCACTGTGTGTTTTCTGTGAGTCATGGAAGCTTTCATGAGCCCTTTCAGAAAACTTCAGGAATACACTCATCACCTGCATGTCTCTTAAGGTCGGTTTGTACCAATAGGTGAGTCACCAAACTCTTCTAGGCCAAATGACACGAAAGCAAGTTTCTGGCAGGTAAAGTCCTTCTGTTTCAACAAGGAATATGGAGATGATCTCTACAATGTGAGTTGTGCTGTAACCTGTAATTACAGGTTTACATCTTATGCCATATACATGCAGTAGATGACTGGATCAAAAACATTTAAAGGATCTTATCCAAAGGTACATCTGTAAGATAGTTCAGATTAATTACTTCTTGCCACATAGTTTTGCACATACAAGATCTTAGGGCACTGCATAACATCATTTAATCAAGGGAAGATAATGAGCTATTTGTTAATGGAGCACTCACACAATGAATATATATTTTGATTCCTAATAAGATCTCTTCTTATCAACAGATATTTAAAGCTCAAGTGCTGTAACACAAAAACATATGGGAAGTACTATCATTAAGAACATAATTATTATTACTATGTTACCACTACAGTTTGGCAGAGGTTATAATTTCAAAACAAAATCTGCATAAATTATTTTTAAAAAACATCCTTAGACTTTGTTACTTCATGTGGTAGCACTAACTTAAATCTCAAACTCTAGATTACTGATTGCCCATCTGAAAGAAAAGGTCCTATAAAAGAAATTACTGAGCAACATTGTCTCAGCAGAAAATGGGAAGACTGGCAATGCATCTCTCTCTGCATTCCACTTGGAAATTAGAGATTGTTTAATGAATTTTAAGATCAAAAGGGATCTGAATGACTTTTTTTTTTCTTTTTGAGGGGGGGTGGGTTTAGGTTTTTTTTTTGTTTTGTTTTTTAAGTGAAAATTACATGCTTGTGTTTGTTTATGTTTCCACTCAAGAGATTTTTAAGGAAAACAATAGCCTTTTATTCATTTATTATTTGCAGAATTCCAATTCCACATTATGATAACATGGTGTTTCATTGTGCAAGAGATAGTGGAAGGAAATGGGGAGGGGGAAAACAAATTCCTTAGTAATGTACTTTGCCATTTACTTTCCTTTTAGTTTGAGTGGTCAAGACATCTCTTTGAGACTAAGCAAGGTAATATAAATTTGCATTGTAATTTCCCCCAGTGCAGAAAATCCTACAGACCCTTAGGTATGCACTAACATATTTCCTGAAAACATCAAGTTAATGGAAGAGTGTGGATAGAAATTAGGTGTTTCTATGTCTGAAAGTGAAGGAATAAAAGGAAATGAGTAAATCCTTGGAAATGTAAAATGAAATATCTCTGCAAACTTTAAGCATATGTTTATGAGACTCTACGTGGTTGTGTCATTCTGTAATATAAAGCATTTGACGTATTACACATCAAAATCCAGCAGTTCTTGCAAACTTACTGGGTATTTTGGGATACAGTTACTTCAGTGGTGTAGTGTGAGACTGAGTTCCTGTGACATACTGTAGAATTAAACCAAGTACAAATGCTGAAATACATCTCCCATTGCATCTCCCATTCACAACTGAAAACCATGGTAAGATGTTTTAAAGGGCAGTGATTTAAAACATATTTCTACTTTTGTTGCAAATACATCAGTAACTGCAAAAAAGGGAAGATTTTGCTCTCTTCAGAAGACCTAACTCTGCCAGTGAAAAGAATTTGTGTTTTTCAGTTTTTAATATCCCCCAAATTGTGGATATAAGGGTGATTTCTTGGAAGACTCAAAGAACATTCTAAAGTGGTCTTCCATTAAGAGTCGTTTATGTCTCAACAACTCAAGTGGAGTGGAAGTCCTATTGCTCCCATAATCTGTCTTTTTCATGGCAAAATATATATGTTAATTTGAAAACTCTCCATCAGGCCACATTTGTGGGCTTTTCCTTCCTATCTCTTATTTGAATCAATTCCTTAATAACTTCAGTGTTTTCTATTTGATTTTTTTTCTTAGCCCATTTTTCTTGGTACACTTTTTTCGTAATTAAATTGAAAAATCAATAGATGGAAAATGTGATTTCTGGTTAGTATAGCTGCTAACACATAATTTATTTTAAGGTCTTCAGGTATGTGAGATATGACTTACTTTCACTACCACAGTTTAAAGATCCCAGTCCAACTTAATAATACTCAAGGTTAATCTTTCTGACCAAAGTCCAAGAAAATGAATTTAAATTACATTTAAAGGAAAGGATTTTTTTTCATAAATACAGAATGTTTGCTGCTTTGATTTCATATGCATTTCAGGTTTTGAATATAAAGTTTGAATTGAAACACAGTTGTGAGTTCTGCACAGCTCAGCACACAGAGACATTTACGATTCAGAAGAAAGATCTTTTCTATTTAGTAGGTTTTCTCAGACACTATTTCACACAAGTGTTAGACCCCAGGCTCACCCTACGAGCTCATCAAAGGGCCTTTACTTTAAAAATACACAAGTCTCAAAAAAGCATTTATTGAAAGGGCTGTCAGTTCTTTTAATACCTTGAGAGAGTGCACAGGAGAAGACACTACCTGTTTCTCAGGAGGTCAAATAACACATTTTCACTGGCAAACTTTAGAAAATAAGAGAACTTGGCAAAAGGTTAAATGACAACATTCAATCTAAACAAAGTGTTCCACAAAGCATTGACTTAGCACATGTTAACCCATACAACTCAAGAATATCCAACACATCCAACTTTAAGTTACTCAGTTATCAAGAAAGGAGATTAGGAGAAGAAGAGAGAGAGAGAAAGTATTATAGCTACCACTCCAGTTCCAGCATAGGTCCAGCTACCAGGAGCCCAGGGAATGGCAGGGCCATGACAGTGTGGAGATCACATCTTTGGTTTTTTCTGCTCTGGCCCCCTGTGGCTACCTCTTCCCCTCCAGCTGGGGCTACTGGTATGTTAGTCATTCAGGTTATGGCTCCAGGAGGCAAGGGGCAGTGTTCCCAGTGTGCCAGTGACTGACAGCTGCTCCAAACACTTTCAAGGAAGCAGGGTTATGGGGCAGGATATTTCACTTCTGTGAAATTCAGTCTGTCCCTTCCCCCTACAGACACACTTGAGTTGGTCCGAGCCAATAATTGGTGTCTCACAACAGCGGATTCTGAACTCCATGGCAACATCCCAATTTAAAAAATGTAATAATCTAAAGCAACCTCAATCTTATGAAAGCATTCAACATCTGTCTACTGTTTTTCAGCTATGTGATTTAAAAAGAATCTATAAGCTGTTTGCTTACAAAGAAAATTATTCACTACTGGTGAAATTTGGCTCATATGAAACAAGGAATTCAAGATGGAGAGAAAATGAAAGGAGAAATTGCTAAAGTCTATTCACACAAGTCCATACCTGAGAGATAAGACTCTAGATTACATCTTTTCCTAAGAAATTTTTAAGTAAAATACAGAAGTAGTACTGGAAACAGAGACCAGTGATTTCCAGTATGTTCTTGTTTTCTGTATTTCATACATGAGGTCAGAGACAGTAGGGAAAAGGCTGTAAGCATTGTAATTTTTGACGTTGAAATGTCGAGCAGACAAGCATCAAGATTCACAAGTAGAATTCGAATTCTGAGCTGGGAAATGAAGTCACTTTGCCAGGGAATTTGAGGAACTATCAAGCAACTCTCTGGATACAAAAATGTTCAGAAACTTAATCTTAAAATTTTGATTTTACACTCTCATCCTAGAGAGCATCTCCAGACTGAGAGTTTACGAGACTAGGCAAGGAATACAAGCTACTGACTGTCTTCCAGCACAATGGTTCTCATTGCTGATTCCATGGAGTTCTGTCAGAGTTGCATTTCACAGAACAGTTAACAAATATTGTAGTTATACATATATAACTACACATTATATAGTTATACACATTATATATAAACTATGTATGGAAAAAAACCCCAGAAAAACAGGAGTTGTAGACTCACATTCAAACAGTTCTAGAACTAAATTCAGTCATTTTATAACTATGGGTAACCATTTCAGTGGCTGGATTATTATATCAAACTTTAGGTATCATTGAATGAAATTTCACCAAATTCTTTAGAGGCATCAAGGTCCTGATTTTATGAATCTGAGATGGCCTTAGAGGGCAGATAGGGAAAAAAAAAAAGTATGCCCTTGGCACACATTGAACGGAATTTTAAATGTCTGAGCAAATTTCATGAAAAATTCAGGCATTAAAGACATTTTAATATTATGTTGGATTTTATTCCAGGCGTGTAAGTGCTGGCTATGTTCAAGGGGGATATAGCTTTAAGTCTGCATTAAGAGTGATAAATTCTACAGAAGATAAAACAAATTCTTTTGAACTTAAATATTTGTATTGTAGAATATATAAATGAATACACAATGATCAAATATTTGCTTGGCTGGGATCCATCTACATTTAGATGTCTGTAGTGTTTAGGTCCTATTCTATATATGAAAGTGACATTCATGATGTGGTGAATATACTGGGAAAAACTATTTTGAATCAGAGACTTGTTTACTATGCTGTCAGTTAGAGTGTCAATTTATATTGTTAAATATAAAATTATAAATATTGCTTTCCATAGTACCTGCTAATATTACTTCATGCTTACCAATGGAAGACACTAAAAAAATTCATAATCTCTTCCAAAATAAAATACTGAATGGCAGAAAAGCTATTTTGTGTAGAGTTATTCTGTCTGGTAGTTATTTCCAAATTAGTTTATTCAGTTGGTCTTTTGCTTTATTTAATCCTGACTCCTCATCTTTCTAGTGCTACTTTGCATAAACTGAGTCCACTTCAGCTGCTTTACTTATGTTCCCCAAACGAGCTTGAAATCCTGGCATAAATAGAGTCTTACACTGAATACATCACCTTGCTGGCATCTGTATGCTTTAAAGAGTAATCTTTCAAACATACTGAATTTATGCTCAAGAATTGCAAGTGAAGTCTTCTTGTAATCAGTAATAAAACTCAGAACCTGAAGGGACATTTTCATAATTTTGCTACATAGAAAATGTATAGAATGCGGCTAAGTGCTGATCACTTAGTTTTTACATTAAATTTACCTTTACAAAACATTACATTCTCCTGCATTCAACTGAATGCCTTCTAGTTGTTTTTTTAAATATTATTTCCAAGGGTAATTTTTTGATACAAAAATCTGAACACTGATGTGTTACTGTGGTTTTGACTGTTACAAATCACTGTGCATATACTCCTGCAATACAAGTAGGAATATAGATAGTAGTTACATTATGCTCCCACTTGGGTCACAAAATCAGGATTAATGTCTTCCTTGCAAGATTCATTTCACAGAGTGAACTACCTGCTTTGAATTAGTTTATGAATCAAAGATTTACTCTCTTTTCCCAAGCTTTCTGCATGATATAGGAAACCTCATCAGACAAAGCTCTTGACATTAGACATTTCCACAGAAAAGGAAATAAGAAATAAAAAGATTAAATCTTCTTATTTTCTACCAAACTTAATGCATATAAAGAATTTTGGAAGTTGAAAACTTTAATATTAAATTAATTAAAATAAATATAGAACTTGACAGAATTAAATTTTCATACTTTTACTCAGTAACAGAGATCCAAAATGAAAATATGATTTTTTTTCAATAAATGGGGTAATAGATATATCAGATATTTTGTGTTTTGCATCAATGAATTGGTATACAAGAGACATGTCTGTGATACTGCATATTTTTGGTGGATCTGTGTCAAAAGGGTGATGTTCTAATCCCTCTAAGATAAATAGCACATTTTAAGTTCATTTCCTGCACTGACATTTTGAGACACACCTGCAAATAAATTCCACTTTCAATTGAGGTCAGTGACAAAACTCCCACGTACAGGGTTTCATCCTTCACATTTAAATGTCTGGGCTATTCTTAGTCACATAAAACGGTAGCAGCAAAGAAGTGGAAGCCTATTTTCAGCAACATTTTCTCAATATTCTAGTTGCCTATTTCCTTAAGCCTAGTAGCTATTTGAGAAATATTAAGAGGAGTTCAGCATAAAATTGGATGTCCTGTCCCAGTCTAGTTGGAACTTCAACATGTTCCTGCAAGTCACTTGAGTGATGGATTACTTCACAACATCTTTCTGATTCACTGTGAAAGAAGGACTGACAGTGATGCAGGATCTAGCAGAGAGATAACAGGCTGGTGGCATCAATTTGCAGTATCTGGACTGCAAAAGCAGACTTATTCTCCCTCTAGATCAAGCCAATCATGAAAGTTGCACCAACATGGAAATAGCTGCAGTAGCAATTGGAAAACATGAAAGATATATGATGTTCAAAAGATGTTTTTCTCACTATAAGAGAAAGACCAAGGGTAAAAGGGTCGGCCTCGCCAATCTGAAGAAAAAAAATAAAATATGAACAAGAAAACAAACAAACCCTCTGCTTTAGCTATTAATAGCTCTATGTGCAATTGCACTCTTTGCAGGCCACAGGATATTGCTTGTGGGCCACTGCTATAATATAACATTAGAGACAAAAAGATCAGAAAATTCTCAGAATGAAAGCCAGCTGCTGCCCTAAAGATGTTCAGCCCTTTGGACAAGAGTGAATAAAGAGCAGCCAGCTGCCAATAAACAACCTAGTAAACAAGACATCACAGTCATGTAAGAATTGTCTAGGTAAAACAGTAGGGAGATAAATAGAAAAAGTTTTAAACACTAAAAAAGACCTGAAAATTACTATTTTACGAATAACTTTATATTGGCAGTTTGACTCATGCCTTATTTTCTCCAAATTCCCTGATCTTCTAATCATTCATCCTACAAAACACTGCTTTGTACCTATGATTTGTAAAGTACAAATTAGTTTCTCTTCCAGAAATATTCCTTTTAGCTGACCTTGACAATTATTAACCAGAGAAGAGAGGAAGGAAACCAGAACTGCTTCTTTAATTTAACACTGTTTTTAAAATATTTTCTCATTAAATATTGCCCTATTATTTTCTTTTTTTGTGTGTGCTTTTTTTTTCCTTTCTAAATTCTCTGTATCTTGTGGACATTTTCCTCATACACTGGTATTTACAGCTGAATGCAGTGTCCTCTGAATAGTTTTGCCAGAAATGCAATGAGGATTCCTATATTTTTTTTCCAGGGTGGGATGCTTCAGAATTCATACTATATAAAAGAATACACGCATAATTTTTTTTCCTAGACATTTTAAGTCACTTGTTGAAAAGTGGGGAAAAAATTGCAAGTCAAGTGAATTTTTTTTTTTTTTAATTTTTTTCCTCTTTGCCTCTTTGGTCTTAGTAATTTCTTAGGCTGGCGACAGTTATTTAAAAATCAGAACTAATAGAACTTTAGAGATTTATGAAAAAGTTTATTACTTTAATGTTGCACTCTTGGACTGTATCTGGAAACTCAAATTTAACTGTTGTAAATGCTTGGTTTAAAAGGATGCATAATTAATTTTAACTCTTTTGGAAATATTGTGTTGCGTTTTGACAACCAAACAGCATGAACAACTCCTGTTTTTATTGAAATGTACAGACAGAAACCATAAATGTTACATGTCCTGCTGGTAATACCAATTAGCTAGCATCATACGGAAAATAGTGTAAACAAATACAGGGTATTGTATGAGGGATTCAGAAGTTTGAGCTACACACAAAGTATACAAGTTTGAATGTACCAATGATGTAAATTGTAATGGGTAATAAATGCAACAACATATAATTTGCTAATCAAATTAAAACTTGTGAGAGTTTTCTTGTTAAGGTTTTCTTAAATTGCTAAATGTTAAACCACAGTATTATGTATGTTGTGCTGGTTGTGAGTTTTGGACTGTATTGATAAAGGGAGGATTCGCTGTCTTCATCTTTGAAGCACATAGCAGCTCCTAACAACAGGACTGAGTGACAAAGTGAACCCAAAAGAAAACAACGCCTAACACAGAGGGAGAGAACAAAGTGAAACTGAAAGAGAACTGCTTCTGGCAGCAAGACAGAGTCCAGAGAGAGGATGGAATGGATTTTAATTGGAAAATTCGAATGAAAGCGGGAATGGGGTAGATTTTGGTTGGAGGACGGAGAATATAAAAGTAGACCGAAGGTCCATGAAAGGTGTAGTCCGTGCAGAGCAGGAGTCTCCCCGGGTGCCCAGCGTGCTGCTTTGCTCATTTTCCTTTAATTTTACTTTAATAAAATTTAATATTCCAAATTTTCAAGATTATGGTCTTTCCCCTATAACATAAATTTTGTCTTATGTGCTTTTCAGGGTTAGCAAAATTTATAATGCTCAAAGGCCATTCTACTAGACTACTTCATTTTTTTTTTCTGTCTGCTCAATAACAACAGTAGATAATGTCAAGCATGCATTTCAGGAACAGACATTATGATATGGAAGGTAAAATACAATGGTGAGCTCTGAGACACTCCAGCACGGTGCAGCCAGGAAGTGTAAGCGAAATTTCATGTGGAACAGCAGCTTAAGATTTCACACATCACATAAACCACAAATACATCTCAAACCCCAGCTGAACTGTGAAAGGAAAGTAGATGGCAAGTGTGTTGAAAGGTATTCTCCACTTTTTACACATGCTCTACCTTTTTTTCTGAAAGGAAAATGAAAGACAGTCTAGAAATCACACCATCAGCTCAGTGCCTAGGAAATCTGTCTGTTTTCCTCCTCTAATTTTCACTTGACAAGCAAATCACTCTCTTTACACCTACTCAGTGCAAGACACTGTCCAGTGAGGGTAACTGGTCTAACATGGAATGTGTGAGGTTGTAGATGCTTCACCTAAGTTAATATAATGTTCTTCTCACTGTGCCTGAGTTAGTGAATACTTGAAGTAGACAGCTCTTCATTCCAAAAGGATGACCAGTGGTCATTAAAGATAATGACTGCTCTTAGTCACCACTGAATTCAACACAATGAGTGAATATTTCAGAAAATAAAACTGTTTAAGATATTTAAAATTCTTGAAGCTTATTAATGCTGGTGCAAAACTCTAACATACAATTTTGAATTTTTCCCATATTATCAGAATCTATGTCTATGCAGGGTTCTTTTCAAATTTGTTGTCATTGTCTTTGTCACAGAAGAGACTGAAAAAGTCAAAACAGCTTTATAGTCTACTAGATGGATGGCACGGTCATTGGACTAAATTTACAATCACCATCCACATTTCCATGCTTCTTTGCTGCGTGCTGGAGGGAGGGAAGGAAGACGTCCCAGCTGATGGTAGGCTGTAGGCTAGAACTGGTTTATTCATGGAGTGATGCCTAAAATCCTGGAAAATAGGCACTCAGACAAACATCAATGGAGAAAGATAGACAATACCTTTATTGGGAGATCGGAGACTCCATGCCTCTGCTGGGCCCACCAAACGCGCATGGGTCGACAAGGATCCCCACATCTGAAATCCCCGAAGAACCCAGCCCTCAGTGGGGTTACAACTTTCATACCCTTCTAAACAATTAACATATGAGATATCCATAACCAATCATTATTTCTAATTTCCCTGGTGGTCCACCCATCAGGGTCCAAGGCTATGCCCCCTGGACCACCTCCAACAGTTTCTGGGCTCTTCTATTGTTTTGATGTCAAGTTACCTTGCAGGTGTCTCTGAAAAACATCATGACCTTCAGAGAGCCCAAGAATATGTGAGAAAATCCCTTCAGCAACTCCAAACACCCCTTAATAGGTGAGCAAGAAACCCATACCTCTAAAATTCCAAAAATCCACAAAATTCACCCCAAACCTTTAGGCATCAGAGCATGGGACTTATATATGGCTCAGGAAGAAGCTTGGAAAGTGGGAGGAGTTTGGGGCAGATCGCGGCAAGTAGGGGAAGGGCTAAGAGGGAAGGAGGGGAATACAGACGGGGCATGGCCAGCCTCACATGATGACACTGGGTTTGGCATCACAAGCCAGCCAGTAAAAGAATAGGGAATATACAACCAATAAGAGACCGGTAACCGGGTAGCCAGCACCAATCAAAATAAAACATACAGATACAGGGGGAATGACTATCTATCTAATACAATAAATCGCTATCTATGCTACAGACCATCTTTTAAAACATGAACTTCTGAGTTTTGAGGTAGTTGTCCATTTCTGGTGTTGATCACTTGCTAGAAACTGTTTATCCTGGTTGCTTTGGCAGCCTTTGAGACAGTGTTCTCCGACACTTCTTCTCAAAGACATTTCAGTGCTCAAGTTTTTGGACAGTTGATGCTATGACAGCATTTTAAAACTCTTCATTATAACGTTATATTGTAACGATTGGTCTCTGTCATGTCAAAATGCTACTACACTTATAGCTATCAGAAGGAGAATAACTAAATTCAGTCTTGTAGAAAAATGTTCACTGAGCACCTAGCATTGCCTTTTAGAATCAATACTACTAACTTTTACTAAATTTAGTAGTTTTTTGGTTGGTTGGTTGGTTTTTCTTTTTAGTTCAAAAACATAAAAACGCAAACAAGATAGAGTTCTAACATTGAGGTCAGTCCTAACATCATCACAATCCAGTGTTAGTCTGGATGACATTGTAAGAAGATGCTATTTCTTCAAAAATACTTTTTTTTTTT
>WBMV01009427.1:101620-198165 GCA_013396655.1 Campylorhamphus procurvoides
GTGATGCCTAAAATCCTGGAAAATAGGCACTCAGACAAACATCAATGGAGAAAGATAGACAATACCTTTATTGGGAGATCGGAGACTCCATGCCTCTGCTGGGCCCACCAAACGCGCATGGGTCGACGAGGATCCCCACATCTGAAATCCCCGAAGAACCCAGCCCTCAGTGGGGTTACAACTTTCATACCCTTCTAAACAATTAACATATGAGATATCCATAACCAATCATTATTTCTAATTTCCCTGGTGGTCCACCCATCAGGGTCCAAGGCTATGCCCCCTGGACCACCTCCAACAGTTTCTGGGCTCTTCTATTGTTTTGATGTCAAGTTACCTTGCAGGTGTCTCTGAAAAACATCATGACCTTCAGAGAGCCCAAGAATATGTGAGAAAATCCCTTCAGCAACTCCAAACACCCCTTAATAGGTGAGCAAGAAACCCATACCTCTAAAATTCCAAAAATCCACAAAATTCACCCCAAACCTTTAGGCATCAGAGCATGGGACTTATATATGGCTCAGGAAGAAGCTTGGAAAGTGGGAGGAGTTTGGGGCAGATCGCGGCAAGTAGGGGAAGGGCTAAGAGGGAAGGAGGGGAATACAGACGGGGCATGGCCAGCCTCACATGATGACACTGGGTTTGGCATCACAAGCCAGCCAGTAAAAGAATAGGGAATATACAACCAATAAGAGACCGGTAACCGGGTAGCCAGCACCAATCAAAATAAAACATACAGATACAGGGGGAATGACTATCTATCTAATACAATAAATCGCTATCTATGCTACAGACCATCTTTTAAAACATGAACTTCTGAGTTTTGAGGTAGTTGTCCATTTCTGGTGTTGATCACTTGCTAGAAACTGTTTATCCTGGTTGCTTTGGCAGCCTTTGAGACAGTGTTCTCCGACACTTCTTCTCAAAGACATTTCAGTGCTCAAGTTTTTGGACAGTTGATGCTATGACAGCATTTTAAAACTCTTCATTATAACGTTATATTGTAACGATTGGTCTCTGTCATGTCAAAATGCTACTACACTTATAGCTATCAGAAGGAGAATAACTAAATTCAGTCTTGTAGAAAAATGTTCACTGAGCACCTAGCATTGCCTTTTAGAATCAATACTACTAACTTTTACTAAATTTAGTAGTTTTTTGGTTGGTTGGTTGGTTTTTCTTTTTAGTTCAAAAACATAAAAACGCAAACAAGATAGAGTTCTAACATTGAGGTCAGTCCTAACATCATCACAATCCAGTGTTAGTCTGGATGACATTGTAAGAAGATGCTATTTCTTCAAAAATACTTTTTTTTTTTGAGCAGTTCTGTTTTGTTAAAGATTGGCTTCATACCTTGCTATGGTTCTTGAAAAGTACAGTACACTTTTGAGTTGAGCTCTTCGAACATTGTTCAGTGATTCATTTTACGATCTTCTCAGTGACAAGAATTAGAACTGTAAAAGTTCTATTTAAGACCTTTGAGTCCAGACAGTGCAGAACTTTCTCAGAAGAAAGAGAAAAAATTCAAGGAAAACCTTATGGAACTCCTAAGAAGTTTAAAAGAGGGAAAAAAATCACGAGGGCAAAAACCTAATACATGGTGACAGCAACTTACCTTCATATCCTTAATCAGGATCATTACCAGAAGCAACATATCTGAGCAAAACAAACATAACTGTTGTGAATTCTTAGACAGATTTATTCTTTAATTTTTAATAACTCAGTTTCAAAAGAGCTCTGCTCTTTTGCTCTGGAAATCAGTTTTTATCACTTTCAGGATTTTGCTGCCAGTACTCTGGTCAGGCTAGAAAATCCTGGGATTCATTCCATATACTTCTTTCTCAGAGTTATCCTACATATATAAGTGAATATATTACACATGGACAACTCTCTTGATGCTGTTTTCCACTCAGCTCATCACTGAAGACCCATTCCTACCTGATGCTTTATATCCAGAAAATAACCAATTAAAATCTGCAGTGATTAGAGGTCACAGTGAACAGACCCTCACAGGCTGTGACCTACCATTGCGCAGTCTCAGGTGGGCTTCATATCTGGCTAAAACCCAGATTTGTCTGTGCCCAGCTAACTTACAAGTACTGGCTGTGACTTTGTTCTTCAACTTTTAAATAAAGCTGGTAATAATATTTCCCCTTTCATCTTTCTCTACTTGCACCGTTAGGGACATGAACTGATTCTTCTGTATTTCCCAAAATCACTTGTCAGAATTGGGTCAATAATATGTTTGGGACCTCTGCAATCTATTATATTATAAATAATCAATAAAAATTACTACAACAGTTCTCTTCCTTGATAGTCAATTATTCAACAGTTTCTCTCCTCATTTTTAAACTAAAGCTTCTTTCTTTTCTTCACTCTCTTTTTTTCTTTTACTCTACTGATTTAATTTTAAATTAGGATTTTAAACAGGGAAAAGTTTTTATATTTAATTTTATATATTTGAGAAACATCAGCAGAGCTAGTGTACATTTGAGGGATCAAGTAAAGGTTCAGATTCTTGTCATAGACTGAATTGAAACTGTATTGCAGTAAGGCTGCAAGAGGCTTAGGTGTGTACTTTTCAGGAGAAATGTATCCACTGCTTATTATTGCCCACAATGAAGGTTTTTAAATAGTACTCAGAACTAAGTTAACAGTAATGTCTAAGATATGAAACAGAATAGGCATTTTTAGGCATTTAAAATTTTATAAATCAATATTTATTTTGAGAAAAATTCGGGAAGGCAGCACCATGAAATTAAGTTAATTAATTATTCCCAAGCCAGTAATGGCCTTTCAAGCATCTAAATATTTTCCAGCTCACAGACAGAAAAGAGCAATTTCTCTGGGGCTGGCAGTTAATTCAGAATTGTTTTTATCTCCTCACTGATATTTTCTCTGAGCATATTTGGCCACCCTTCACTGCATTTGCATACTAGTGAAGTGTGTGGCAATGGAATTTCAAGGCAGAGAGCCATAATCATCCCTGCTCTGATGTGGGCTCAGGAGTAATGCACAGATCTTCTCACCCCCTGTGGGCTTTGCTTTTCACCACAGTTTAAAAGCTTTGAGATGCCTTGTTGGCATCAGCAGCAGCTCTCCCTTCTGGCACCTTTCTGTCCTTTGTTCCCAAGGCATCCTCCGGCTGGACCCATCAAGCAGGCAGCAGTGGCATCAAGCTGCTCCCCTGGCTCTTGCTAGAAGCACTGCTTGTGGAAGGGGAGCCACATCTCCCAACAAGCTAATGAAAAGGAATCCTCTGATGACATTACAGAAGCCCTCAGATGTTGAGAATGAAAAAAAGACAGAATTTATTTGTGAATAGTCAAGTTCTCTGTGGGGCCAACTCAGTGGTTACCTTCAAATAAATCATACAATGCAGTTACTCCTACATGAAGGAGACAAAACCTCTTGTTTCTGTTTGCTTAGTTTGACAGGCTTTGTCAGAAATGTTCTACTCCAGAATGCAGGGCTGCTTAACATATTTCCAAGTAGAAAAGAAAATTCAGCAGATATTTCAACTATCTGTTGATTTTTTCCCACTTAGATCCAAAACTCCCAAAGCATTTATGCATGATGTTAAATTTAAATGCTACACGTGATTGAACGCCATCCTGAACTAAGTCTTGGCTCTCCTCTTTTCCAAGAAGACTTGCCCAAACTGGGGATTATATGTAAGCAGATTCTTAGTTTTTTGTAGCCTTTACCGTAAGTATGAAAAGTAATTATGAATCTATCATATTTACTCAAGCTGTGTTGCCCTGGCTTTTTAAACAAAAAGAGTTGTTCATTCTATTTAGTGCGTTGGAGCCTGAGTTTTTCCCTCTATTATACTGATGCAATAGCATGAAATAATAGAACAATTAAGTCTATCTACATTGTAAAAGGCAGGAGTGCCTTTCCAAGCCTCAGCACAGGTCCATATTGTCAGCTCAGCCAGTAACTACCACACATATTTTGCTTTGGAGTCTGTGAAGGTGAAACCCATAAGTGCCAAAGGAAAAAGCAGCACATGTTTGCCCTCAGATTCACTACACAGCAGGGTTGTAGGATTTTCTGGTTCTGTATGCAGCTTTTCTGCATCTAGAGATGGGTCTTTCCCAGCAGTGACAGGGACAGACACATTCCAGTACTCAGGATCAGTAGTTTAAGGCCAGCAGAAATTTGTAAATGCACCCCAATGAAGTCACCCCTTCATTGCAGGTTAGGCAGGTGTGGACAGAAGGGATGAGCACAAGAAGGACCTAGACTAGTGTCACGTTAAAAGAAAGAAAGGGGGAAGACGATAGGAAATGTCCCTCCCTCATTTGTATTAATATGTTTTTATTAGCTATAAGTGTCCTCAGAATATCAAAGCCTTTTAAATGCCCAACACAGGCTGTCTGCGTCCCACCTAACAGACACCCTTCGCCAAGACAGATTCACTGGTTTTACAGGAACTTGAATACTTGAATGAGAACTACACTAAATAGCAAGAGAGACCCTTGCCCATCAGATCCCCTTACTGTCATATCGCCACCAGCACCAACAACAAACTGGACTAAACTCTAGCAGTTCCTGAAATGATTTTTATTAATACAAGGGTGTGACAATTATTGTGGGTTTTGCGTTGTCAGTGATAACGTTAGCTGCATGATTATGTTTAATGGATAACACAAAAGACCCTAAAGTAGCCAGCACAAAACATACTCTACAGACGCAAAAAGACTCCAAAAACTCTACAGACAGCATATCAATCTAAGTTTCAATACAGCATTAAACAACGTCTTCCCTCACCAATACTTAAACAACAACAGAAAACTAACCGGAAGCACAACAGCCTAAAACAACAATCTAAACCCAACCAGTACCCATAGCACAGAGGAGAATTGCACATAAAGATAGCTGTCTGCCATTAATAAAAGGTTAAAAAGAATTACACCCCTTAAAGGAGCACCACAACCAATATAAAGTCCTGATAGATCTGAGATGTAGGGCAAGGTATAGTGTTTATGAAATAAAGATGTTATCCAGGTAAAATTAGTAAGGGTAGCTATGGGGTAAAGATGGAAAGGTACAAGTCATAAAATAATAGGAAGGAAAAAGAGAAAACAGAATAAAAGACTGATCACCCCTTCATTGTCCAAGGCGTGGGAGGAAACAGGGCAGCTCAACGGTTACCCCTACAGAGATGGGGGTTCTTTCCCCCCTTTTTTGCTTATGACCATTCTCTTTTTATACTTTTTTCCTCTTAGGTAGTTTGAGTGGCTGTAGGCAATAATAGTTCCTGGGGTGATAGACAGATGACATAGGCTAAAGGTCTGGCTTCCTGTGCTTCCTTAAGATGTAGCAAAGAAAGACCATGTGTCCTAGTTCAGCAGGAGGGACCAGTTATCACTGTATGAGGGTGATTAAAGCTATGTATTCTACACCCTCTATTCATTCCCCAGGAACAATAGACCATTTGCAGTAGCTGCCCAGGAAGTTGTTAGCACCTTCACACCCAGCCTGAGGGGGTGTGGGTGCTAATGGGCCATCAATGGTTCAACAACACCCCATGACTCATAGAGTTAATAACCCATTGTGTGAGTCCCTGCCCTGGGGGAGGGACTGGGTGCTCCCTGAGGGTACATAAACGGGGCTCAGAGGACCTTGGACACACCTCATCGGATCCAGAGGAGCAGCAGGACCTTGACAGGAGGAAACCACCACTCTCGACCGGACTACGACCATCACTCCTGATCAGACCACAGCCATCAGCTGCACCAATAGGTTCTTCACTTCTTTTTGCTTAGGACTCGGGGGAACCACGTGAGTCTCAGCATCAGGATGAACAAACCCCTTTGGGCTTGTGCCCCGGGACACTGGGTTATAATGTTGGGTTTTGGTGAGTTGAAAGCAGTTTTCTCTTGTGTCAGTGTATTTATGGTAATATCTTTCATTAAATTGTAACTCTGACTTAAAATCTCTCTTGTGGTGGGTCCATTTCTCTTGCTGGTTTACCTCTAAACCAGCACACCATGTTATCTCCATAACGCTCCATTCTTTGTTGATCTTATCAACCTGGCTTGAGCACTTTAAGGAAACTCCTGGAGCCTCTTTGTCCTCTGACCATGGTTCTGGGAGTACCCTTCCAAGGATGTTTCCCTTAACACATCAGGAGCTTGTCAGAGCTATCACACCACAACTAGTTTTCATTCAATAAAGAAACTGCCATTCCTTCTCATCACTGTAAATCCTAAATAGGAAATTCATGACTGAGACAACAAACATTTAATTGGCTTGGTTACGGTTGTGTATTCCAACCCATATTTTATTTAAATTCAACATTATGACTGTGAAATAAATCCCCTTCATTGTTTTTCACCCAGCTTCCCAGGAAAATAGAACTGTAAAATATTATGAGACACAAGGAAGACGGATATTAATAAAGTTTTAGGAGTACAAGCTGCTAAAATTAGGTTATATCGGGAAGATGATTTCAACAGTATTTCTGTGTTCATTACTGTCATCTCAAAACAAAGTTTGTTGTTTATTTATTTTTTAATTAGGATTTTTAGTAATTTATTCTTATTATTACTATGTTTGTATACAGATTTTGAAAAAATTATTTTATTCTGTTCCTTAACATTTTGCTGGAATTCAGTGAGCTGTATATGAGGAAAGCATTTACAGGATCAAACATCTCTTCTGTTATAAGTTGCCTCTATTATTAATGGCATGGAACTAAAACTAAATCCTCATTATGAAAATGTTGCGCAATGTAGGATATAATAATGAGTAATTTCCTTAGTTTTGGTTGCAATAACAGATTAGATCAATTGTAAAATAATTTGCACATTCAGACAGAAATTCTTCCTGTGTTTATAAAATGGTTCTTATAAATATTACCATTTGTTGTCACTTATATTAATATCTGTAAATGTTCAACAGCAACTGAATTCTTACACCTGATTTCCCATTCAGTCTTTCCTTTACTCTGTCCTCTAGTTTTTGTCCAGTATGTCCCGATTAATGATTTGATGACATATCTACATACTTTTCATCTTAAAAAATTAGTATTTTATATTATGTAAGGGTGTCTGTGCCACAAAAATAGAATACACCCAATTTTATTTCTACTTCTCAGAAAAAGAATGTAGTCTGATCCAGTAAATACTCCTGAGAACTGAAGTCTTTCCCATGCTCTGCAGTCGTCAACAGAACCAACAGGTCTTCTCTGCGATCATGCTACCACAAAGAGAAACTTAATTGACTCTGCTATAAGGCACTTGATTTCCTCAGAGCTTAAAACCAAGGCTGGTCCCCTGGTGCAACCTCTGGACCACACAACTCTGAAATCTAGCAATACAAACATTCAAAAAACATATGTCTCTTGGAGGCTTTACTTTTTGCTAACTGCAGTTCAGCATTGCATCCAGGACTGCATCATTCTTAGCCTGGTGAGAACACAGAGCAGGGATGACCCTTGCCTCACAGATCAGGAATTAGGAGTTTCAATGTACAGAGGCAGAGAGAGAACCAAAATCTGAGGAAATTAAGAAGCTTCAGAACTTTCCATAGTTGTAGTGTACCTAGCCATAGTGAAAAAATCCTTCCATTGTTATGCCAAAAAGAGAAGTTTAACAGACTTTTAAAAGAAAGCAGCAAAGTTTTATTGTAGGCATTGTCAGGGAGTTCATTTTAAGCACTGGGGAAGGAGGAAGGAAGATATTTTGAAAGAAAATTGTTTGAAAAATGAGTTGGGTAAGAGATTCAGGGACAGGGCTGACATCTTCATGGTGAATGTGAAATGATAGATAGGATAGAAGAGATCATGGAAGACCCTGAAAATGAAAAAGCCTATTATGTTTTACATTATAAAGCAGAAAGAATAAGTGAAGCAATACACTGTAAGAGGTGATACAGTCAAAATGAAGACTAAGAATAGCCTTTGCATCACTATTCTAAATAGATATGAAGAATATTGGACTTTCAGGAAATTGGAGACACTTTAGGTAACTAAAGATTTTGCTTAGTATCTGAACCTTGCAGAATTGTTCAGTGCAACTTACACCAGGAAATCTAAGTGGGTTTTTTTTTTTTTTTTTTTTTTTTACTAATTTTCCCTGTATTACAGTCCTGGGAGCTCAGCTGAGAGCAGAAGAGAAGGTAACAGACATGAGCAGGGGTAAAGAGAAAAATCAGAGAAAAATCTGTTATATCTATGCTCATCTCTAAGCATTGTTAAGGAAATTAAGGGACCTAAAGTCTTGTCATGCAGGGAGATGTTTAGAACGGAACTAATTTTGAGAATTACACATATATAGATGCTAACTGAATATGAGTGTTAACAAATACAGCTTTGGTCCTAAAGTATTGCCTGCAGACCACACTTGCAAATCACTAAGAAATCTTCAGCACACTTTTCCTGATACTTGGTTCTTGTCCACCTAGGTGATGTAGAGACAAGTTTATTGAGCCCTTGGACTTTCAACTGGTCTAGATTGAAAGGAAAAAAAATAATTTTTTTCATTCTGAACACAAAATCCTCTCTGGTATTTTGTGAAATGCAACAGATGCAGAGCTTATGTTATTCAAAGAGATATCTATAGAGTCCTTAATGCATATAGACTAGATCTTCTCTCTCTTTGTCATGGAAGTAAAGATTTCCTAAAATTTTTAACAATTATTTTATCAGTGCACTGATTTCAAGTGTGTAATAACCTATGAGAAGACCTCTGGTAGTCTAGTCCTGGTTTTTCACATCACTACTCCTTCACCTTCTGGACTCTGCATTACCTATAAAAAGTATATTGTAGAGATCAAAGTTAACCCCACTTCTAGCAAAAGATACAGCACAGTAAGGTAAACACACCACTTTCCTCTGAGCAGAAGTTTAGAAGAAACACTGGAGAAGTTTGGTTGATTTATCTGAACACTGGTTCTCTTGCAAGAGTTCAAATTGGCACTTAAAGCTGCAGCTGAGCAAAGCCATGTATTTTTGTTTCAGGAAGTCTTCTAACAGCAAAATATTTTCCACAAATTACTGAGGATCAAACTTTGCCAACTTCCGGAAGAAATTTCTGTGAAACTGTGCCATTGAGCACCTATTGGCATAAATACAGGCATTTCAGAGGTTCAAAACTCTAGTGTGGTTGAACTTGCTTCATAGAAACCATTTTGTGGCAGTCTGACAGTACCTTCTGCTAAAAAGTTTTCCTAGGCAACCTGAGCCAGAAACATTTGACATCAGACATTACAGTGTGCCACAACACAGACCATGAGCCAGTGTCCAGTGTATGAACAAGGGTGCTGGGCCCTTTGGAGCTCCAGCCCTTCCACAGACCAAGAATGTTTTTCCCAGACAAGATGTTTTTCATTGCACAGGTGTTTTTATGTGGTTGTAACGAGTTCCCTGTCCCTACGCCACATCAGGATCACAGGTTCCCTCAGCTCCTTCCTTAGGACATAGTGAAATACTTTCACACAAAAGTGAAAGTATTTCACTTTTCACTACTCAGCACAATCATTGATGACTATAATGTGCATTAAAATATGAAACCATTTAAAATACAAATTTTCTGAAAGGATAAATTGATAGCATGACATCAGTCAATGAGCTGCTATGCACTTGAATGAAAGCAGAATAACATACTGGTTATATATTCTGAGCCAACTGGTTCTCATTGGTCTACATGCATTAATTCCACGTTGGTGATTAGGTAAATCCTTATTAATCTATGAGTTTGTGATAGCCTGATATCTGGGGATTTTCAGACATGTCTACACTTGGCCTTTGAGTTTACCATGCAAGATCAGTATAAAAGTGGAAAAAGAAAATTTTAAGGTTGATAAAAGACTTAGCAATATGATTAGAAATTCCTGGCACATGGTGACATTTAAAAGACGTATTAAACATCAAACACTTTAAAACCACATCCTTCATTAACTTTACAGCAGAGTTTGACACTGCCAATTTAGAACGGATGGCGTGAAATGGAAAGGAATTTAATACAAGCCAAAGGAGGAAGGCAAAAGAAACCCTGCCCTTCTCTGCTTATCATTGAAGTGCTTTTTTGCCTTCATTCTGCTCTCCTTTTCCCCTGAGTGATCAGAAAGAGCATGTGTGTGTGTCAAATCATTCTGGTTTCGGTTTTCTTTGGCTGTTCTCCTCTGTCCATTTTGCTGGTCGTCATAGTTACAGTGACCTCAGTCGTCCTCATCTCTCAGGGTCTTACAAAGATTTTTTTTCAGTTTTCTCTTGTAACAGTGCATTGCAATGCCAGCTTGTCCAGTTCTTTAACTGTTACTGCATTTCTTAATCTATTTGTCCCAGTAGCCTTCCCCTTTCCTGTGCTGTTCCGTGACATACTCCTC
Source organism: Campylorhamphus procurvoides (assembly GCA_013396655.1). Classification (NCBI taxonomy): domain Eukaryota; kingdom Metazoa; phylum Chordata; class Aves; order Passeriformes; family Dendrocolaptidae; genus Campylorhamphus; species Campylorhamphus procurvoides. Next base: position 111,959 of record WBMV01009427.1, read on the forward strand.
AGAGCAGGCTGGAACTGCTCAGTTTTCATCTCCACCCCAGTATCAGTTTCTTTCTGACAAGGCTTCCTGACTTTAATCTTTCCCTTTCTAACCTTTGAGTATTGTTATATTTTAGCCTTGTCTTTGGATAGCTTTAAAGTAATGTTTTTATATCTCTTTTAGAATTAAAGTTAAATGGTACAGTCAGAACTGTAGTATATCAAGCAGTTTTTCCTGACTTTTTTTTTTTTTTAATGTCAGTTCCATCCTCTGACTTCTGGTTATGAAAGAGTCTGACCAAGACAGCCTTTGCTGCTTTGTACAGGGCCAAGGTCAACCTTAAAACCACAGAAACATGAGACGGCACTTGGCTTCCCCTCAACCGTTAATAGGCTCTAGCAGAGGGTCTCCTGTCATCTCTCCCAGTCAGGCTACTGCTCTTAAAACTGCTGCTGTAAAAGGGACTAATCACTGACAGGGGAAACCAGTGTGGAGCTAAGTGCCCATGGAAACCTCATGAACTTCAGCAAGGACAAGTGCATGGTCCTGCACCTGGGTCAGGGTAATCCCAAGTACAAATACAGGCTGGGTGGAGAATGAATTGAGAGCAGCCCTGAGGAGAAGGACTTAGGGGTGTTGATTAGGGAATAGCTCAACATGAGCCAGCAATGTGTCCTTGCAGTCCAGATGGTCGACTGTGTCCTGTGCTGCATCAAAAGCAGTGTGGACAGGAGGTGAAGGGAGGTGATCCTGTCCCTCTACTCTGCCCTCGTGAGATCCCACCTGGGGCACTGCATCCAGCTCTGGAGCCCTCAACATAAGTAGGACATGGAACTGTTGGAACAGGTCTGGAGGAGGCCACAAAGATGATCAGAGGGCTAAAGAAAGCACCTCTCTGGTGAAGATAGGCTGAGTGAGCCAGAATTATTCAGCCTGGAGAAGGGAAATCTATTGCAGCCTTCCAGGACTTAAAGAGTGTTTACAAGAAAGCTGGAGGTGGAGTTTTTTACAAGGGCAAGTAGTGACAGGACAAGGGGGAATGGCTTTAAACTGAAAGAGGGGAGGTTTAGATTTGATATACAGAAGAAATTCTCTACTGGGAGGGTGATGAGGTACAGGAGCAGGTTCTCAGAGAAGTTGTAGATGCCCCATCCCTGGGAGTGTTCAAGGCCAGTTTGGATAGAGGCTTTAAGCAACCTGGTCTAGTGGAAGGTGTCCCTGCACGTGACAGGGGGTTTGGAACTAGAAGATCTTTAAAGTCCCTTCCAACCCAAACCATTCTATGATTCTATGACTCAGTGTTCAATCAGGGGGGTGAGTGGCTTCTACTTGATCTAGGGTTTATCTCAGGGAAGTTAAGTATCCCTTTTGGCACAGAAAACTGTGAGTCCTTCTTGGACTAGTTCAGTTTGACAGATTTGGTCAAAACTTTGAGTAGGGACTGAGATCTCTATGATGATTTTTGTATTAATGCTCAAACAGCTTTCAGAAACAAGTTCTGTCTGTATCTTCTCTTGGTGTTAATTCAGAAATGGACACTAGACCTGAGAATAGCTAATGAATTAAAAAGTTGCTCACATATAGTTATATCAATAATGGTACAGACAGCTTGAACAAGAAAATGGGTACTTAATGTTTACTTGGTAACCCCATTAAAAGACAATGGCAGATAGTGTAACTGTCAATCCTCTAAAACATTATGCAGTTGTAGACTACCTAGTAAGCAATCATACCCTTCTTGTCCATAAATGCAAAAGTATCAGATCTGTCTTAAACACATACACGTTTTGATTTTTTATAGGTATATACTTAGAACAAAAATCTACTTTAAAAAAACCCATAAGATAAATATGTATTAAAAATATATCTGAAACTGAAATACTGATGGTAAATGTACACAACTGCAGCTTCAATGGGTACTTGCAGCACTCTAGTGGCCATTCTTCATAAATGCAACATCAAATGCTGGAAACTCTTTTGGACAGTAGAGACTTAAAAAAACCCACACACTCTAACAGCAAAAATTAAACGGCTGCAAAGTTATACATGAAAGTTCTGAAAAAGACCAATAACATACTGTGTGAACACTAATTAAATCTATTCAAGCAAACCTGTTTTAATTTAACAACATTCTTGTTCTGCATTACAAACGTAATGAAAGTGGTCTGGAGTGGAATTCATCATAGTTTGTGGTCATTTTATCTTCTGATGTACTAGCTCACCAGTTCAAGACAACTTAATCACTGGGAGATTTACATAACTCACTTTTCCTTTATCCCACTGATTGTAGGAGGAAAATAATAGGTAATATAAATGAAGAAGAGACTCTCTCCAGTCCTTATCAGCTCTTTTCAAAAAGGAAAGATTTTATTTTACCTTATAATTCTTTTTCCGTTATTGTGGAATACCTGTTTTCAGTGCCTGAAATAATATAATTTACTTATTTTCTTATGGAAAAATAATATGAAAGTTAATACATCTCTCTATGAGAAAAAAAGATTTTTACTTGTTTTACTTTAATATTCATCTTGTTTTACTACATTATTCACTTGATTTGTATAATTAGCATCTAGAAACTGCAAAACGAGGTAGCATGGAAGTGCTTCTGTAAAAAGACATGACTTTCAGAGTGATGATAAATATTAAATTACCTGCTGTATGCATATTCATATATTTTCTTTCACCCGAATGTCTAAGTATGAAATAAAAGTATTAAGTTTTCCATGTAATTTCAACTGTCATTTATTTCTGTTTTACCAGCTGGAACTTATCTAGGTTCAGGAAAACCATGTACAGATATTATATTCATATGGTCCTTCTTTTCAAGAAAGATTGTAAAAAAAAAAGTGTCAGTAATTTTGTGTTAAAACAAACAAAATTATTGAAATATCAAAATGCAGGACAAGAAGAGAACAACCTTATTCAATTAGAATGAGAAGGCAAGACAATGTTAAGAAATTTTGAAGTCAAGGATGATGGGGATGGGGTCTCTGCATTCTAATCAGAAGCATGTCCTGAGCACAATGAAGAGCAGGGCAGGGCATGTACTACTGCTATATTTTCTTACAGTAAATGGAGAGATAAAGGAACTTTAGCAATTCCCCAAATATCCTGTCTGAATAACGGCAATGTTATTCTGTGATGAAACAAAGAACTATTATAATCTGAAAGTTCGCCTCCAGGAACAGAGGCTATAGAAAGTCTCAGTAAAATGTAGCCACCACCAATCTTTGACATTACAGAAGGAAAGGAACAGATCAGAATTCTGAGAATTTCCAACACGTTCACAATTCAGAATGTTAATTGAAGGGGTCCTTGCTCCCCTCCAAGGACAAGTTTTGCTCATGCTTCCTAGCTTTGCTCAGTAGCTGCTTTCGGTCACCTCTGATTCTTTTCAACAGTTTGAAAGGTTGCAGAGAGGACAACAACCTCAATAACAGAAAGAAAGAAAGAAAGAAAGAAAGAAAGAAAGAAAGGAAATTAAGATACAAGAACCTGGTTGCACCTGGTAAAGCTGTCCTTCTCAAGGAAGCATCCACAATACTTACATATAGTCAAGGATGAAACACAGTATCTTTAAGTTCACAAGGGGACATTCTGTTTGCCTGAATGACATACTGTAATTACTGACTAAAATGGAATCACCCACTTTGGAGACATTCAAAGCTTCTTCCTCTTCTTCACTGGTTATTTGGGAAACTGAAGTTGTATTTCCATATACCCTTAATTCAGCAGCATACTAGCTTGTTGATCCATTCTCTCATCCTAGTGCCACCACTGAAATTACAACAACACAGCTGGGTTGGTGAAAATGCTTGGTTTAAATGGGTGGGTTCAATTGCACTAACAGTTGCAAGAACACTGTTTGACATCTACATTGGTGAATATCAGCTTAGACCCTTAGGCTTTGGTAGACTTACACCTGTTTACATCATCTGAAGAAATGATATTTTCACAGGTACATCTTTATTAATTTGATACTTTTCTGTAAATTTAGAGATCTAATGAAATATAATTTTATTTGAGAAATAAACCTTTAATAAAGTTCTACAGCACAGTGCATCTGCATTAGTCAATAGATAGACAATGAGAAGAATGTATAATATACATCTCTGATTGGCAGAGTTACTGCACATGAATGTGCTACTGCTTATTTATAACCAAGATGCTACTGTGTTAACATAAAGGAAAATATGTGTGACAGGAGGGGATTTATCTTAATGACTTCAGAGACGGTCCCCAATTTTAATTTCTAAATCCAGGTATAGATGTAGCACTTGTCTTCAAATTTGTGTGCATACTTAAAAGCATATTTGCTTTCCCCCCTTTGTTTCCTTTCTCTCTCTCTCTCTCCTAGAAACTATGGACAATATAAAGCACACTGTAATCAAGGGTTTAAAAATGCTCACACGTTAAGAAAAAGGCATCTTCCCATTAGCAAATGCCATCACCTCTGCAAAGGTCAGGCTTTGATGTCAAGGCATATTTTTTGCCCCTTCTAGTTGCAGGGATAATTGTCTAAATATGAATTAAGTGGGAAGAAGACTAAGAGCTCAGACAAACACCTCCCCAGCCTCTGCAGTTACTTGGATGTGTCAGCTTTTGCTGCTGTTCCTGCAGACCCTCAGGCTAGTCCTGAAACTGACCTGGATCAGGTTATTTCCCCTCCGCTGCCTGCATGGGAGGTCCTGAGTATCGTGCATGCAGGCAGAGGAAGTGCTCCCTCCTGGGAGAAGCACACAAACATCCCTGACTGCCAGGGAAGCACACGCTAGCCAAGAACCTGTGCCACTATGCTGGCAGCAGCCAGGATGAGAGGGAAGAACAGAGAGGGATTTCTTAAATTTTTTATCAGTTAGAGGAAAGGCTGGTGGTCCTCACTTGCCAGGAAAGCATTGTAGGATCATAGGAACTCCAGAAGTTGGATTTCTTACATCCTTTACAACATGGAGGTTTCACCTGTACTAATTTTCTCACTATCAAGAGAAAAGCTCAGAAAAGACTGCTGGTGCAAGGTTCTTCCAGCATGTTTTGTTGAAAATCTTTCCACTTCCAAGAAAGCCTCTTTGAGATCAATAACAAAGGAAAAGGTTTCCACCATTTTTTATTACATAGCAAATATGAAAGAAGGAACAAATGAAACTCTGGAAAACAGAAATTTTTTGTGTGATGATCTGTCATTTTGTTGAAGAAAATGACAGGACCTCCTCAGTTAAAAACCCAGTACAGTGATAGTTTATATATTATTTACATGTTCTTGCTGTTTGTCTTTGAAAACTCCCTGAAGTATAAACTCTCTGTGTAGTGGCAGGAAGTGCAATACCAGCTGTATCCATACCAATATTTTAATTCTCTGTAGCAGGAAGGCACGTAACATGTGTATTTTCTTTTGGGCTATATCTTGTCTCATACATTGTGGTTCAGTTCACTCAGAAGTAGTAATCTTTTGGGCTGCAATTTCTACCAAAAGAAAAGAAGTTATATTTTTCACCTTTTACTGGAATTCAGTCATGCCCAATAATGCAATGCAAATCTCATACCATGGTATTTACCTGTATAGGTAATCATGGTCAAAGTACAGGCTTGTTACCTGTATTACAAAAGTTTCTTTTATAAACTAATCTGTAGGATGGATTTAAATTTCCATTTGCATCTGCAAATCTGCCATGTGACACAAGCCATGGCTTGTTTCTCTGGACAATTCTGCAATTTCCATACCTGCTTCCCCAGGGCTGCAGAAAGTGCCAATGAGTGCAATGGGTGACAAGCCAAGCTATTGCTTCCCCTTGTCCCATCCTGTCCACACCTGGCTTGTGCTGCACCACCCTCAGTTCATGAAATTACCAAAGACACCAAGCAGAGACCCTGCTTTGCAGGGGATGCTCAGAGACAGCTTCACCCAGGAAGCCTCTGGTTTGAGTCTGGGAATAACACCTCAGACTACTGTACACTGAGTCAGAAAGAAACAATATGATTGTGTGACACTTTTTTCTTGAGGCTTTAATCTATAAATAGATCTGATTTTCAGTTAGAAGTATTCTGCTAAGGTTCAAATTCCTACTCAGCGGAACTATCAGACCACAATAAACCCACAATACCATTCCACATCAGGGCTCAGATTTAAAGTTTCCTTTGATACTACAGACTGTAAAGACTACAGCTTGCTGACCAAGCTTACTGCCTTAAGAAATCTGGTATATATGAAATAAAATTTAACTTTTGGTCCAGCGTTGAAGATTTTGTTCATGGTGGTGTTTTGTGGTTCAAATTATACCATTTAAGTGAGCAAAGAACATGTCATCGTAGGTACTACAGTGCCCAGTTCAGATATAAAGTTGAGTGCAATTAATCATTTTCCTTATAGCCTATTTTCAGTGCAGAGGTGGAGATTGACATTTGCTGAGGAGCTGACTGAGATGTTCTGTAGACAGCTTCACAAATTTAGCCACAGTGTTGGCAAGGTCAGTGGTTAGTGCTAATGCTGATCAGTGGTCCTCAAAGTTCCTAATTTCTAGATGATTGAAATGCTAACTAGCTCTTCTGAAAAGGAAAAAAAAAAGGCCTGGAACATGATCTGTCAAGCTAACATCTTGGTCACTCTGAGTTTGGCACCTACATGGAAGTGTTTATTGTTTCATCAAAGATTCCATCAATCATTTTAATGGAAGCATTCAAACAGAAATTAATTAAGTTTTTGAGAGGCTTGCTTAAATGTTCTGTTAGTTGCTAAAGCTGACATACAGACCTTCCTATATTAAGTATTAGTCTTGGTCATGAAAGTAAAGTAGATGTGTTATGGGATATTTTCACATAAGAAAGGAGAGATCAATCTCCTTAACAAAAATAATGGAAGATAATTATTTTTGTAAAAAGTTTGTTAATAATAAAGTAAGAATGAATGAGAATCAAGTATCAAGAGGGGCCTTTCAGGATACTTGAATTATTATGGTGGGGATGAATATAATTAAACATAAAGCTGAAGAGCTCAGATGTTCCATACATTCGTAAGCTCCCTCTACTGGAAAGGAAATAAGCACTTTTAGTATTACATAAATTTCATAGTTAAATATTTGCGTGCTATTTTGAGGGAGAAAAATATTTTAACATTATTTGATAAATTGCAGGAGTTTATTTTATTTTATTGGATTATTTTATTGGATAGGCATTTTATTATCTTTTTACTTTGGATGGCAAACTTGTTACTGGACTGTAAGTATACCTCGTGACTGTTGGAAATGGTTCATGTATGTAGAGCTGGGGCTTGGGGGAGTGATACATCTTATCAAGTATCGACATTTATGGTGAGACCATCTATATCTGAGCCAGTCATCTTTTGTGTGCTTAAACCCGAACAGATAAATGTGTACTTTTTGGGTGCAATACATCTCATACTAAAGCAGTCATTGAAAACAGATCAAGATGACTGTCACCCTAAAAGTGCTGACTTCTCTCCCCTGCTATAATAAGAGTCAAGGGTGAATGGCTCACATGCATACATATATAAAGCTTGACAAATAAATCCATCCAGAGAGAGTAGTATTCTAACGTGAGTAATGTAAGTGTAATGCTAACTAATAGAGTATGTTATATTAAATAAGATACGAAATGCACAGTGACAGAAATAATTCAGAAATAACCACATAAATTAGATGTCTTGGAAATTTAAAATAAGAAGTTTACACATGTATTTATGAAAGATTTCAAAAATTTATTAATAAGAAGTTCACATATGTATTTATGAAAGATTTCCAAAATCTATTAGTTGTTTTAGTTTAGTAATATAAATGGTTGTGACTAAGAGTCTCTTAGGATTTGGTTTTGATATAATGTTAATTGTAAAGAGTATTAACCATTATTACTATGCAAGCATACAATATTTTCCACAATAACCTTCCCATCTTATATTCAACTATATAGAGAAGAATGAACTGAGCTTGAAAATGCACTTGATTAGCCTGCCTTTAGCCACATATGGTACTTAGAAAGTCCATAGTCCCAAAGGTTATAGTTATCCAACAGTTTGTTTAAAATAATGCATTTATCCATATAATTTAGCAATTAACGAGAAGTGGTATTTTCATCTTCCTTGTTTAAGGGTGTGTATTACATGGCAAACTAAAAATGTATTTTCCTTATCATGACTTTTTTCACGGCAGCCAGGTCAAACATAATCTACCCCATAGAGGAGTCACTATTCCCTAGTTCTGAGAGTGGACATGTGGAGAGACAAAAGTGCGTCTTTGCTAAACAAGCTTGACAGTCTTATTTTGTCACAAATATAAAACTCCTCATCTTGATTTATTTTTTCCCCCACACTAAATATCGCTAAATAATTTTGAATGCAAAATATAGTGGATTACTTATATATGAATAAAATATTAAAATGCCTCCAAAGAACTTTCTTGTCAGGGTGAAGAGGGGTTTCTCAGATGAAAACTTTACAAAGGATGCAGCATTCCTTACAGAAAGAGTGAAATACGTGCTTTTTGTCCCTCTATTACAGAGGAGGCAAATTGTTGCATTCTGGAAAAGATCATCTTGCTTTTCAGAGCTAATGTTTTCAAGCCCAGATGCATCATATTGCAAGGACCTCAAATGAAAGCATATAGGCTTTCAACTCCAAGTTATATTACTAAGCTGTGTATTCTAGCTACCTGAAGATAAAAGATGCATTCTTTGCAAACACTGCAGCAACATATATGGAGTTGTGACATAAGGATGAAAGCCAAGATTTTTAAAAATTGCATCTATAAGTATTTAAGGGTTTGTGGCACTGTGCATGCCCACACTGTGCACTGGTAATTCCCCAGGTAGTCTCTGCATAGAAGAGACAGACTGACTTAATACACAGAATTATCCCATTCTAAATCCCTTGAATTACAATTTTAATTTTTAAACAATCTGCATGTAGGGGTCTGTGCAACAAGACCAAAATGCTGGGAATGCAGAATCAATTGAGTAATTTGCACCAAGGCAAAATGCAAACAGGCTTGATACTCAAAAGGTCAATTAAGGGACCTCAGGAGGCCTTCAATGCAACCCCTCTTCAAAACAGGGTCTACGATAGGGTCAAGTTGGGTCTTGGAAATCTCTAAGGATGAAGGCTGCACAAACTGTTCTCTGAGAAAACTGCTGAACCTCTGGGCTACTCCCATGGAAGTTTTTCCTTGTACATGTAATAATGTACTCCTTCATTCAGAGGAGGCAGTATCACCCCACCAGGTTTTGAGATGAGCTTTATCAGAGCACCTGTTTTACAACAGTTATCTCTAGATGCTTCTTGCTAGTCAGTCATTTTGTATCTCAAACATACATTGGGATAAGAGGAATATAATCATTTTGCAGGTTCTGAATACAAGTCACATACACTCCTAGACAGGCTAGGCTAAATTTAGAAGCCACACTGTCATGGAAGGTTCCTTTTCAAATTTCAGCTGCAATTAACAAGTTTCATGTCATTACTAGAGTCTTCTCAGCAGCCTATCAGTCTGGAGCAGATTTCTTTAACTGTTTTGGAAAGCAAAAAAATACAATTTGACATCTGCTAAGCTTGGGAACTAGGTGGTCAAAATTCTCCTTGGGAAGGTAGCATTTTGAAAGCTTCATACATGTTGTTTTTCTATTTTAATTTAAGAATAAACAAACCTCCTGTTCAGAAATAAAGATACAATTTCTTTCTTTTTCTTGAAAACTTGAAGAGTTAAATATATGTAGTCTTGTAACAGATGAAGCCAGGCAAAATTTTTGTTTTTGAATACTTGTACCAGGTTTCTCCATTTGTCTGAAGAAATGTATGTTTCCAGTTCTCTCTTTTCCTCTTACTGATTTTAGGAGAAGAAAGAACAGTCAGAAAATCTTCTCTGAGGTAGAAGCAAAGCAGCAAAAAGAAGAGAGATTATTTCTATTTGACTCTAGATGTTCCACCTCTTGAAACCTGGAAAGCTCCATTTCACATTACACAAAATGTCTGAGACTACAGAACACCCAGATTTAATAATAAATGAAATGCCTTCTCATAGTGATTGTTTTTTGAGACTGAGTGAACTTTTCTGGGAGTTATGGGCTTGTAAATGTGAGCTTTCAAAAGATAATATTTCTACTTCATTGAAATAAAAAGTTATTAAAATATCTCACCACTCTGATTAAAACTACAAAAGGAACAACAACAAAAATGAAACCCCAAACCAGCTTGCTATTTTTCACTAAAAAGCTGGAAAATATTTTATTTCTAAATGATTAAGGCCAGTAAAAGTGGATATGATATTTTCTAGTTCAAGATTGTTTGCTGCTAGATTCATTTAAACCTATTTATTACTGTAATCTGATCCAAAAAAATAGTGGATATCTTATATAGAATGGAACAAGTCATGAGAAGAGACACAGGGAAAATCCTCCTATGACATTCAATAGTGCTGTAATCAGATAATCAATATAGAACATACTGCACTGACCATACTAGGGGAATTGAAACCCATCACTGCTTTCAAGAATTTATTTTAAATCTTGAGGCATTTATCTCTTTCATATCATCAAAAGTTCACCCTTACCCATAAGAACCCCTTCAAAGAAAGATGCTGCCTCATCAATGATAAGATCCCCCCCAAATTATTATCTAGTTGAGGTGATTTTGTTGAAAATACATTCACCATACCTACTCTTAATATATCCAGGAAATTTCACTTAACTGTCCACAAAAAAGACAAACTACTTCCCACCAAACACCAAGATTATTTCTCCTACTTTTAAACCACATTTCTAGAACAAGGCAAATTTAGCTTAATGATCAGTGAATTTTATAGTGTTTATATGCACCTATTATAACCAAATCTATTATGCGTTTTTCATACTTTAATATTACTAAATATATCTTCTTTTTTTTCACTTTGTATTGGGAACATAATCAAAAGATTTTTCTATTACACTAGACATACAGTATGCTATTGTAGTGGTTATGGGTGTCCAGGTTTTGGCATTGGGCTCATTACAGCGGTATCTTCTGAGAGAAGCTTCCAGAACTTCCCCCATGTCCAACAGAGCCAATGCCAGATGGTTCCAGGATTGACCTGCCACTGGCCAAAGCTGAGCCCATCACTGATGGTGGTAGTACCTCTGGAATAACACAGTTAAGCAAGGAAAAAAGTTACAAAAAATGCAGAAGCAATTGCAGCCAAAGAAGAGAGGAGTGAGAATATGTGGGAGGAACAACTCTGCAGGCACCAGGGTGACTGAAGAAGCAGGCAGAGGATGTTCTCCAGATGCCAAAGCAGAGATTCCCTTGATGCCCATGGTGAAGACAGGTTGTCCTCCTGTAGCCCATCAAGGTCCATGATGGAGCAAGTGAATGCCAAGTGAGGCTGTGACCCCACAGAAGACCCACACTGGAACAGTCTGCTCCTGAAGGACTGCGGCCCACGGAAGGGACAACATTGGAGCCATTCATGAAGAACTGCAACTGGTATGAAGGACTCATTTTGGAGAATTTCATGGAGGACTGTCTCTCATGGAAGGGACCCCATGCTGGAACAGAGGAAGGAGTGTGAGGTGTTCTTCACCTGAGGAGGAAGGAGTGGCAGAGACCACCTGTGATGAAATGACCTCAACTGCCATTACTTGGCCTTCTGTGCTCCTGCTCCAGGAGGTGGTAGAGAATTACAGAGTGAACTTAAGGTTGGGAACAAGGGATGGGGAGGGGAAGATGTTTTTAAGGTTTGGTTTTTTTCTCAATACCCTTCTTTTATGTGATTGTTCATAAATTAAACTAATTTCCCTAAGTCAAGTCTGTTTTTCCTGTGACAGTAACTGGTGACTGATCTCTGCCTGCCCTTGACTCAACCCATGAGCCTTTTGTTGTATTTCCTCTCTGGTGTCCAGGGGAGAAGGATAGAGCAGCTTTGGTGGGCACCTGGTGCCCAGCCCGGGTCAACCCATCACAGATACCTTTTTCTCCCCAAATGCCAAAAATTATCTACTTTGAAAATAAAACATATTTTCTTTTCTACTGTTCAATTGTTCATTGTTCAATGGCATATGGACTGTCATTCAGAAAATTGATAGTTTCAGATTATATGTTATAAAAGTCACTATGAAAAATAAATTGCACTGGTTTGCATTAATGCATGTGAAGATCCTCACTGTACTGCCGCATAAACAACTAAGCAATCTGAATCAGAGACACAAACAACAAAATAAATACATTTTCAAGAGATATTAAATTTAAAATTCAATGTAAAAATTAAATAAATATCCTTATTTTTCTTCTAGAGCCTGTGCTGTTTTGAGAGGAGGCTGCTAAAAATAAAAAAAATTTACCCAATGAGACTTTGAAAAACACCTGGCTATTAAATTCCTGCTAAGTTTCTATGAGCTTTTGTAAATCCTACTGCAGTTTTTTTCTGCATCTTGAAGTGTCTGAATACATTTGGAAACCTCGACTGAACTACTACATGCATTTATCACAGAATAGAAAAGATAAAAGCATTAAGTCTAAGTTTCTAATTAAAATGTCAAAATGAGATATAACTAAGATACCATAAACTCTAGAAATAAGGAATGCTCCTCTGCCCAAACACTCTTGTGTCAAGTCTGGGTTTTTTGCATCTAAGACACAAATGCCATCTCTTTGTGTGAATTAACATGGTCAAGTTAAAGTACCTGCTGCCATCTTACTGCTGATATATGCAGCTTTCTGAGAGACTGGCAGGATGCTGAGGTTTTCCTGTGATTCTGAGAGTCTGTGATTGCTTACTTCTCTGTAAACAAAAGTTTGAGAGCATTACAACAGACTGCTCTGGCGCAATGTACAGAACAAAATATATTACATGATACCAGCTAATGGATCTATAGAAATATGACCTACCTATAGAGTGGGGACGCGATATAGAAATGTTTTATGTTATCACTATTGGCTCTTTGCTACTGCTTTATCAATTTTCTGAGCAGCCAACAGCTAGCTTTATGGAAGAGTAGAAGGATGATAGAATGACTAAATGGTATAAATGTGAATTAAGAGGAAGAATAATTCATTATTTGAAGTTGGCTTTATAATAATTAAATATTGTATTATCCCTTCTTAAAGTAATTAACATGTCATGTAAATTTGCAAATGTTTTAATGTAGATCCATTCTCTTCTGTTTCTGCAGTTTCAGTGCCAATCTGAAAGAGATTATCTTTGTTTTCTAGAAAATTTTCAGAATATATTAACCAGAATTACCTTCAATCTTAATATTACGAGAAATGATATATTGTACCAATAAAATTAGAGCAACTCATTCTACAGTATTTTGCAAATATTATTGCAAATCTTGGCAAATCTAAATGTCTATGGCTTTATTAGAGTTCACATCTATCTCATTTGTTTAATAATATATGTACAGATGGCTTAGTTTTTCATCTTTGTGCACTGATGAGGGTGGTTGGGCACTGGAATAGGTTCCCCAGGGAAGTGCTCACAGCACAGAACCTGGCACAGTTCAAGAAGTGTTTGGATGATAACCTTGGGTACCTGGTGTGATTCTTGGGGATGGTCCTGTGCAGGGTTAAGGGCTGGCCACAATGATCCTCGTGTGCCCCTTCCAACTCAACATATTCAGTTATTCTGAGATTCTGTGACATCTTTCCTCAGTCTCTCCTTACACAAAAATTTCAGTAAGCACAGGAGCAATTACTAAATTTTAAGTTTAACCTGCAGTTTTGTCATACCTGTTAGATTTGTAGCCATTTGCTTAATTTGAAGTTTACTAAACAATTATTACAGTGAAAGTTAGATTTATCTAAACAAGATAGTGGAAAGATCACAAAATGTTTTAAATCCAACTGCATTTTGTCTATTACCAATCTGTTTCTCTTCTCTTGGAAATGCCTAGAGGTCTGATAGGTTCTTTATCATCAAAGTCTTTAGATATGCCGTCTCTGAAAAATACAGGAGAAGCTTTGTCGAAGCTGTGAGCCTGATACTGGAATCATTTGATGTGATCTGTGAACTGGGCAGTATTAGCTTAGTTGTGCACAGTTCTGCCTGCTGGCTGCACTATCCACAAATAGCCAAGAACACCAAAACAATCTAATTGACTACAGCTGGTAAACAGTTCTGCGATTTCACGGCATTTGACAATTCCATTCTAGGTAGCTTTCTGAAGATACCATCTACACAAATGTCTGATTTATTTTGAATCATAAGATTGAAAAGATCCCATGCCAGAAAGTTCCATCTGTCAAATTTATGTTTATTGGACCATGAAATTTGTCTAACATCTTGAGCTTTTTGCAGAGACTATCTTCTCATGTTGAAATCAATCAGATTATTACTGACAAGACAAGCCACTTCTACTAAAAAATTTACAGCCTTTAAGTAGCTTATTTAAACTAAAAGAATGTCCACTGCTGAGGTAAATATCACTACTAGCAAAACTCTTCTATACAATAAGTGAAATATATAACTATTTTTATCTTCTTTATGTATTTGTTCTTCCCAAATTCCTTTTGCCGAAGGCTACTCATAAGTACACACTTATGAGACTGGCTGGATAAGAATGTAATATCAAGCAGTTAAAAAAGAAAAAAACCCATAGTTTTCTCTGCTGAATTGCAGCATAAGCTAAAATAATTTTGCAAAAGGCAGGTAAAAATACAGAAAGTTACTCTTGGGATACATATACCTTTCCCTTGTGACATCATAGAGGTATGATTTGAAAATTTTATTACTTTTTAATAGGATTATTAAAGATCAAATTATATAATGATTTTTTTCCCTAAAATGGCAACCCATATGAAATAAGATAATATACTTCACTCTTGGTAACTGTACAAAAAATAAAAAAAAGAAGGAATGAGACACCATATGCCGACACCATTCTAAAGGAATTCTAAAAATTTAAATAAAGGCAAAAATTTCAAATTCAGAAACTTATATAAATGTCCTCTGGAGCTTTTTCTCATTCATCTTACATTAACTGAGAGGAAGAATAAATGGGATCCTTCTGAACATGTAAATTACCCATATTAATAAGCTTCAGCAGCTATATATTCTAGATTTAACTGTTAGAACTCAGCTCAGGCAAAAAGACCAAATCAGATCTTAGCAATTTACATTGTTATAGTTCTTACTAAAGCAGTCTAGAATTGTCTTTTACTGCCAAGAGAGGGCATAAGATAGTATATAAAAATGTACTTCCTACGCTTGGTGTAGACCTTGTTTTCAAACATGAGTCTTTCTTAAAAATAATTAAAGAAATATAGAAGATAAAATAACCACAAGGGAAAAACAAACAAATAAAAAAATCCCCTCTGCTTCTCTGAGAAGAAAATTCAGAAAGAGTTGTAAGACTGTTGAGATGAAATCCACTCATGAATAAAAGGGGAAAATCAGCAACAGATAACTAACAGAAGGAAAAAAACAATGGCTAAAGTAACAAAATCTGGAGAAAAGTACTAATTAAAAAAATCAGTGTAGCATAATGGCTGTTGAGGAAATAACAGCATTTCACCTCTTAGTGTCAGATTTTCTAGTATAGAGTAGAAGAAGGAAAAATATTTATATTCCTAGTAGGTGACATATTTTTTACATTTCCTTAAGTTGCAAAGGCTTTTAAAACCTTCTTTTAGGAAGCAAGGTCAGAAGATATGTTTTAGTTACACAGGTTTTGTTACTGGGACAGTTACATTTCCACCTACTGCAATGATTTCTGAGACAAACCCTTTAGATTAGTGTTGTAAAGTGTGCAAAAGTGTTCATGGCTGGATGGAGCTTTGAGCAATTTGGTTTAGGAGAAGGTGTCCCTACTCATGCCAAGGTGCTTGGAACCAGATGATCTTCAAGGTCGTTTCCAACCAAAAGAGTTCTATGGTTCTATAATTAAAACTAAATTATAGCTTTGGTAGAAGTACAGATCAGTCCAGTGGCTGCTGGCAGTGCTGCATTTGTGTGCACCCAACAAAGATCTGTAAGCAGTTTATAACAGACCTAAAGGTTACAGGCCAAGGTCTAGCCTTTCCCATCTAATGTGTTTATCCAATATGAGGATAGACTATAACCCCCATTTTTTAAAATTATAATCTCTTGAAAAGTAATATTAGGTCTATGCAAGACTATAATTTATAAACCCAATCTATCCTATTGCAATCTTTTGGATAGGACAAATTACTAACAAGAGAAAGTTTCTTACCTTACAGATAGCTTGCAAATCCAGGATCATACACCCCACGGATAAAGGTCCCTCAGTCCAGACACTTAATGTATGTTTCTAATTGCTAGAAAAATTGCAAATACCAATGTTTATTTAGCTTGTGGTGATTTAAACAAAAAAAAAACACACTAGATGTACATGTTTATGGGTGCATGCACAGAACAAAGCAGAGGTTCATAAATACAGTATCGTACCAAGCAAGGAGTAGGTTACTTATTGTCAAGATAATATTAAGAAGATGAGAATACTTGGGGTTTTTTATACATGAGAAGATAAGAAATAAATAGCTATAAACTTGTAAAGGCCTTGTTTGTGTCTCCTATGTGGCCTTCTTTCTGCTAAGCTTCTTTTGACACAGACTACCCTTCCAAACAAGAGAACAGTCAACAATATTCACACTGAGCACTACTGTGCAAGTGCACAAGAGTTCTGTAACTCATTTACTGAAAATGATTTTCTTCACAACAGGTCTATTTTCACCTTCTATTTTTCAACATCTATTTCAACTTCAGAGTAGAAAGTTCAAGCCCATGGTTATAGTGGTATCAGTCAGACCACAAGGGAAGTTTCAAAACACCTGGGATTTCAGGATCTTCCAGCATCCTCCTAACTTTCCTGATTTCGTCCTCTGGCCAAGCTGTCACACACGTCTGTGTGTTTGTGTGAAGAATAGACTTTAGTCTATAATCTTAATGCCTGCTTTGAATCCTGTGAGCCCTCTCTGACAGCTGGTCCCCCGGATGTAGGATGCTTTCTTCAGCAGTGCCAGGCATGGTGCTTACAAGTGCCCTGCCCAGGCTTAATAACACTCAGAAAGGCTGTACAAAGGTAAAAAGATAAAATCATGGGCTAAACAATCCCAGCATTTGCCCAAGTTTCCTCATAAGCCAAGTTTCCTAAACCTCTGGTCATTTCCACTGTTCTTTTCTGAATTGTGTTAAACTTGTATATCTCTTTAAATGTCATGTCCAAAACCACACAGGAATTTCTGGCTGTGATCAAATCAAAGACTTTCAATGCCTATAAATTAAAAAAAAAATGAAAAACTAAGATATAATTAATACTGGCTTATCTTGAAATGTATGTGTTAAAATAATGTAAACAAGACAAAGTTCTAAGTCTTTTGTAACATTGTGCTGGTATAGCTGAACTCAAAGTGCAAAACATGTACATTTTACTGAAGAGTGTGAGCAATTTGACCACTAACCTATCAAACAGAGATCGGTGCAGTTGCACATAGCAGGCATTTGGAAATGTGTATGCAGTGACTGAAGCACTGAATTTCACATAACAACAAAGAACAATGAAAGTAGACTCTGCAAATAAGTCTGGAGACCCAGAACCCCTCAGACCCATGACCTATCACTGCTAAATATGCAGCATCAGCACCCTGGTGTTGTACACTCACAGCTCATGTAGGATACAGGTGTTAAGAATTAACAGTTTTGTATAGGTATAGGCAAGTAGTGGTAACATCAAAGAACTAACAGCACAAAATATATTGTTAATCTAATGGCAGTTTAATAAATGTTTCAAACTTGTTTTGGATTTGTCAGACTTCTGAATGATTCAGTCAAAGCAATCTCAAATTCCCTGATTCATTTTTATAAATGTTCCTTTGCAACATAGCTAAGGCCTTATCAGTGACTAAAAGAGCTTGTTTCACTCATGGCTTATATATAAATGCAACGAGGATTGCCTCCTTTACAGCATGACAATATGCACCTTCCACTTTTTTCTTAAGAACTGCTGAAGATCCTATTGGGACCCATCATGAATGTGCATTATTATGTACTCCTACTTAGATGTATCCTCAATTTACTTTCCTGAATTTCAATCAGTTCTTTCAAGATGATTTCAGATAGTTAATTACAAGATACCACTAACAAGATAATTCTACATTATTCTACAACCATACTGATCCGTCCAAAATATTTGGGCCTATGATACTATACTTGTAAATATTGTACAAGAAATCCTTAACAAAGGTCAGACTACTTAATTTAGACTAATTTGCATAGAGAAGTGTACAAGACAAAACAAAATTTCATTAAATTGTGTCCATTGCAAGCTTAGACCAACTGCAGGTAAAAGTTAACCTTTGATCAATTTAACATCATAATACCAACATGCTCTGACTTTACAGACTTTTAGAATACAGCTTCCAGTGCAGCTACGTTTATACGTGATTCTTGAGAACTATAAAGTTATATCCTAATCTATTTACAAGAAAGCAATTACTCTAATGTCAATGGCTATTCTGCTCCATGAGTGAGGCCCTGTGGATACACTTTACATACTATTGCAGGTACCACTCTCTTGTACCAGCCACCTCAGGATCCTCTGTTACAGCACAACATTGTCCAGTTAATGTATATTCCTACCATTACAGTAGTCAAATAATATATTCTATATTCTTCTTATTGTCATTCATGCGCAAAGAGTTCCAGACTGTTATTATGGAACAAAATACAGTAGAGGCATCATTAATATAGGAACAGAGAGCAATGCTAAATATATTCTTATACAGTCACCTGGTAGAAAGTATCAGGCCCTTTAGGAGATCAGAACAAAGAAGACATTTTGCTTTAATTGTTTCAGGCATTTGCATTGTACCATCCTACTTTGTAATGTTTTGCATGTTAACTGTTTTTTCTGCCATATCTTAGGAAGTACACCAAGTCACACCAGTGTGCAAGTACAAGTTTGATTTGAAAGTTTTAAATTTTGCACCAGTTTAAATTTTGCATCAGTTTGGCTGAGCTTATTATGGTTTATATTTTCTTGTTTATTTCAATGACATGATATTTAGAAGACAGAGGAATTTATAGCATTGTGTTTAAGATTTGACAGAAGTATTACAAATCTCCTGCTGAAATGGTGAGCCTAGTGATGGTATTAAGGACTTGGCTTGTCAAAAGAATAACGCTTTCCTGCACTTTGCTAGAAAACTAAAACTTAAGAATTGAAAAATTGATGTTTAAAGAGCTAGGAACTCTCATCCTTACCCAGGGTTGATGGAGTATGCAGTACCTCATTTGTCATGGTCAGACTCTCACAGTTAGTACATGAGTGATGTTCTACAAATACATTTTTCCTTTCATCATAATTTCTATGAAAGCAGAATAAAATCAGTTTCACTGCCTACTCCTACTTCCCTGACAGGAGAGTATCATGGGTTTAGTGCTTATGTGCCAATTAGAAAAGTATTTTTCACTTAGCAATTCAAGTGTAATGATCCTGTTACTTAATGTCGACAGTCAGGTATAGAAAGAAGTGGTGCATGTGCTGCAAACACCTACCAGCCCCAGTGTTATTATTCCCAGTGAACACTCATACTATTTTCCAGCACAATGGCCTCAATGAGACCAGAGCTCCAAAATGCAATGTGCTGTCAGAAGTAGCTGTGACTTTCACATCTGTCAGTTAACAGACATGTTTTAATAAAACACAATGACTCAAAAGAAGTGTGTGGCTTACTTTTCAGTCCTGTAGTGTCAACAGAACTAATGGAAATGACCCGAATACGTCTGAAAGCTCAGTATCAATTTAGCGTGAAGTATGACAAAAGTTTCAGTTATTTGTTGCCTGAAAAGTAGCAATGCTTGCACAACTTCATATAGGTGGAAAAAATGATAAATTACTTCAAAAGTTCATTCATTCTCCTCTACCTGTACTGGCATTCTTAGTGCAGTGCAAAAGAGGGAAAAAGTTTAGAGAGTTCTATGATCTATGAGAAAATATTTGGACACTTCCAATACTCTATTTTCTCTTTCTAATGCAAGAACATTGTATGAATGCTGTATTCATTTCTATATCAAAATGATGACTGAATAGAAACCTGTGCCTTTTAAATAAGACACAAATTAAATAAAATTAATTTGGAAAGATGTCGATTTTAATTGAAGAGTTTATTTCTAAAAATCTTAGGGAACATGCGTAATATCCATTGTGACAAGAAATGTAATGATGTCATGCATACCGATTAAATTGTAGCCAACAAATGCAACAGTATGAAATATATTTTAGTAAAATATACACTTGAAAGTGTTCTTAAAGGAACAAAAACTGAAAACAAAATATTACGCAGCAATACCATAGGTCAAGCTAGTAAAATCTTTACTTTTGGTGAAAACTAACAATGAAATTTATTACCTTTAGCAATAAATGGCTAAGATACAAAAATCTAGGATTGTTTGGCTTCCTTGTATTTTCTTTTGATTTTGGAGAATTTGCCTGAATCAATAAAAATAATTGTCAGAAGTATGTAACACGCATTAGTTCCACTGAGATATCATTGACTGAGTTACAGACACCATTAGTTGCTGTTTTTTTAAAATGCCTCCATCTCTCTCCAACTTTCGGCTTTCATATTTTCAAAGAAAACACTGCATTTTAAATGCCCAAACATAAATTATTCTGATGCCAAAAAGAGCTCATTTATCTATCCAGTCTCACAGACCAAACAAATATCCTAGCTCATTCTTCAAAAAAGCAGTTTATTTAAAGGAAAAAAAAATCAAATTATATAGCTTAAATATAATTTATTATTTCTATTAAAAAGCATGAACTATACCAGACTGACTTGACCCTTTAACACCCTTGAAATACGTCACTATTCCATATACCATGCTACCCTGTGTTCTACTTTTCTTTTTTCTTTTTTTCTGTAATCTTTACAAACAATGAATAATAAACAGTTGCAGTTGTGAGATATCACTTGAACCATGTAGAACATAAATGATTTTGATGAACTTGCTTTGTTTAAATGCAGATTTTGGAAGGGTCAAACACATCAGAAGAAGTAAAACGTCCATAAAGCTCATTTCTGTGGTGCTGGCCTTATGTCCCTCAAAATATCTCTGCTTTGTTGAGCTGCTGAGGTGAGGCAGAGAAGTACAACAAAGAGGATGGAGAAGGAGGAGGAACAGCAACAACATTTTGTGCCACTCTGTGTGCACAAGCAATAGGATATGTATTAGAAAAGTGTAAAAGATCTTTTACCTATACAACAAATTTTCACATTCTATGTGAACCAGTGTCTTAAATCTGCTGGTAACATTAATCTCAATGTGACCTCATAAATTGTATCACAAATTTAGTATGGGCTGGGGGGAAATATCAAACAATGAATAATCTATAAAAATATTCATAATTATCAACATTTTTAATTGATTGCAACTGACTGTGGACATTAATGACGACAACATGAAAGACAGTCATTCCTAGCCTACTTTCCATCATTATTAGTTCTCATGTGAGTTCATTCTATACCTTTGTGTGAGTCCTGGGAAAGATGGCTCCTGCCCTGAGGAGTTTATCCCTGTTATACAAAATTTCATTCTTGCAGAATATTAAAGCTGATAACCGTCCCTGCAACCAAGTTGCAGCTTTTGGCCAGGTACAGAGCTTCTTTGAAATACAACCTGTACCAGCTTAACTTGCTCTTCCTTCACTTTCAGCTAACAACATTTCCTCAGTTAAATAATCAGACAGTTAATTGCAATATTATAACTCCTATCGGTGACAGACATTGTTAATGCACTCATCTGGGGCACCTATTTGTTCAGAAAAGAAAAATGAAGGGTTAGAGAGTCCTTGTTATAAGGAAAAACCCCTCAGTTTTTGGTGACAGTGATAAAACACCTCTGAATTTTTAAAGTAATTAAAAATATAAGATACTTCACATGCTTCTTGTATAGTAGAGTTTCTTAAAGTTCAGTTAATAACATTAGTTGATTTTGGCTGTTAGCATTTACCAAAGGTTGAATGTCCATGAGAGCAGAATGGCAGTCCATGTATTCCAGCTAAAACAAGGGATCTGAATTATTCAGTTGTAGTAAAAAATACTGAGAACAGCTACTGATGAAGCTGAGAGTCAAGTCAAACCATAGACAATGAACAGTGTATATCTAATGCAGGAAACACAGAGAAATCCCATTTCTCAGTTTGTGATTTGTGACCAGTTTCCTTAAACACTGCTGAGAAAATATACACTGAGACCTGATGTTTATAAGATACATTTCTCTAGGAAAAAAAGGAAGAAACCTCTTAAGTTGGTTTGAACTGCTAGTGATTTACTAGTGGGGTTTTGTGTGTGTGTGTTTTCTGGGTTTTTTTGAGTTTTTTTGTTTTTTTTTTTTTAATGCTGTCATTTCAGTACTTTCAGCACTGGCTATATTTCTATATTTTTTACCTGTCAAAGGGGTGCTAGGCCAGCATGTTTGCTGTGATATGCTGCTATTTTTCTACTGTGAGCCACAATTCTCAGGTAATGCAATGATGGCAGTACTGTCATGGGTTTTGTGACGTGCCTTCTCTCCCTTGGCAATGACAACAATTACATCAGAATTATGTGCTACAAAATGAAGGTTACATCCTACCCAAAATCCTTCGCTTATTGTTACTGTTCAATATTTATGGTTGATCATATGGTGGGCTTTTTTTCCTCTTTTTTATGCTTCCTGTATCACAAGAGAGTTACTAGTAAGTTACTAAGCAGTTGGGGGACTCTGCTTTATTTTAAAGCAAAAATCTGCAGTAGCAATTGAGAGAAAAGAACCTGATTTACAGAAGAATTCCTGTAATTAACAGAATTGCATCCTAAAATCTCTGTTCAGGCACACTTTCACTGAAATTAAAAGAAAGTTGATAGAAATGAGATCTTGACTTGTCAATTGTGAAAGATTTCATACAGGCAACCACCTTAGTGATGAGTTATGAGGGAATATTTAAAGATCTAAGAATGCACTGTTGAGTAATACAAACCAAAGTAAGAGAAGGTAATTTCAGGAAGCTGTACTGATCTTCAGTTCAGTATCCTCTTTTGTCCCCCAGGGTCTGGTTACCTACACCGAAAAAGCATTTAGAAGAAATAGTCCATATTTGGCATAGCAAAAGTGAGATGACTTTCAAAAAAACTCTTGGTGATTGCCTTTAAATGCCATGGAATTTTGTTGTTTAAATAGGAAAATGCATAAATTTATTAAATATCTATTGTATGCATATAGGATACAAATGAAAACAAAACATCAGCATGTCCTTTTCTTATATAAACTGAGTTCTCCATGCATTCATTTTGTTCCATCGAATATGTTAAAGGTGAACTGCTGCCTGTGGAATTCAGAACTAGTCTTTTCAGCAGCTACTCCACCTTTGGTGTCACAGAAACCATTCAACAAAATCCTTTCTGGGCATATACTTGCAGTGAAAAGAGGAACAATAGAATCAAAAAGGACTTGGTTATGAGCAGAAGGAAAGGAAAGGAAACTGAAATTTTGTAAATCTCTTTCCATTTTTTTTTTAAATTTTTTGTAAAGGACATCTAGTACTGTGTTCATTCAATGTGTGATTGAGGTTTCTTAGGCTGTCTCTTAGGACTCCATGAAAGATGACCAAGAAAGAAAAGTGCAGTTATGAGAGGTATGCACAAAGAATAAGTTGTTCATTCCTTAATCAAAGAAGCTGGGAACTTGGTGTGCTGAGTAAGTGGGAAGAGATAGGAACACACAGTCACAAACCTTCAGGCAAGTTGCAGACTCAGACAGTCATTCTAGTTGCAGGGAAAAACAAAGACTTCACATAATGAGGACAGAGAGACAGGAAACAAAAAACTGGAAAAAACCCACAGAAAAACAGGTCAGTAGAAACCAGAAATATTCGGAACCTCTGTGCCCTATATCATTTTTCCATCCTACAGTTGTTCAGAAGAGACTTTCAATATTTATCAGTATTTTGATGCATCAATCAGAGGGACTAATTTCAGATCACAATGCAAAGTTCATAGATATGCACCAAAACTAAAAGTTATATAAATTGTAAAAGATAGACTTGAAAAACTGGTCTTATGCAATAGAGTTTTTTGGTACATAATTAGCAGCAGCACTTGGACAAAACTGCAGAGTACGAATTAGTTTTATCATGGCAAGAGTTAATGAGATTTTTTTCTGTGTTCTCATGAAGCTAGTCAGAATTTTTAAATTTCACTGAGCTATTGGTTTCCTCTGATACTTAAAACAAGATAACATCAACATTAACAACATTCGTAGATCCATAACAGTTAAGATGTGGAATGTATCCATTTAGAGCACTCTGATAAAACAGGCAAGAAAATTTTTTTATCAAAAACCATTGTTCTTCAACTGAATGGACTGTTATTATTTTAATGAAATATTAATGAGAGAAAAATATTGTCCTTCAAAGAAGGAAACAGCAGCAGAAATTGGTATTTCACATTTAATCAATTGCAAGCATGCAACTGCTCTTGCCATTCTCTTTAAGGTCATTTCAATACAAGTCAGAGACCACGTTTACAAGCTTCGCTTACTACAGATAATGCAAGGCATGCAAAAGCAGCTGATCTGAAATTCTAACATAACTGTCCTTAAAGAGCAACAGGCTGAGATGTGGATCTGTAAAAGAAAAAACATTTTCAAGGCCCACATTTTGCTTCCTTGCTCTAATAACACTGTGGTGCCCATACTATACAAATACCATACTATGGCTAATGTAGCAGCTTTTCTCAGTTGCACGTTTCAATAGGCTGTACCTCAGAATGCTGTCTCACACAGAAACAATTTTTGATGTCAAGAATTTGTTCTCATAAACACATCTTTTATGATACATTTGCTAGATCTTCTAAATAACTGGAGCTACAGTTCAAGACTGATTTGTTATTTCTGCTGGATTATGATGAAATCAGTAGCTGCATGTCAGAGAATTTCTGTTTACTGCCTGGCCTGGTTAGTTTGAGCTGTGTTAGTGGAAAGAAGACTGAACTGCAAAAAAGCCAATGCTTTTGACTTAACTCCTTTCTTTGACTTAACTCCTTTCTTTCAAGTGGACTTAGTCTTTAACTAACCTTCACAAATCTGTCAAATACTAACCAAAGAGATTTACAACCTTAGAAATACATTTGCTCAGCCATGCATTGTGAGAGCTGACAAGTAACTTAGGATTTCTTTTTTTTCTTTATTCCGCTTTAGATATTTCCTGTAGGGTTATATAAACCTGTTTTATGCTGTTTCACACATATAGATTCTTTTTCTGGCCTAACTTAGAATCCCACTGGCATGTACTTTGCTGAGTTATTGTAACTCATTCTGTTATTCCCAAATTATATATCACAAGATTGTAGTAAAAGTTTGGCTTTAAAAGTAGATGAACACAGACGGCAAAATTGTATAGCAAGAGTCCTCACTGGTATTGGTTGAATGAATCATATTCTAAAGGAAATAGTTTGTTGCTTATCAGCTATGCTGCTTCCATGGTAGGATTAGCAAATTGATAAATAAATCTCCCTTGAAGTATGAACATATAAACTTACAGTAGTGTTTTATTGGCTTGTTTCTGCATTGTTTTAGCTTTTGAAATTTCTTCATAAGAATGTTCTCTATCTAAAAAAGATTTTGCTTGTTTTATTTCAGTGTAATAAACTCCTCTTTAACTTAATGTATGTTCATTTCAAAAGCAGAGGAATAGGTTTTATGTATGCACTTGTTACAGAGAGCAAACCAGAGAAGATCCCAGTATTTTCAGAGTGATTGATCATTCATTCCATATAGAACACCAATGCACAGGAAGTACAAGAAACATCAAACGATAGGCAAGGTGTTAACATTAATAATATTAATAATCCATTTCTAGATCTGGGCAGCATAAGTGATCTTGACAGGAGTATGTTGAAAATGGTTTACACCTCTACTGCCTATGAGGACCTTCTTGTCACATCAAGGAACCATTTTGCTTAGAGAATTATTCCTAAAATGACCAACTTGGATTAAATTCTTGCTAGAGTCTGTTATGACAGGGATCACATACTGTGATAGTTGTTTAACCTTTGACTCTTTTGGTGGAGTACAAGGCAAGACAGAGGGATCCTTATTAATCCAGCCAAAACTACAGCCAAAGGACAACAACCAAGAAGAGCAATTGAGATGCCCATTGAGAAAGATGTTCAGCGTCAAAGCATCTGCCTTGTATTTGAGACTCTAAGACTGTGTGTGCACATGTGTTCCCCAGTCCCCAGATTAGGAACAGGTTTATGACAATGTCCTGCCATAAACTGTTTATGGAGTGTGGCACATTACCCTGTAGGGAATACAGAATTCACTAAGAAGCAGTAGATGTAGGTAGAACAGAATCACAGAGTGTCTGAGGTTGGAAGGTATCCCTGGAGATTATCTGGTCCAAACTTTCTGCTCAAGAAGTTTCATCCTAAACAGATTGTCCACACTTGTGTCCAGACAGCTTTTGAGTATCTCCAAGGAAGGGGATTCCACAGACTTTTTTGGCAAACTGTGCCAGTCCACCACCCTCAGAGCAAGTAAGTGTTTTGCTATGTTCAGACAGAGGCTCTTGCATGTATTGAAATATATATACACCAAGTACAAAATATAGTTTCTTCTTAAGTGTTATGTCAAGTTGGCTAAATCATAAAGAATTGACACCTCTGATGATTTGTTGAGAGTTCTTTATCTCAAAATGTCACTGTTAGAAAGGTTCAGATAAGTATAGCTTCCAAGCCTTCACACAATAGGGTTAAGTGTTCCTATCCTGAGATGAAAAATTACTAAAACATCTAAGTGTTGATAAAAAGTGTTATTCAAGTACAGAAAAAAATAAACCTGAAGGACTTTGAACAATTGTGAGTAGAATATAGATTAGAATTAAAATTATATGCAACCCGTTTTTGGCATAGATACTAATACATTTCTTGATGATTAATATTATTCATCAAAGAAGTTGCACAGAGAATAACAAGATTTTCTTCTCAATAACCCTCACTGTAGTGTGTTGACCCTGGCTGTACGCCAGGTGCCCACCACTGATGCTCTATCACTGCCCTCCACAAGTAGTCAGGGAAGAGAAAATATTACAAAGAGCTCATGGGTCAAGATGCTGGTAAGGAAAGATCAATGACCAATTAATGTCATGGGCAAGACAGGCTGAACTTGGGGAAATTAGTTAAATTTATTAACAGTCACATCACAGAAGGATAATGAAGGATAAAAACAAAACCATGAAATACCTTCTTTCCACCCCTCCCTTTTCCCTGGCTTGTAGTGGACCAGGCATATGTATGTTTTGTCTCAAACATTCTGTCTGCTGTGACAGGAAAGTTGTGATGGGAGGACAGGGTCCTGCAGAAATGGGACAGCACTGTTCTGAGCCAAATTCCTTTTCTGCCTTGAAACTTCTGTTCAGTCCCCTCATCCCTGTTTTCTTCTTTACATAGTATCAATTAACTTAAACCCCTGCATTTCAAACATCTTGCTCTGCCAAATTTAAGATGGCTGGAGAATATTCAGGATGAAATCCAGATCTTTGTTTTATCATTTAACATATATGATACATTTACTTGTATTTCTCATCACAGAAGAGGTCAGAGGAGAGAAATATAGTAAAAGAATTAAGAGAGAATAATTATCATAGAGAAATGAATCTGGGTTTCCTCACTGACTCATAATTTGCCTGACTCATCATTTCAGTGGATTAATTACTGAAATCAAATTGAATGATAAACTCAGTCTAATATAAACTGCAGAGTGAATGATTTTTTTATTTTTTTTCTGCATTTGAGACTTTTATAGATCTTTGCCTCAAAACAGACCTACTTCATTTTCCTTGTTTAGGAGAATGTGAACAAGGCTGGGGAAACTATAAATAACAGAAGCATGGTAGATGAAGTGTCACGATCGATCTTGCAAACCATCTCCAATTTTCTGAAAGAACTAGACTGCAGTCTAAACATAGGCTTCAGTGACTTTGAATCTAGAATTTAAAAACAAAGATGACTGATGGCTCTGATTCACTACAAGTGCCTGTCCTGTTATTTCTTGTACATCAGATTAAGTAAGAATCCAGCTGCTGATTTAAAGTCCACACAACGCTTCAGTCAAATAAACATATTAAATCTATTTCATGAACACATAACTGCTACTGTATGTATTTGTAAAAGCACACACTGGCTATAAACTTACTACAGTTTAAAGAATTGCAAAAGATGAGTAGTCCATATGGATACTGACTGATACACATTTCACGTACAACAACTAAGCGCACTTCAATATCATCTTAAGTAACATCAAAATGCTATTTCAAGCAATATAGTTCCACACATTGTTTATAAGATCTTGTAAGACTCACATGAACATGTCTTGGACATAGTACAACTGAGCAGTCAACAGATGAAGGAAACAATAGGGACAAAAATTAAATACTCTGTGTGTGTGGTTTCTTGAGGAGTGCTACTTCAGTGAGTTATAAACAGCTACTATTCTGCTCTTTCACTTAGCTTCAGCCAGGCCATGGCACAATGGAATGTCAGAATAGGAGAAGGATTTTTTTATAACATGCTACTAGCCATGTGAATGACTTTTTTGCCAATAGATTCTGCCTTCTAACTCCTTATGATCTTCAGATACACCCCTAAAAGCAGCAAAGCTTACTTACTATAGTAAGACCTATTTGCTCAAAGTTTAGGCAGTAGGTGTTTTGTCCTTTTATAGTAAAAGAAAGTGGTTTTGTGGAAGAAAATATTTGTATTATGCAGGCAAGGGAGGGAATTTTGTAAGTTGTAAATAGAGAATCAGAATTCCACACAACATCTTGGTTGAGATCCAGAAAGTTCAAGGCTCACAGAAGTAATTTACAGGCTTGAAATAGTGTGATGTTTTTCACTGTGATAGAATTAATTTTCTTCACTGTAGTTTGTATGAGGCTGTGTTTTGGATCTGTGCTGGAAACAGTGTGGATAATTCAGGGATGTTTAAGTTATAGCTGAGCAGGACTCACAGAGTCAAGGCCTTTCTGCTCCTCACCCCACCCCACCAGTGAGGAGGCTGGTGGTGCACAAGGGGACACAGCTGCCACAGCTGACCCCAGCTGACCAAAGGGGTATCCCAAATCATACGGTACCATGCTCAGTATATAAGGTGGGGGGGAGAAGGAGGAAGAAGAGAATATTCAGGGTTATGAAGTTTGTCTTCCAAAGTCACCATTGCACATGATGGGGCCCTGCTCTCTTGAAGGTGGCTGAGCACCTGACTGCCCATAGTGACTTGTTTGCTTTACTTGCACGCACAATTTTTGCTTTACATGTTAAACCGTTAAACTTTACCTCCATCTGTGAGTTTTGTCACTTTTACCCTCTTGATTCTCTCCCCATCCAAATGTAGGGAAGAGTGAGTGAGTGGTTTTGTGCTGCTGAGTTGCTGGCTGAGGTTAAACTGTGACAAATGGATATCAACTAAAATACTCATACAGTATTTGTTTACATTTTTACATTTTTCATACAGTTTACATTACTTGTTTCATTGTTTACATTGAAAAATTAATCTTCAAACTCACTTCTTACCATCTGTCACCACAGCCATGAAAACTGCATTTCCTTCAGTCAGAAAGGTCCTTTGCTATAAATGAATAAATAAACCAAGAAATTTCAGAACACAAATGATCAAGACATGCAGAGTAATTCTGCTTGTTCAGTGCAACTCTTTTGAGTGTTTTTTGTCAATGGCTGGTTGCATCTATGTACAGATGATAATTCTTGGTTAGGAATTTTGTCTGCTTGTCACAAAAGTGTTGTTATTAGAACAGGAAACCCAGTTATGGGACCCCATTTATTATTATTTTTGTTAATTGTATATTCCAAAATAGAACTGGGCAACAAACTCTAGACAGCCCTGCTTGGGCAAGGAGGTTGGACAAGGTGATCTCCAGAGGCACCTTTCAACCTCAATCATTCTGTGAAATTCCACTGTCTTTTCCATGCTGATATATGTGCGGGCTGCTGGCTACAGAGGTATTCTTCACACAAGTGCAAGGTTATTTTGTCAAGTACCTTTTAAGAGCAGATGTTCTTTTGTATACCGTCTTTACAGCTTTTCACTCTCAAGGAAGAAATTGCTTTTCTTCTGTCCTGCTCACAGAGCAAGAAAAACTCTCCTTTGATTCTGCCTGTGTAATTTCCCAGTGTCTGGTCAATGGGACAAATTGCCCTGCCTTTCTCTCTTTCCCATGTTCATGCCAGTCCTCAAGGCCTTTGAAATCCTTTTCTCTTACCAAAGTAATATTCCAAACATTGTCAGCCATGCAACAGCCTCTGTCTGAACTCTCTTTTCATTTCCCCATTCCCAGAAGGGAAGGTTGGCCATTTTCACTGTCAGTAGCATTCATTTAAGAAAAAGTTCCAAAGAACAGTTCCTTCTCTCTTTTCACTTTTTTTCTTCTCCTTGCAACCCTGGTTACACTTTTCTTTGCATTTAGTTGTTTTGACTCAATTTTATGCCTTTTTTATGCCTAACTGTACTCTTGGTACAAGGGAGGTACTATTATAAACAGAAGATGAGAAGGGTGTCAATAAAGATGTCTGATTTCTGCTGTTGTTACTGGTCTTGTTTTTTCCCATGTGCCCCATTACGTGTATCATTGCTGTAGGCACTACCACCATTAGGGCAAACACAGTTGTAGGTAGAGCAATGCCAAGCTCAGTTTGGTGATCAAAGAGGCATAGATCTGGCATGGCCAAGAGACACAACTCGCATGCTGTCCACAAAGCCAAGAGTGAGCAAAATGTTTGACAGGCAAGACTAGAAGTTGGCAAAATTATTTGATCTGATTTTTAAAGGGAAAACTGAAATCATAGTTCTGTAAATTGGAGATATTAATCAATAAAGGGATATTACTCTCTACTGGAGACACTTTTCCTCCAAGAATTATTTTGGCTAACAATCAGAGATGATTCTTAAAATAGCCCAGTTTGGAAGTGGCCTGAGGGAAAAATGAACCTTTCTTTTTCCTTTTTTTCTTGTTGAAATTTGCTTGTTCTCCATTAATTTTCAGGAGAAAAATATTCAAAAAGCATAGTTGTCCTTCCCAGAAAAATGTGTTCAGCAGCTACAAAATCAGTGTTAACTTTAAATTTAATCCTAAAAAAACCCCAGGTAGAACTAAAAAGACAAATTTAGAAAAAAGGAAATTGAAATCTGTGAAACCCTTACAATGAAAGCAGAGACCATCTCTGCATTAACTGTAGGATTAAAAGTGATGATTTCTATTCTTGCTTATGAGTTACTATAAAATGCTAGGCAGGTTATTTAGTTCTGTATGTCAGTTTTCCCAACCTTAAGGTATGTCTAGTGGAATCTTGTGAGGAATAATGTATTTGTTCACCACTTTGAGATATTAGGATATAACAAGCTGTTGCACCGAAGTAGCTCCTTATGGGATATCACAAAATTAAAATGCAACACTGAAAAGCGTATCCTTTGGGCTGTGTGTTGTATTTCTCATTATCTAAGCAAGCCAGTACATGTTTATAGGAAGAGTGTTGCCTTCTACATCTTGGATTTTTAACTTGATCACAAAGGAAAAGGAGCACTTGAGAAAAAAAAAATAGGAAGCGATTTAATGGGGGAAATATATCTTACTATTGAAGTTAGTGCATCTTTCTATGGATTTATGCTTAGGAACATAAAAGTAGGGTGAGTGTTTTTCCCCCCAAAATGCAACCATTAATTCTAAGCTTCCTTTCTAAATGACCGTGTTTCTGTGTTTCATTTGGGAAACTTACACAGCTGGTAATACAAAAAAAGACATAATATACCCCATTCTGAAGTTCGTTTTACAATATTACTACCTGGATCTTTACAAAGTCCTAAGCTATTTCTTCTCTTTTATCTACTGATACCACTGAAATAGCATTGGCCCCATTGTATATTCTTTCATTGCCTTAACCAAATATTATACTTTTAAATAAATGGACTTTTGCGCCTTAAGCTAACAAAGCCTTGCATGTGATTCTCTGTGTTCTGGAACATCGGTAGTTTCTACATATATAAAGTTTAAATGCAAGTGTATAGTTAGGTATTTGGTAAATTAAACATTTGGTATTTCTTATAAAGCTACAGAACTCTTGTTAGGTAGAACACTAAAAAATATTTTAATTTATTATGTTCTCTGGCCTTTCTTATTACTTTTCTTCAAAGTTCTCTCAGATTATAACCTTTCAAAGCTGAATTTTAGTTTGAACTGAAGGAAGATACCCAACTTTGATTTCATCATAACTGAACAAAAAGGCATTTTGCCTCCATGCTGACAGGCAGCTTAAATTTACCTACCAAAAATTTAGAGAGAGGTAACTGCAGATTTTGAAAAAAGCCTTGGACTGACTACTTGTTTTGAAATAAAGGCTATGAAATGTCATTGGCATCTTCCCGCCCCCCCCGCCCTGTGTTTCTCAAATTAGTCCATTTTAAATACTAAAACACAACTTAATAACTTTTCCTAATACAAGCCTTGAGAATTTTTTGGTCTCTTACATGCATATGAAAGAAGTCATATTGTCTTTGCATATATGGCTTCAAATTATTGTCATCTTTGTCACTTCTTTTCCCTAAGAAAAAAGTCTATTAGTCATTCACTAACTAGTAATGCTATTGTAAGATTCTCCTTTCTTTTATTATAAATTTACACTTGTGTTTCCACAT
Organism: Campylorhamphus procurvoides; assembly: GCA_013396655.1. Lineage (NCBI taxonomy): Eukaryota > Metazoa > Chordata > Aves > Passeriformes > Dendrocolaptidae > Campylorhamphus > Campylorhamphus procurvoides. The sequence continues at coordinate 144,610 of WBMV01009427.1, forward strand.
TTTCTTTTCCAAGTTACTCTTATTTTATTTCTTTCAGAAACATACTCTGCTGAAACAACTGTTGGCCTTGGCAGAACTGCTTCTTTTCTGACCTTGCTAGGCTTGCCTCATTTAAGTTACTTCTCTAATACAAAAAGGGTAGAAATTGGAAGATGAGTTGATATGAAAAGGGAAAATAGCTTAGCAGCTTGTATTACAGAGAAAATATGGAAAAATCATAATTTTTAAGAACAATGAAGATTTTTTTTGTCTTCTGAAATTATTAGTAAGAAAATAAAAAACTCAAGTCGGATGCACTGGGTAACTGTTATAGACTCCCAGCATTTGCCACAAATCCCTAAACAGTCCATGACCATCTAATATTTACAAGCACAAAATTCTGATAGGATGGCAAGGCTATTTGAGACATTTTTTTCCTTCTTCTGTAATAAGCTAATTATAATTAAATTAATTTACTCTGTAACTGGAATAGTGCTGATCCATGACAAATGCAGAACTAAGTAGAACAGTGGTTTGGAACATTAGCATGCCAGGGCATTGAGCGCCATGTCCTCTCACCCTTTCATCACCTCGTAGCAAGAGATTTATTTTGCCCCGTTTGTGTCCTTTACAAAATCATGACTTTAGAGTAAGTTATGATCTTGAAAAAACACAGGTAGTTATGGATTGCTGCTTAACTTGTCAAAACAACTCAAGGCAAATGAAGCCTAACCACGGTGAAATATTGGTCTGATTCATCACAGTACAAGCCTATATATAAACACAGATGAAAACTGAAAAATGATAACTGAATGTCAGAGCTTTGTGTCATTATAAAAGATCAGAGATGGTGTCTCCAACACAGGCTTGAATATCTTTAGCTGGACAGGACCTTGATTAATGTCTTGTCAAGATGCTCAGTACCTTTCAGCTGTCATTGGAAAAACCTCTGTCCTCTACATGACTCAAGGAAAGAGATCTGAACACAAGTCTCCATGTCTGAAACTTCAAAGCCTAAGTCCCATTTAGCCATTTGCTTATCCCACCCCTGCTTCATGTTTGCTCTAGAATCAGTTGAGTTTTGTTGCTGCTGTTTTTTGCTGCTGCTCTTCACAAATTCACAGGTGTTTCTTTATCTATAATCACACCTGTAGTATCCTTAAGCAATATTCTTAGAGTAATAGTTCCACCTGACTTGGTCATAACTTACTGTCACATAAAACAATTACAGATTTGTAACATTATCTCCTCTCTGCTGAGTCATGCATAAAGGACTTTGCCTCAAGAATGTATCAGTGATTATTTATTGCTAATTCATCATTAAAAAATAACAGTAATAATAAAATAATTGTTCTACTGGAACATTTCCTTACACTTTGTGTTTAAGAAGTAGGAAATATTTCTTGACCTTTGTGGGCACTGAGTGTTAGAGGCACAAAAAATTCTTGAAATTGAAGTGTCTCGCACTTGGAGAATTTGTCCATGTTAGATTCTCCAGCCATTCTCACAGCTGTGAACCTGTCTGTGAATAACAGCCAGATCTTTTCCATATTTCCTACTTTTTGTTCCATTAGAACATTTCACATCTTAATCAAAACAGCATGCCAATTAGTAAGCTAATATCAGCCATATTTGCATTTTCTTAATTAAACCTCAAAAACATGAAAAGGAAAATGAACTCTTCTAAGATTTTGTTTTGACAGCACTGTCTATCCTGATCTGCAAGATGAAGACAATATATTCTTCAATGTCTTCAAGACTGAAACAGAAACAAGTTAACAAGTTCTTTCAAATATATTAAATAACGTACTTTACTCTTTCACTGCCTTACAGCTTACCTCCTTACATCTCTTGTCTTCCAGTCAGATTTCAGAGGCAGAGATAAACATTTAAAAGATTTACTAAACATACTAAAGATCTCTATGAGAAAATAGCTGAAGTGATAAGGTGTTTGGATGGATGGAAAGAAGAGCAGCCACATTTTGGAGCCACATTTTGGATGGTTGTGACACCATATCAGAGTTCACTCCTACCAGCTACAGAAATAGTGTTCCACACTACAGTGAGTCTTAGATCGTTTCATCCCTGTATGTGTAACTTATATGCAAAGAAAAACAATAATGAGTATTCATTCAGTGAAAACCTCTGTGACTAGTCTGTACACTCTTGAAAATATATAAAACTGAACTCTACTAGAAATAGAGCTCTTTGAATACTCCATAGTGCAAAACTATAGTTTCCAGAACATAAGACACCTCTTGAAAGTACTGTGGCATTCTTCCATGCACATACTTTTCTTACTCAGGGTACATTCTCATCTTAGAAGAGGTAACAAAGGGGAAGGAAAGGGGTATTTTCTCATTTCGTATCCATAAGGGATCAGAAAAACAGAAAAATCAGTGTTGCAGCTGATCTGCCTTCAGAAATTATCCCTCAAAAAGTAGCACCAGCAAGTTCTCAGAGGAAGATACAGCTTCTACATGTGCCTTGGTGCTCAAGCCTTGAAACCTCTGTAACAACTGTCAATTAGTTTTCTGAAATATCAACCTACAAATGACTCAGTGAGAATTAGGAAATTAAGTTGATATTTGCTATTCTGTAAAATTCTTTTATGCTGTCATAGCATTTTTTATCACTTATGATAAAGTTTGAGCAAAAATCTTGCAAGTCAATAAAAAAGAAACCATCACTTTTGAAAATTGCTACTTCTTCCCCTGCCCCTCCCCACTTATTTTATCATAGCCATGATTTCTGAGGGATTTATGTGTTTTTAGAAAGTTTAAATTATTTAAATATTTACAGCAAACTATCTCTGTTTTTAAGTGCCTTCCAGAACAGGAATGCCAGAGCATGAATGCATAAAGAAATTTTTTTATCATTCATGTTGTTCATTTGATGCCTTACATATGACATCTGGAGAAAATCCATTCTGTCTGACACTGGTTGGACCAAAAGTCTCTTGAAATAATTGTGTAAAGATATTCATGTGGAAGTATGGCTGCATTTAAAAGTAAAATTTTGGAGGTAGGAAAGGCTATTCAAAGACCATTTAAAGGCTTTCCAAACCCAGGAACATGTGTAGGTTCTCAGTGAAAGACCAGAAAGAGCAATTTTCTCCTGCATCATGGTTTGATGCAGAACAGCTGTATAACCAAAGCCATTTATCTGTCTTGGTGTGAAATTATGCTGAACTAAAAATGCCTGCTGAAGACTAGGCTTCCTTGACTGAATCACCATTCTCCATTAATATATGCAAACAGTGTCTGCAGCAGGGCTTACTCCCAGCCAGACAGCTCAGATTATAAGAAACGAGGTAGATTTTCTGTGAAACTAACAACGCAAACGGACTAACAATGCATAAGAAACTTTTCCTTTCTATGTCACATTGAAATTTATGCGACCATAGTTGGGAAAGGTTGAACTGATGGCTGGCAGATGTCCCCATGGATCCCCATTTCTGTCACTATCAGAAAATTAAAGAAGGAGCGAGCACTTTGCAGAGCTCTCTAATTCCTTTGGTAGTATTTTATTTTTCAGAAATAAATGAGGACTATTCTTGGCACTCTATTGAACTGTTACTTGAATTTGAGAGTGAAAAAAACCTACCACCACCACAGTCCTAAATCAGTATACTGAAAACTTCTTGTTAAGATTCTCTAAAATATGGGGAGATAAGGAGATCAAGAACATCTTATTTGAGGTGACACCTCTCCTGTTTGTTTGAATGCACAAAATTGTTTGCAGCGTACCCAAGACATGCAATAGAAAAGTGTGCCATTACAGCTCATTAGTGAATAGAACAAGGAAATCAATGTTGTAATTTGCCCAGCTTCTAGTGAATTGTACTCATATGATTACAGTACTGCCTCCCACAGTTCTGACCCCATCATAACTCTTGCTGGGAGAGCACTGACACTGGAATTTTTAAAAGCTTTTGCCAACATGTGATTTAGTTGCTGTAGTTGCTTTAGTTATGTATTCTAGTGCTACAAAAGCTGAATTCCAGATTGTATGCACAGAATTGCTGTCTAATTTGCACTTCCTGCATGGATGAACGCACTTGGCCTTCAGGCTCTGATCTCCCAGTCTACCTATCAGTGCACACAGGGAACAGCAATGCAAGCCCTGGAGCATCTTTTTTCTGTAGTACATGATTAGGGAGAAATCAAGTAATGTCTGGCAGCCTATTTTTTATCATTCTTTTGACAGATTGGGGAAACATCTACCTTAGCTACGGAGCCTTCAGAATAATTCAATTCCTTCCAAGCCAATTTTCTGCCTTTCAGTAACTCTGGACAAAACCATAATAAAATTTCAAGGATTCAATGTACAAGAAATGTATTAACAATAGAATGGTATATAACACTGGTATCATGATGACATCAACAGAGTAGCAGGAATCAATGACAATAGAGCAAGACTCACTGTTGATTGCATGGAAAGTACTGACTCGCAAAGCACAAAGAATTTACTGCCAGCGCTTGGAAAGTGCTAGGAGGCTATTCTATAATTCAAAGAAAAGAAATTTCATGAATAAGTTTAAAGTGCCATAAAGATCTTAGCATAGACTTACAACCATTGATTAAGTCATTGTTCTTCCTGAGGTCAACTTGCTGGTAATTTATGCAGAGTATATGACAAAATGAAAATTTACGTTTAGAAAAACTGAATACATTGTAACAATCAATAAAACAGACTCTCCATATGGCTAAGAATTTAAGGAAAAAAGTAAAAACCTTTTATTTTCTACAGATGTGTCTTCTTGGGTTAAGGATGAAGAAATGATAGTATGTGAGGAAAAAAAAGAATCAGTACTTGCAAAAAATAAAAAAGTATAAATCTCAAAGCTCAGAAGAGATGTATTTTCCTATGCATCTGGTGTTGGCCAAGATATAATGGCATTTAATTATTTTTTTAATTTAGTAATAATTACTTTTGGAATATCTTTGCATTATGTTGCAACCTTAGAGATGTGCACAGCAGGAAAGAAGAACATGAACTGTGCAGAATTTTGCTATGCTTTTTCATTCACATTGGCTGGGCTCCTCGTGAACTCCGAATCTAGGCAAGTCTAAGGAGAACTAGAAACTTTCTCCTCCTTTTCCTCTGACTACACTTTAAAAGGAAAAGTGAAGATTCTACCTGTGCTCTTGAGAATGCAGCATTGATGAAAAAATTATCATATTGCAATGGATTACCCACAAATGAAATTTTGCATCACGTGCAGCTACACTTAAGTTTAAAAGGAGCACATGAGTGTCCAAAATTACTTCATACACAAGAAAGTAAGATGATGTGTTATGCATTTCTTCCTAGTGGTAGAAAAGGTCACTGAAAAAGAGGTAAAAGATGTAAGGTCATTTTTTTCCCTGTGGTTCTGTAGCTACCTACATTCTGTATGTTAGATTCATTTGAGCTGAGACCTTGTTCATCTTAAGGGTAGAAACTAAGTGAAGAAAAGGGTTATTTTCCATAGGGTCTGCTCTTTCCAAAAACATTAACATAAACAAGTCCTTACTCTTTTTCTGGTGAACTTAAAATTGCATCCTAATAGAGATCAGCTAGATATATCTATTACACTGTCAAATGGCACAAGTACATTGAAGCTGAATAAAAAAAAAAATTTAACCATCTTCATAATTTTTGAGACAGCTCTAATAGAGAGAGAACAAATCAACACCTGCTGAAAGGAGGTCTGTGTCTTCCAGATTTGGTTAGGGTTAAAAATCAACCTATTCTGTTTATAAATTATTTTTTTCACATCCAAACAAACCCTGAGACTAAACTAGTTCCCCTATTAACACAAGATGACAGCTGTCAGTGATGTTTATGAGCAGGAAACACACCTTGGGAAATATTTTTGCCTTACTTGAAGAATTTCCTCTTTACCTACAAAATTGTCAAGACTCTGTGGAGTGAGAAAAAAATAATAAATTATGTTTGGCAGCAAGTTAATAAATAAGGCATATAATCATGTACAGTGTTATAATTTTTTAAATACGTATATTTCAGAAATAGGCATCTGCACTTTCTCCTCACTCAGTTGCGTGGCCCCAAATACAACAACCTATGTTTGTGTTAACCATGTGCAAAGTTCTCATTTTTCTGACCTGTGCAGGGCAGATTGCAACTATTTGACAATCTGCTGTGAAGTGATGTATTTGCCCACAGAAAACAAGAGGTGGTATGATAACAAGTGCTGCTGTGCAATGTTCTCTAAGGACAGGCACAATCCCCACAGCAATAATGATAAATAGCAGAATCTTGTATTAACTGAATGCATGTTACCCCTTTAGGCTGAATCATGGTAATCATGGTACAGAGAACAATGTAACCACATTTTCCTTCTTTTTCAACTGCTTTAGGAAGATAACTATGTGAAAAAACACAAAGCAGCAAACAAACAAAAGGAAAATAATTGCACATATTAACAAATAAAATGCCAGTTCTCTGACAAGAAGTCATCACTGCTATGAACACAGTAGAGTTCATTAAAGCAGAGGAAGGTTTTTATGCTTGGACCATAGGCGTCCCTCTGATTTCCCTCAGGTTCGACCACTGCCAAGTGCTTCTGAAACTAAATCCTCAGTAAGATGTCCTTTTGAGCTATGTGGGTGAAGACAAAAAATAACTTAATGACACTGTAAGCTTTTCTTGCCTCTTAGGTTTGCTGAGAGCAAGCAGCATCAAAAAGACAGGAAAGAAAATTGTCTGGTTCCTGCTGCAACATATGCTATCTCAAGTAACTAAAGGATGAATTATTATCATCCATGTTTGGATGAATACATGTGTGTTGCTGCGGTCAAATAGATGCAGAAGGCTGCTGTGCTCTCAGTGTCTGGAAATGTTTGGGTTGCTCTAAACTGGCTCATTGTTGCTGCTGCTCCTCTGCCCTATGTCTGTTCCATCAGCCTGAAAGCAAAGGTGTACGCCACCAGTCTGAAGTTGCTGCTGAAGAATTCTGCCTGCCAAGCACTTTTGCTCCTTTACATTTCCCTTTTTTATATTCTAGTAGAAACTTTAAAGCATTGCAAAAAATAAAAAACACTATGTGGCTTGTTGCTCTTTAATACCGGGATTTAGAAATGACCTAAACTAACACGAAGAATTAGTATATTTCTCATTTGTTTATCGATACTGGACTGTAGCTTGTGGCCATCAACAACCAGAACTGCCGGCATGCTGCCATGCATGATCAGCCTGTGGGAGACAGAGATGAACTGATATTCGTGCTCTTTACTGCATTAGACTAATTTTGATTCAGTGTGGTGTTCCTAAGGAAGCCTAAATGCACTAGTTGTTTTTGTTTGACTTTGCCCTGTATATAAAGTCAGTAAGAGTTTTATTTTCATATGCATTCATCATTGCTTTTAATGTCTATAGATATTAGAGACAGAGAACATAGTCAAGCTTAAGTGCGTGTTTAAAATAATGTTAGTTAAAGTTGTATAACCAATCATGCTCCTGGTATTTGATCCTTTAAAAGAATCCTACATCCATATAATTAGCTATGTGGCTTAAGTAACACTTGGAAGGAAAAGTTATTGTTGTGTAATATTTAATGGAGATTTTTTTCTAGCATTTGTCTGAAGATCCTGTGCTGCCCTAATGCTGTGATAACTAGGGAGCACAGTTCTACATAAACTTACATACAGAGACACAAGCTGAAGGAAGCAAAAGTGAAAGAAATGTAAATCCTTTAACTTTCTCCCAATCCTTACAGTTCTCTGAATGAAGAAAAATAAGTAAATGTTGCTGAAAATTTTTATTCTAGATACTACAATGTTGAATATGAAGGATACTGTGATAAAAATGCACACATCTTACTTTTGGGGCAATAACATCCATACAGAGAATAATTCTTTGGAGCCAGCACTCCTACAGTGTTTGTATGACCTTGCTACAGATGCTGGTGGCAACTTCCCTGAGGATCCCAGAAGACCCTGATGCATCCTTTGGAGAATGGTCCTGCTGGAGCACCGAGGTGGGAACCAGGGGGGGCAACAGTGCACTAGAGGTGTGCTGAGTAACCTGCACCCAGCACTCCCCACTCCCTGCTCTAACACATCTCCCACAACATCAGAAGGCCTGAACTTCACCAGCTGCCCTCCACCCATACTGTGACACCTGTGAAGAGAGTGTGGCCCTTCTCAGTCACCATGGATGGGGAGGGAGCAGATGGTTTCCACCTACAGCAGGAAGTCACGACTCTGACAGAGGCGTGCTCCAGCCCTGAGTTTGGCAGCAAGTGCACGTGAGAATGGAAGATGCATACAGCACTCCTTCACAGCTCAATAGACAGTTTTGGAAAGGCCGTACACATAACTTCCTCTCTGCAGCATCATTTGGCCAGAGAAGGCAGATGTTTGATAGACAGAATGCAGAGTGTCGCAGGGATGTGTGGTAGTTGCCTACTTTTTCTCAAGACAGACCTAGGCAGAGCCTGCCGCAGTTGCAGAAAAATGAGTCCTGAGAGGATGGATGTCCTACGAGGATGGGAAAGAGTAGAAGAGATATAAGAGCTTCCTTCTACATCTTCTTCAGGAGGGGGAAACAGAGGGACAGGTACTGATGTCTTTTCTCTGATGAACAGGGGAACAGCATGAAGACGGACATTAGGATGGATATTAAGAAAAAGCTCTTTTCCCACAGGGTAGTCAGGCACTGAAGCAGGCTCCCCATGGAATTGGTCATGGCAACAAGCCTGAGAGAGTTCAAGAAGTGCTCAGACAATGCTCTTAGGCACATGGTGTGATTCTCACCGTAGTCCTGGGCAGGGACAGGAGGTGGACTTTGATGAGCCTTGTGGTCCCTTCCAATTCAGGATATTCTATGATTCCATGATACTAAGATATCCTTGCTGGGCCTAGGATCACACATTGAAGTGTCTTGGATAGCTATGCACTGGAGAAGATGATTTTTGAAAAGGTAGGATAAAAATGTGACTAACATTCCATTTGAAAAGAACATGTGTTTCTGAAAAATATATGAAAGAAAAAAATAAAACACTAGAAACTTTCAAGAAAGGGCAAATCTCTCCTTCTCCCTTCCACACTAAGAAAGTCACTTTACTGAGAAGAAACTCATAAGGAAAGGTAAACTTTCTTTTCGAAACTTGTAACGAAGAGCATATGCATTCTAATTTAAAAAATCAGTTCAAATGAGGATGAAATTGCACATCTGCTGACTCAAACTGCCCTAAGTGAGGGGATCTCTTCCATACAAACAAACTTATTCAAAGCAAGTGTTTGTTGCTACAGGAATGGGGGCATTTAAATTGTGATTTCTGAAATTTGCATTTTGTTAGAAGATGCTTAGCAAGAAAGTAGAATAAAATATGAGGAGAAAAGTTGGAAGAAAATAAAATGAAAGTCAAGCCCCAAGTATGTGGATTTTTCTTACATATTCCTATCATCATTAGAAATTTCTTTTTGGTAGAATAACAATTGTTAAAACATAAATAGAGTTTATGATAATAATCAAAGTATTAAACCACTTTAAATACAAATCACTTGATAATTAGAGTATTAATTAACTAGAAGTATTTCAGGGTTTATCTCTTTCCTACACTTTCTTTGTAATAGTACTTACCCATGATTTCAATTTATTTCCTGTTTAATAATTTTGCTGTCAAAGTTTCTATTAAATCTTTAGATTTGGGAACCTACAAAACAAACCCCTTTGTTTGTCTTGGTTTGCCTGCTTGCCTTTCAAAGATTCTTAGAAACAGTGTTAAAACTTTGACTTCTAGCTTTTGAAAAATCAAGCTATGACAGATTAATCAAAGGAAGTAGCCCTGATCAAACATGACAATAGAGGTTGATTTCTGTTTCATTTCAGATGCTGCATGCATCATAATGCAGAAACAGCTCGGTTGGAAATGGTGGATGCTACTTTCGTTATTAGATTTCTTCCTTATTAAAATTTCTGCTGCCGTAAAATTTTGGAGTAGATGAAGAATGAGAATTCTGTTCAGTCTCTAAAGATTAGGTTTGCTTGGAATCAATTTTGAATAATAATAATCTGAAGAGGGAAAATAGGCCTCCTTTCTAAGTATATTATCACAGAGGTGATGTCTTTAATGCAATGTTGTCATCCAAATAAATGGCTGAAGAACTATGTAGATTCCTTTGCACACCCCTGATTACTTCAACTCCTTCTAATACCATTAAGTCAGGGATAACCATTAGTTTAAACTACTGCACATACACAGAGGGTTAAGTATGGATGTTTTGCATAGGGACTTCCACTCTTCCAACAGCAATCTTCTAATTAGATGACATGATTTGGTGGCAGTGTATCACTTTGATTCACATCATTAATATGCTGAATTAAATGTGCTGATCCTAATCTACAGGATACTGCATGCTATGTGTTAAAATATGGACATTTCAAATATGCTGAGCTAGATTCCCATTGCTCTAGGCAGTAAACGTGGCTGAATCACCAGCAGGATGATTCAGACAAAGTAACGTAGAAGCCTTGACTGCCTATGGAAAGCACATGTCAATGTGCAATCACAGAATGCCAGCGTAGGGAACTATCTTGTTCACTGGTTGCATGGGGACTGCAGGAAGCTTCAAAGGATAATATTTTCCGTTCCATAACTGTGCAATGCTTCCTGGAACTCCTTAAATGGAAATGTCAGGCTTGAGACTACATGTATCTATTTAACTCAAGTCTTAAAATCAGTTGCCTATTTACAGTTAGATTGCTCTTTTCTGGCGTGGCACCTGGAGAATAAATAGCACAATTCTTCTTGCACAATGTTGAAAGGTACTTGAAAAGAAGGAGGTAGAGTTTCTACCTTCTCTTGCTAGTCCAGCATGGATTTGAATTATCATGTCCTGCTTCTAAACCAGCCAACCAACTAACCAACCATAGCCTAGATATGAGCAAAGCAAAAGAGCTCCATTTATGGAAATTGGTTAAGGTTAATGTACTCTTTGTACTTGTCATATACCAAGATTATTCCCCTGTGAGATGAGAATTTGAGTACTTTCAGGTGGCTGAAGGATAAAGGCACTGAAGCTGGAATCCCAGTTTTCTCGTTCCTATATGAGTGCACTGGCCACAGGATAAGTTACTGTGCAGAATACTTTCATCCTATGCTTTCTTCCTTGAGGCTTTTCTGCTTCTCTCTTCCTGTTCTGCAGAGCAACATCTGTGCTTTGTGTTGAAATGACTTTTGTTTTGCTGTATAATTTATGAACTCTGTATAATTTATGAACTATGTTAAGGATCTGGATAATTAATATTCATCCCCCTCCAGCTCTGATTTGCCATGGAGCCTAGATAGCATTTTCAGGTGTAATTGGAAGGACAGCATGATTGCTAAAACTGAAAGAAGAACAAGATTTTAGGCTTCTAGAAAAAGAAATTGTAGGAAGCAATAGATTTCCAATGCCTTTTGGGAAAGGGCAGTATTTCACAGTTTACCATCTGAATCACTCTCAAAGGATGTGGCTGCACACTCTGAGTGGAAAAACTGGCTCAATAAATTTCTCTCTTTCACTGTAGTGAGTGATCCGGATCTGATTCTCACCCTCTACCATACCAAAGGACACTCTTCACTAACTCACAATAAGCAAACTGCACAATATTGATGGGAATGAGAACAAACATAGGCTTGTCCACCAAATAAAATATATTGTGAAACTACAAACTTATTTTCAGCTTTCTTACGCAATCAGGATTTCGCATGGCTGTGTGATACAAAGCACAGATCAAGTTTCATTCACCTTTCTAAAGCTACTAAAGAGTGAAAACAGCAAAGGCCAAGGTTGCCAGCTAAGGGACTGCAGTTGCACCTGGAGGGAAGACACTATTTCCCTGTAGTTCTTGCATTTCCAGACCCAGCCTGAAATTTAGTGAATGCCTCAGAGTCTGGTATGACAACAAGATCAATCCAGTTTTAGGGTTACAAGTGCCAAACTGAAATATTGTGTCTGTATATACAAGGGTCAGCCTGGTATAACTTAATTGAAAAAAAAAAAAAGTAAATCACGGGTTAACATTTTGTTGTCACACCTTTTTTCTTTTTTTTTTCTAACAGAGTTTCTGCATTTGAAATAAAAATAAAATAACATAAAAAAGCCCAATTGCATTTTTCAAGTTTGAAATATGAGATTTGTAGAGCTGTTCTGACTTCATAATCTTTTTTGTCTAGGCCTAGGTGCAATTTGACAAATACTTTCTCTGTTCTGAAAGTTCTTTTTCAGAAAAATGAGTTATCCCGCTTACAAAAAAACAAGGTAGAACCCCACAAACAAACAGACTGTCCTCCCTCAGTCACTTCTTGATGAAAAATGTTTCTCCAGTTATGCCACAATGTATGCAACAATAATGTGGCTTATGTTTCCCTTGGCTTTATGGGTCATAACCCCAATACATAACCCCTATAATTTCAGTGTGTATGTCCAGACAGAGTTACCAAGAAGGCAGTTATTTAATTGAAAGATTTGTAGATATTTCATTTCCAGATGTTAATGGATGCTTAAAGGTCATTATTTCTTTTCTCTGGATTATTTAGGTTTGTAGGTATCTTTTTATTGATTTCTTTTTCATTTATCAGTTGTTCCTGTTGCTTGCCCACAGGCACACTCAGAATAAGAACATCTTACAATTTAATTTTTTATTGCTTTCAGTAAAGCAATCTAGTGATAACAATATCCCTTCTGGTATTTTGGATGGCTTTGATTTCACATTTAAATACATCTGGTAAGAGAGTCATTAAGATCAAAGCACTGAAGTAATCAATTTTCATTACATACTGGGAGAATTAAACAGACAACATTACTTTCCCAAACCACATCCAAATTAACAACACACAAAAACCCTTCCCTCCAGATTTTCACCTAAATACACCCATGGTGAAAGCAAAGAAACTCACTGTCCAAGTTATCCCTTACTCTAACCTCAGAGAAGCTTCTAAAAGCAATACCTGAAACTCCAGGAGTGTAGTAAGTCTTTCATGTTAGCCAGTTTTTGGGTTAACTCACCAGATACAGCTCCTGCAACATGAGGACAAAGTGCCATCCCTCCTGGCTGCCCATTTGCTGTCTGCAGCACAGGCCGCCTCCAGCCCCTGGAGTAAAGAGGGGAATCACTGCATTTTGCAGGTGTCAATCTGAGCTTGCAGTAGGTGGTATACTGTGGCTGCTGTTGTGGTCTTGGACTGAAAATGCAACTGGACATTTTCACTGTGAATATCAACTGATAAGAAAAAAGCCAGGGTTGAGCGCGTACTAAGACTGTTGATAAAATGCATGCTTTGGAAGAGATACTGCTTTTCTTGCTTTCTCCCTGCCTAGTGCTCTCAGCTGAGACTTGAAAATCTGCATGAGCCTACAAATTGCAGACTTCGAACCCCACAGAGCTCAGAAACTGGATCCACCAGAAGATCTGGTCACACACCATGAAATTGTAGCTTTTCTTCTTACAAAAAATGATCAATGCACTTGTCCTAGAAAATGAAAGTTTGATGTCCATACATGCTATACTTTTAAACCCATATATGTATGACCATTTATTTGCTTGTTGGTTGGTGTTTATTTTTATTTTTCTTTCCCCTTGAGAGTTTACAACAAGAAGGGCAAATTAATGACTAAGACTGATGAAACAGTCACCTGGGAGTCTTATTTATGTGAAATTTCTGACATCTACACTTTCACTACGATAATACATACCCATATGGTGTATTTAAGTGAAAGTCTAATACCTGAAACACATGTCAGTTTGTATACATCATATCTCAGAGCTACGGAACTGAGGTAGATCCTGATGAACTGGAGGAGTGGTGCACAGCTATTCAGTGTGGTGCAAACTTGTATGTGTTTCTAAACTAAATAGCTTGTTTCTGATCATTTTAACTTGACCAATAAAATTTTCAGAAATGCCTTTGGAAAAGAGTCAGAATTTTAGTTTGAGAATATCTTTCTGAAAATGTAAAAGCATGTAAGAAATCAGGTTGTATTTATTTACATGCAAGAAGTGTGTCTTTGCTCACAGTGCCAGTTTTCACAAAGGATGCCACATTCATATGAGAGAGTAATGGAGACTGTCAGTGAGGGAAGAAGTTAAAGGACACAATGAGGCTGCCAGTAATACCTGTGCCTCCCTTCAGATGGGAGTCCCTTTATGGGATTATTTGTGTATAAAGCTGAGTGTGAGAATAATACCAGAAGGTCACAGAAGTTAATGGAGTTACCAAACAAGCAGCTTCCATTGTAGCAGTGTTGAGAAAAGGTGTCTATAATTTCCCCACCTCTTCTAGTACTCTTGCTTCAGTGGACCCAATTTGAAAAGCAGCAGCTACTTCAGACCTTTTCAGCAACATGGGAAATCCCTTTTCACAGAATCACAGAATGGCTAAGGTTGGAAGAGACCACAGCAGATCATCTGGTCCATCTTGCCAGCTCAAGCAGGGTCATTCTAGAGCACATGGCATAGGATTGCATTCAGATGATTGCTGAGCAAGGTATCTCCAGTGAGGGAGACTCCACAACCCCTCTGGGCAATCTATTCCAGTATTCGGTCACCCACATATTCTTCCTCATATTCAGGTGACACTTCCTGTACCTCAGTTTCTGTCCATTGCCTCTTGTCCTATTGCTTGGCATCACCTCTTGACACCCTCCCTTCAGACACTTATAGTCATTGCTAAGGGCCTTTCTCAGTCATTTCTTCTTGCAGCTGAACACGTCTAGCTACTGCAACCATTCCTCATAAGAGAGATGCTCCAGACCCTTAATCGTTTTTGTTGCCCTCTACTGAACCCACTCCAGGAGCTTCATGACTCTCTTTCACTGATAAGCCCAGAACTGGACACAGCGGCCTCATTAGGGCTGAGCAGAGGGGCAGAATCACCTCCCTCAACCTGCTGTCAGTACCCTTCCTAAGGCCCCCCTGGATACCCTTGGCCTTCTTGGACACAAGGACACACTGCTGGCTCACAGACAACTTGTCTGGCAGGACCCTATTTCCTTCTCTGCAGAGCTACTTTCCAGGAGGTCAGCCCCCAGACTGCCCTTTTGAAGGCTCCTCTTCCCTGTTTGAGAGCACTGCAATCACACAGTCTAAAGTGCTGATCTGATATAATCTCTGCTCACTCTATGCTGTTCATAAAGGATGATGGCATGGTAATTTTATACTAGCAGACCTCATGCCAGTCCAGGGATTGCTGCTTGGATGCCAGATACTGTTTATCCTCCCAGCAGGTATAAAAGCATAAAGTTGGAATAAATAATAAATAAATAATAAACACCATATTATGTGTCCTGGCTCACCCGGCAGATACATGATGAAGAGGATTGTCCTGCTGTGATCTGGAAATGCACAGGTCTGGTATTGATGATTGTGGACTCACAGTCTTGGAGGTATCAGAACTAGTGTGCCTGCCCCACAGAGAAAGCTGGAAAAAGCTGAGTCTGTGAAAGAAAATCATCCAGGTGTTGAAGCCGTAGGGCTCACATTTGAAATGAGTACAGACCTAAGGAGCACACAGACTTATAGAAAAATAGGAGTTGCCGAATAACGCCACAAGATCTAGAATTAGGGTGCTTCATCATGAGCTGAAAATAGCTGTCCCTTCCTAATGCAAATAGTCACTGGACTCCTTAGAAATGGATCTGCAGAGTGCAGAGGAACTCCCTGTGGTGCTGACACAGTGTTCAAACTTTGAGAAACATTTAAAAGTATCGACAGACATTGTCCTCTGCCTTCCTTCCTGTGTGATCATCTCTATCTTTATTAAAAAAAAAAACCAACAAACCGACACTTTCTTCCAAGTTAGAAAACAAGTTTTAAAAACAGCTACTAAGGCATTTGGGAAATCAGATTCTGAGACAGTCAGAAACTAGCTATATAGCTCAGTTGTAATCAAGAAAGTCTATTTCTGTGTATTCAAAAATATTCTTCAAGGGGACTGGTGGATACCTGTATCCACCTCAAAACCATGATGGAGTTGGACATGTTGATGCCCTTCTAATCAGCTTCATTGTTCTCTTCCCCCATTTCCTGTTCTTTGTCGCCTTTCATAAGGGTACTTGTGTGAACAGAAAAAAATGGTTTAACCATCTCGTTCTTCTGTAGAAAATTTGAAGGCCATCAGGGTTTTCTAGCAAAACCCAGAAACCTATCATGTTAATATTGTTTTGGGACACCATTAAAATTTGTGTATGCTTACTTTTATCTGATTGTGTCATCCTACTACTTTAGCAAGTCTTTAGCATTGACCATTAGTATCACTAGCTTATTGGTGCCTCCAGCATGGCAATGTGAACTTACTAGTTTGTGTGCGTTGGTTATCTTTTCATGGTTTAATTTTTAATAATTTCATTACATCAGTGAATCAAAATTGCTTTTAGGATTATCCCTGTTTTCTATATTCTTCTCAAAATCATCTGCCTGCAATGACTATGGAACAGATTTTTGAAATTGTCAAAGATTAATGTCAAATCAGATGTCAATTATGTAACTTTTAAAATTACTTCCTTTGACTTTTCTCATAATCTATCATCTGATAATCTATTTAAATGGATAAATAAAGCCACTTGGCTAAAATATATTGGTTTACTAATAGTTAATACTTCCTGTTGTTTGGTACTTGATAAAACGTGGCATAATTTTTGCACTCTCAGATGCATTTTTGAGTTATCAGATGTCCTAAAATTATATATCTTCTATTATAGAATGCATGCAGTATTCAGCATTTTAAATAACAAGCAGTTCAAGCAACATACGAAATTATTTTTCAGTTCACTGAAAATAATAGTAGAATATTTGCCTATTTGTGTACATGAAGAAATGTTACCATTTCATTTCAGTAGCATGATAGATTAGAAATCTTTTCCATGTTAAAATGCTAAATAGCTATGAGATTACTTGGCATTTTTTCCCATTTATTTTTGTTCTGAGGATGATTTTGTGCATGTCTTTTTTAAATCTTGACAGACTGCTGTAATATTTTAAAATGCGATTCTGTTCCTAAGTATATAAATGAAAAAAAACAGAAAAACCTTGACAAAATTCCCAAGGCTCATACCCAATGTGATTGTGGATGCCATTAATTTTTTACTGATTATAGACTGCAGTGAAATTTTAAAAATATGAATTATTCAGTTATTGATATGATGGTGAATTAATGCTCAGATGAACTTGTCAGGAAAAATTAAGGATTCGCCATAAAATAATTTTAACTCCCAGCTCTTGCTCCTTCAGACTGTTGTGCACAGCTGCAAGCTCTGCTTACATGGAAATGTTTCCAGGTCTGTTTCATCCATTCTTTAATATTAAATATAGGGCCATGTCTCATTTTATGTTTATGTTTTACCTCAGTAGCCTAGCATTTTACCAAACATCAACTTTCCCAGCCAAAAGTCGGAGAACACACATTCTCCTTACCAGAACACCAGATGTAACATCAAATAACATACTAGTTATGCTCAGTGTTCTCAAAAAGGAAATTGATTATGGCAGCAGTCGAAAAGGAAATGCCTTACATGGCATGCCTAGGTCTTAGTTTTCAACTGATCTCCCCATGAACATGGAGAGACATGGATTCGATGGATGGACTATTCAGTGGATAAGTAATTGGCTGGATGGACGCAGCCAGGGAGTAGTCAATGGGTCTGTGTCTATGTGGCATGAGCCAACAATGTGCACTCACAGCCCAGGCGACCAACTGCATCCTGGGCTGCATTAAAGAAGAGGGGTCAGCAGGTTGAGGGAGGTGATTCTTCCCCCTGCTCTGCCCTTGTGAAAGACCACTTGGACTGCTGCATTCAGCCTTGGGGTCCTCAACACAAGAAAGGCTTGTGCCTTTTAAAGCAGGTCCAGAGGAGGCCACAAAGATCATCAGAGGGCTGGAGCACCTCTCCAATGAAGACAGGTTAAGAGATTGAGGTTGTTCAGCCTGGATAAAAGAAGGCTTCAGGGAGACCTCATAGAACCTTCCAGTAGCTTAAGGGAGCTTATAAAAAGGAGAGAGAGGGACTTTTTATATGGGGAGACAGTGTCAGGAAAAAGGACAATTGTTCTAAAATGAAAAGGGTGGGTTTAGATTAGATACTAGGAAGAAATTCTTTACTGTGAGGGTGCTGAGACACTTGAACCAGGTTGCTTAGAGAAGTTGTGAATGACCCACCGCTGGAAGTGTTCAAGGCAATGTTGGATGGGACCCTAAGAAACCTGGAATAGTGACTGGCATCTCTGCCTGTGGTAAGGCAGTTGGAACCAGATAATCTTTAAGGTCACTTCTAACCCTAATCGTTCTATGATCTTAAACAAAATGCTAGAATAGCTGAATAATAGTTTTCAAATAATTTCAAAATTCTCTCAGAGTGATAAAAAAGAAGATGCGTTTGTTAACAAGAACATCACTGAAAACAGGCTATCATCTGTGCAATACATATGAATTACCTCCTGAAAATATTTTGAAAGGACTTTCCCAAAAGGACTCTCTCAAAATTTTGTGCAATTGCAATGGTCTGCCTCTGGCTGTTTCCAGAAAATAGAAATAGAAAAAGCATAAGATGGCCTATTTTGTTCTAAGCAGCTCACTGTTTGCTTCCCAAAGGCAAGCACTGCTTAAAGAAATACAAAGAACATGATGCACATGCATGACACACAAAATCATGCGACCACCTTGAAGCCACATAATCAGCTACTTATCCTGACGGGGAACTACACCACAAAAGTAAAGATTAATTTTATGACCATAATGGCAAGCTTGTCCAAATCATCCTGTATGAAAAAAGAGGTGGGCATACATGATCAGAGTAGAAGAAAGGGAAGGTCACATCTTTGATAGCTGGCTGTAGGCAGATTATCTCACAGAATTTTTATGTACAAATCTACCAAGGAAAGTCTGCAAGGACACAAACCTCCTGCCATTGATTATATCATGTGTGCTTCATCAAAATGGCTAAAATTGAATTCCTGAGCTCTATGGAAATCAAGGAATTGAGTGTATTCCTCTCAGCAAAGGAAGATTTGTATTCTAAACCTTTTATATTGTCAGTCAGTTATATTCAGTGAATGGCAGAAAACAATTTCTAACAGCACAGAAAGTTTTTGAAATAGCTACTTGTGTGCTTCCTGGATCAGAGATGAATTGTCACATATCATCCCCCAACCATTTTTTTGCAGAATTTGGCTTAAGAAAATTGTTTGATATTAGCTTGATGGCACTTTGATCAAGAGCCTATTGCTAAACTGTTAAATTGATTGTTAAATTGTTAAATTAATTGTTAAATCACTGGCCAAATTTGAGCAGTGCTTGCACACTGGTGAACTAGACATACAAGAAAAGTTTTTAGGAAGACAAAAACACCTATGCTAACACGGAAAATGATTAAAGTACAATTTGTCTCTGAAAAATTATTCACTAGATGTAGCTCTTTGGAGTCATGGGATTTTTTTTTATGGCCAAGGGAATTTATACACTACATGAGAAAATCTTCAAGTAAAAAGCTGGTTTTTTTTTTCTGATTTTGCTTCTGATCCAGCCTTTTCAAGTCAGAATGGATTCTTTGTATCTTCTCTATGGTCTTTTGCAATATAGTAAGGACAGGCCACATTTTGCAGTCTCTACAACTTCACACAAGTCAATTAAGATGCAACCAACATCATAGATCATAAAGTGATATTGTACTGCAAAAGGTTTCATAAAGCTACAGTGACATAACAGGAAGACAAAGAGTAAATTAATGCCATTCTTCCAAAGTATTTATGTCTCATCATTCCTTTCACAGAACAGTTTATTCCTATCCAGTTTTTGGATAGTGAGAGTCAGGAGTGATTCACGTCCCCTCTTTGATCTAACCTGGACTTTTGTAGGTAAGGGAGAGCTGAGAATTTCCTACTTTAACGACTTCTGCTTGAGTTGCTGCTCAACAAGGCCAAGTAGTCAAGAGAGTGGGTTCACATCTACTTTACAACCTCCAAAGCCAAGAAGATGATGATAACAGACCATTTTGCAAACACTTGGATTTGCACGAAATAAGAAACTTAGGTATGTTTGCTATCCAAACCTAAGTAGTGTAAGAAGAAAGATAGTGATTTCAGTAAACGAATGGATATAGTGCCTAACACACAGATAATATAGAAATGCCATAAATAATGTTTTGCCACTGTTTCTGCCTGTCAACATTTCCTGCCAAAAATTCTCTGTCAGCTTTCAGCCAGCAGTTGTCATCAGAACTTCCTGCTGGAGTTTTCTTGCCAGAAGATCCTGGTACTGTTTAGCATTATCATATCTCTTTGAACATCTGAATAGGGCTACATGCCAAGACACCACATACAACCTCATTTTAACACTATAAAATTTGAGAAGTTTCAGGAAATCAGAGAGAGGAAAGAGAGAGAGAATTGATTACCTTGGCTGAGAATCTCTTCCCACCTGCCCCTCACCTTTTCTGTGCCACTGTCTGCTCCCCACCTGCCACCAGAGACTGAAACTCTGCTGGCCTGGAGACAACTGAGACCCACCACACCACATGTGTGAGTTATAACTTTCTTCCTTTACCACATTTTTGAGGACTGAAAGATGCTGCTGAATTGGGACCCTGCATGGCAAACCCACACATCCTGGGTGCATTCCAGAGAACTAAACCTGCCTCCACAGCTAAAGAGATAAGATCAAAAAGCAGTACAGACAGAAAAAAAGGCAGAAACTGCTTGTCTTGTCCCCCTTCCTCCCACCCCCAGCTCAGCAGAAAGATAGTTTTGGTGGTATCTTTGCTTCTAGAAGCAATCTTAGCCTTTTCCAATGTTTTCTTCTTTCTTTGTTTTGCATCTCTTAGCAATTCATAAAATCAGTTTTTGGTATCAACAGATAACTTGTGTGAGTTTTAATTTTGCTCTGGGGAATATTTGAATCTGAAGTTCTTTCTGCAACATTTAAGCAGGTTGTAACAGATGTGAATCAGACAGGGGCAAATGATTGATAGAGTAAGAATGTGACAGCTTTACAAAGGCACATTTCAGGCGTAGGATTTTAAGTCATGAAGAATGAGGAAAAAAGTGGTCCTGAAAAGAATTTGATGCAGAGGTAATTGAGGAGTCCCAACCTATTTTTCAAAAAAGTCTTCTTTTTGTACATGATTGTTCATCTTCTCTCCTTGCTCTTGGTTACGCAAGGGTGAATAAAACAACTCCACAGTTTTAGAAGCAACTAAAAAAAGAATCTATTTTCCAGAAGTATAAGTGTTTGCAACTGTTTTATATTTTACTTGGTTTTTTCCTTGTTTTTTTTTCTTTTTGTTGCCTTGTTATTTACTTAGCACTTTCCAATACACACATCCAGATCTAGATATTTGTGCTTAAAGAGATTAAATAATGATAGGATTATCTGACTTCAGGCAAGACGTAAATTGTTTACAAATCTGGTTACTGAATGACAGTGAACAGAATTGGATTTATATTTTTTATTAAAAAGTCATAGGAGAGAAGGTAATTTCTCAAAGCACTGATACTGTATACTGATTCTGATCTGCATACAGAACAGTTGAAACAACTTGCTTACGTACAACAAGGGCAGTGTATGGTTTTTAGCAAATTTCTGACCATAGCCAGGTTGTGCAATTTTGCTGTTCTTGGGGACTTAAGTAGATTAAAACATTTTGTTTTGACAGTAACATTGTGGACAGTTTTGTATTTCTTTATCAGCAGTAGTAATTATTGTACCACAATTGACTACAGATTTTCTAGTTAGGCTGGTAGATTTAATTGGGAGTTTTAAAATCAAGATTTGCAACTATCTTGCATTTCAGAGGGAAAGGAAATTTGATCACTTACATAATTTAATATATAACTTTCTCTCATTTTATAATTCTCCCTTTCACTGTACTTACTATAAAGACCATTATTCATCACACTGTTACAATGGATCTCAGCTAACCTATTGAATTGCTGTTTGAACAGAGCATTTTCTTTTTGGAAGAAAGCTCATATTATCATGCAGATCCAAAAACATTTCAGCACATTCATATTTTAGATTTACCAGTTGCATAGGATATATATTACATAGCAGTCCTACGTAATTTTCTCAGTGTTCAGCACCTGATGACACCATACCCAAAAGAAACCTTAGGAGTTTTTGACAAATGAGCATCAGGTTATCTGATGGAGAAAAGTGTGTTCTGTTTTGGGCCAGGACAGAGTTAATTTTTGCAGTAGTCGGAGGGCGCCATGACCAGAACCCAGAGGTTATTCTATACCACTTCATGTAATTTTCAGGGGATGGAGAAGGAATCTCTTCTGGGTCATGTAGCATGGTGGACGGATTGTCAGGGATTGTCAGGGAGTTTCTGCAGGGTGAGCAAAACTGTGTGAATCATTCAACTCTTTTTTTCTTGTGCACTGTCATTAGTACTGTTGCTGTTACTGTTCGTTTTCTTATCTCACTGCTGTTTCCAGTAAATTGTTCTTATCTCAGCCAGTGATCTTCACCTTTTGTGACTCCAGTTCTCTCCAGAGTGCCGCATGGGGGGAGGGTGAGAGAAAGGGTAGTGATCAAGTGACACCTGCTTTGGAGTGTTGCAGTGGGAACACTAAATTGGGGAATACCCTTCCTAAACCATAATATAGGGAAATGCATCTTGTAAGATCACAAGATACTGAAGCAGATACATAGAGTGGGAACTTTATGGTTTATAATTTTGAAAATGTCATACAATTTGGGAGGTAGAGAACAATAAAACATGGTAATGTAGCACTTGGTATTATTGCAAGGCTTAGCATATTATGCATGAAGTATTCCTAATTTTCTCAATAAAGTGGTACAGAACAAGTAGTACAAAACAGTAGAAAGCACACATGAGCAGGAAATGTAAGGTTGGACCATTGCCATAGGTAATAGGAAAAGTCTTATGCCTTCTGGATAGGAGCAGGTGTAGCCTTTTGAGTTTTGTGTGAGCAATCTTAAAGTCTCTAAGTATTTATAAATAATGCAAAAATAACACTACATAGCTCAGAATGCAAACCATTACAGAATTAAGGTAGAAACATTAATTTTGGTTGAGCAGTGATCACTGAACATCAAGTTATGTTTCAGTGAATATCTTAATTGGAAGCCATAAATTTCATTTTCAGATATGTTAATATTTTCATTTTTAAGAGATAAATTTGTCTAAACAGTTTTAGTTTGGTTTGAACTGTGATCCAGGCTTCTTCAGTGCTCTCAGCTTGTGTTATCTGAGTTTTCAAAAATTTCATGAACTGCTTTCCGTTGTTAGGGGAAAAGACCAACACATTTACAATTTCAATTTAAGCTGATTCTTAATAATCTGTATTTAGATTGTTTAATTCCTCTTGGTAAGATGTAGAATTAAATAGTAGTAAACCCCAACAAATACAGGATCATTCCTGCTCTTAAAGTCTGTGACAGAGCTTCCATTTTTTTAAACAAGCCATAGTTCTACCTTTCCCTTAACTGTGCTCTCCAGAACTTACTTTCTCTTTGGTTCTAGTGCTCATGTGTTACAGTTTTTGTCTTCCAAACTTATACATCAAATTCCAGAATAAATATTCAGAATAACGAGTTCATAAACGCCAATTTCTAGTACTTCTTTATGTTTATTGGGAGCAATTCATCAATTCCTGTCAGTTCTCAGATTATTTTCCTTTCTGTACTATAAAAGTGTACAAAATGACATTGTCTGATCTCATGTGTGGCAATTATTTGCCTATATGTAATATTTCTGGATAGGTTTTTTAATATATTGTATTCCTCAATCAAATTTCAAGCCTGTGATCTGTTAAAGAACTTTGAAATACATCTCTAAAGAAAAAATGAAGGATAGTGTCTCTGGATGATAAAAGAAGCTGAAGCATCTAACATTTTAATTTACTGTTAAGTCTCTCAAGTTTAAAATTTCTGTAGAACTGGAGTAAAATATTGAAGGCTTATAGAGAAATGCAGTACAGAGGGACTTGTTAACGGACAGCAAGCCCTGGTGTGCTCTCTTTCTGATTAAGATAACACTCAGTAGGGAATCTGTTTTGAATTCCTTAGGCTGAAGGGATAAATACCATGGGAAAGATAAAATAAATTCTTGCTAAACAAAGGCACAACAAGTGTAGGACTTAGACACCAGCATAATAAGAACAAGAGTTGTGAGGATCATGAAGTGAAAGATTTGAAGAAGCGTGTAACATAAAGAGAATAAGAAATGAATATCACATTAAAACATCTAAACAGATTAAGTGTGGACTTTCAACAAAAATGGAAAACATTTCTGAAAAAGCAAAAGGAAAGATTTTAAGTGTAAGATTTAAAAGCACTGAGAGTGAAATCATAAGTAATGGCTAGAGCTGATCAAAGAACACAAATCTGAAAGAGTGTTTTAAAAATAAAGTCTTGTATGCAAAATAGAAATAGGAAAAGGTACACAAATACACAATGTTAATAATTTTTCAAGGAATATAATAATAGCAGGACAAAAACTTGTCACTGTGTCTATGTTTTGAAATCTGCCATATGAAGATCTCTTTCATTTCTGTATGATGATCATGTACATTTGCTGGGATATTTAGGAACTCAAGTTACCTGTGTGTTATAGGTGTCTGTTTCTTTTGACTATTCTTCACCAAACTCTTATCTTTGTATTATCAATAGTTTTACTGCAATATTCCCATTGGCTCTATGTAAGGACTGCTACTGCAATCAAGACCACCAAAAGAGATATTTCATTGGCTCAGCTTGCTCCTTGGAAAAATACATTAATTGTGCAATATTTTACTTTCCTCTTTTAACAGTCTTATGTGAAAGGCTGTTAAAACTACTGTATCTTTGACTTGTACCTTCTCTGATTTCTTACTATGTACCTACCTTTAGGATAGCTCACATCCAAGCCATACAAAGGTTACCCTCACTGTTATGGAAGCAACACAGAATTTTATTTTCCTTTCATTTCTGGGCAAGAGAATAGAGAAAACCTTTCAGTGGCATTTCTGTGAGGTTGGTCTCACCTACCATATACCAGAAAGGAGTACGAATCACTTTAAAGTGAATTTGGAGTATCCCTGTGTACAGTGGGAGGAATTTTATGAAAAATTTTTAATTCTTCCACAATGCCTTCCCTAAACCACCAACACTGTGGTGTGCTAACTGAATTTTGTGTGCTATTTTGAGAAATTTTATGGATGCATAAATGCTTCATACAGCTCTAGTCAAATATATACTGCAAGGAACAGAGCAAAGTTTCTTCTCGATGATAGATACCAATATTTGCCTTAAAACCTAAGGAAAAGGAAGTTTTTGTGATTATGTGATTATACTAAAGTGAACTAAACTTTTCCCTTATCCCATGAAAACATAATCAGTGGCAGGGGTTGTGAACTTTTCCTTTCACAGGAGTTGAGACTAATTATAAGCCATACTGCCAGGAAGACAGGTTAAGGATGTCTTTCTTTCTTTCCCCACAGTTTTCTTAACTTTTTATCTGCTTTCCAAGCAATGAACACTGTTCCCACTTAAGGACCGTAAAATTGGTCTTTATGCTTAAAGTTTCTTTAGTTTATCAAATACACTTGGAAAGGAAACCAAGGGCTTTTGTCGCTTCTGTTCTTCAAGGCTTTTCATACTTTTCCCCTAATAAAAAAGCCCATGTCTGCTTTCTTCTCTAGTCTGCTTTTATTGCTAGCAGTGATACTCAGTTTTACTTGCCTCAAAATCTTCCACTAAAAATGTTATAACTCCCAAATCTCTTTCAACTATTCCCACCTTGTACAAATGTATGTTTCCCTCTCTGCCTTCTTTTTAATGGAGAACTGTGCCTAACTACTTTTCATTTCCACAAGAATTTACTGCCACTGTTACTACTACAGTGCATCTTTCTGGGTGTCTGATCTACACCAAATGTTGGTCTGTGCTGCTGGAAAATGACCATTCCTTCTCCTGCAGTGATGGCTACATAAATCCAGATGCCCTCTAACTGGAGCCTGGTCTATGTACAGACTCTCAAGGCTCTGAAAGGGACTGTCTCTTGTCCACATTCAGTCAACAAACCAGATTATTGATGGGATTAATTTGATTTTTCTCCTGTTTTGAAAATTAGTATAACTCACCTTGTAGCAAACTTCCAAAGGTCAGAAGAGCTCCTCTGAAAAAAATTTAAACTTTACTGAAGTCAATGAAATACTGGTGGCTAGAAGTGGAATAAACTCAAAATAGGTATATGAGAAGTAAAATGAATAGCAACACACATGAATGATTTCCCAGAGTAGACAAGTGTCGCATGAAATAAAAGAATGGAAAATCCTGAAGTGGAGGAATTCAAGGCAAAATCAGAATCCTGAGTTGTAACAGAGCTGAACAAGAAGCATTTGAAATTTGGTGGTGAAAGGGCAGATGCATGAGATTAATAGCAAAATAACAACATATATGAAGAATTAAGTTAAAAATGTCAGCATTGTAGAATAGGAGCTGAGATAAAGTCTTGTTTTCCCTTAGAAACTCTCTCTAGGAGAACAGATTTTAAACCCAAGCATTAGAATAGTGAATAAAGGATTTAAATTTCCAGGGTTACACATTCAAACATAATTTAAGAGTATACTGAAATGGAATTTAAATCAATGTTCATGTGGAAAATTAAGTAAACCTTGCCTTTTTTTATGTTGTTAACTGAATTTATGAATCATATCTGAGAAAAGTAAAATCAAAGACTTGTTTTCAGTTTAACACATGTATTTTGCACAATGGAAGCAAATAGATCTATCTCTGTACTAATTATCCAGAAAAACTGGAGGCTAATCTCTTCCATTTAACATGAAGACAGTATAGAAGTCATAATATTTTCAAAGTTGGACCCTTATCCATGCTTTCTTCATCAACAGTGCCTGCTGAAACAACTGAAGAAGATCCTGCTTTCAGAATACTACCTAATACTTAGGCCCAGTCTCACAGAAAGATTTAAGCAGCAGCTCTGCCCTAAACATCATTGTGAGTCTTAGCAAATGTGCTAACTGAGCAAGTAAAAAGGTGCTTATTTTGTCCATTCACATCATAAAGTCACTATGGACTTGGAGAATAGAGCTGTGGGGTTCTTGTCTTAGGCATTTCTCAGAAACCTCTAAGCCACATTAGATCATCATCTGGATTCTGCTAAACCACAGCGACAGACCACCTGTCCACTGTATTCAGCCTTACATACAATGTTTGCTTTTATGGAGATTCTTCTCAAGATGGATACTACTTCTCAAGAGACCAAAGTTCATGCACACCTTGGAATATTTACATATTCTACTGATCTTAAAAATAATTTCCATGACCATAAGTATGGATGTGAATGATTTTTTGGACAATGTTATGGTGTTCACTACCGAGATAAACCCTCAAATAAATAAAGAACAAAACCCACTGGAATGTGTTCTTAAAAGTACTCATAAGAGCTAACTCAGAAAATAGACTTACACTAAAAACCAGTAATAAAAGTCTCACCATTTATTTATTTCTGTAAAAAGCCCATCATGGTAGTCTTTGAAGTTCAGTATGTCTGTCTGTATATCATATTCTGTATCAAATATATTTTATATACTTTATAAATCAATATGATTATTTGATAAATTTTCAAAATGCAAATATATATACTGAAATTATATAGAGAAAAAAATGAAAATTTAAAAACACTGAAAATTATGTCCGTGTATACACAGTGCAAAATAAAAGCCAGCAAAGAAACCTGGGGCTACCTATGACCTTTTGAAAAGAATGCGTAGTAAATGCATCCTACACATCTGATTTTGCACTTGACTGTATTTGTCAAAATCTGGAAGGAGTTGCAGGGCTGGGTTGCCTCTGAGATGTAGACCTGAGCATGCAGCGGAGCTGGGTGGCTCTTGTTCCCCCTGTAGAAATCTGCTTTTGCTTTTCCCCAAATAAAGCTGGCCAGATCTGCTGACAGTTGTGTGAGGCCACTGATCACCACCTGCCCATTCTGTCACAGTCTTTTGATATTCATATTTTGCAAGAAAGAAGAAAAGTGAGCAACCCCTGGCCAGCATGCAATGCAAAAGTTGTAATTTGTTGAAGAGTTATAAAGGCCTTTTCCTGTACTTGGTGTGTGCTCAAAAGGGGGCAGGCAGACCCTCTCCCTGGTTTAGGGGAAGAAGTTTCCCATACTCCAACACAGGAATGCTTCATTATTGTAATAAAGATAATTGGCTGTGTAATACATTCATATAGAAATCTTAAACATATTAATAACAAAATATTGCTTATTTAGTTTTTGTTTTCACATTTCTATTTTTGTGAGTGTGGCTTGCCTCGAATTAAAGCTGTTCTGCAGAGGAATTTGCCAACTGGCGTAAGTGGCAGTATCCTGAAGAGGAAATCAATTAGTTCAGAAGAATACAAGACATCAGCTACTCCATGGTTGACTCACATGTGCCTCCAAGTGAAGTCAATAGGAATCATATCTCTTGAAGCAGAATAATCCATGCAAAAATGACAGAATTTGAGAAATACTAATACATCTATTTATTTAATGCACTTAATTATTTGCTTTCTAAAAATCAAACCCAAGAAAATTTCACTTTTGACATGGAAAGATAAAACAGGTAAAAAGAGCTTTTTATCCACTCTGCATGCACTTTCATGGTACATTTATCTGTAGAATTGTGGTTAATTCCTCTGTATAAAGAAAGCAAAAGTCATCATTTTGACTGTTGTGCTGTGTTTTCAAAGTCCTGTTCTAAAAGCAGACTTAAGCAGAGCTTCGAGAAGGTTTGCTTTACTCCAGCCAATTCAGTCACACTGTGCACAGGGCATGAGACAGTCAGCTGAGGAATAATGATAATTCTTTTCCCCAACAGGAGCCTACAATATGCAGTCCTGTGCCAAGAAGTAAGAGCTCCCAGAAAGACATCATTCAAAGAAGGGCAGCTGAACTGAGATTCCTTCCCTTTTAAAGCACTCGTGTGGGTGTGAGGTGGCAGAATATTCAACCCCAGCTTTCACTGTCATGCAAAGAATATTTTTTTATGTTTCTATTTTCCCCTATTTTGTTCTGCTTTTGAATAGGTGTAAAGTTTCCACCATCCNAAGACCCAGAATAACACATCACCACTCTATTTCATGGGCAGATGGTGTACTAGCCTGACCTTGTTTATCACTGGACCACATCCTGCGACAAGGTTTTTTTTGTGAGGACTACAGCAGTCCCAGGCTTTCCATGTATCACATTCCTCCCTTCTTATTCAGGTTACACAACTGCCAGGTCAGAGGGGTATTTCTAATTGTTGACTTAGTATTGTAGTACTTCATTCTGCTGAGACCTTTGAAATTTTAAAATACACATTTCAATCATTGAATGAAGAAATTTTTTTTGTAAAAAAACTTCCATTCCAATGAATGATATACTATATATAGTGATTGATACTATATTGACATAGACTTTGAAAACAGCAGAACTTCTATTTAAAAGGAGATTTTTGGGTTTTCTTACTCTTTTCAGGTTAATAAAGAATTTGTTTAAACCACTTGGTTATTTGGGTTTCTATTTGAAATTTATTTGGAGTTTATTGTCCCATAAATTTCATTCCAACTGTATCTGGAGCAGGTATAAATACATCATTTTTATACATAAAAAGTACAAAAAATATCTGTGATATCGCATTTAGGGGTATTATGTACTACATGTAAAATCTTTTTCCTGTTCAAACACCTTCAACTTAAACTATATGTACATTTTAAATTCAAATGACATGTATCTTAATGTTTCCATCATTCCCTTCTCTTATACTTTTATTAGCTTCTTTGAGTTTCACTCTCCTCTAAAATTCTACCAAATAAGTAGGATTTCCAGTAGAAAACAATTTCTGTTCATAAAATAATAATAATATTACCAGGGGAAAAGAACATTTATCCTTCTTGCTACAAAAACTACCTCTGCAGTTTGGCTAGTTCTGATGCTGCCCTTTAAAAATAGGGAATGCTGAAGCTCAAAAGCAGGCAGATCTTTGCACTTGGTAAGGTCAGCAGAAATTTCAGCAGGCTATATTCTTTATTTTGGCAGTGCTTTGTGTGCAGATACGGTCTCAGCTGAAGTTAACACATCTGCACTTTAAAAACACAATGTCATTTTTCATCCAATCACTACTCCACGTAAGTGCTAGATTTTAAGCTTTGTGTCAATCCATAGTGCTTCATTTCAGCTTCAGAGTACAGAGCTAACTCCCTAGCAACTGCAATACAGGAAGATTCACTCATCAACTTTCAGGTGGAGAATAACATGTAGAATATATTTGTTTGATAATAAAGGATAAGTCACAAAAGATAACTCTCAGGAGTTATCCAACAGAGACTATTTTGGACAAGTTTTGTCAGAAATGTTTCATATGTAATGTTTTTACCAAATACATATACTGACAAATTTTATATGTAATGCAGAAATGTCTGAATGAACACAGTGGAGTCACAGGATGTTCAGTTTGCGTTAGGGTTTTTTGGTTTGTTGGTGGGGTTTTTTTGTTTGTTTTGTTTTTAGTGGTTTTTTTTTCCCTTCCCCTTTTTTTTTCCCTTCCCCTTTTTTTTTCCTATAAGATATCAGAATTCTGGGCTCCATTCTGCAGGTTCTTGTCTTCAGCAAACCCTGCAGTGCCAAGTACCCTCTTCAATCCCATGACCCTGGTCATACTATAATTATCCTTATCTACACTGTGAGACTGTCTTGGCCTCCATCAGGAGCTTCCTAAACCCTAACTGCTCCAGGAGGGTTCCTGTAACCTGAGTTAGCTCCTGAAGTGCCTCACAGAATTACCCAGGTAGAGCATTAGTTAGCTGTTGCTAAAGCCACAGAAGATACTCTTACAATTTATCACTCTACATGGTCAAGTGTACACGAGCAGTTTTATTACAAGTACTGGTGCTTTCTCAGAGCCATACTGCATGAGGCTGTACATAACTTTTTCTGAGATTTCTTTATTTCCATAGTCATAGACTTATTTCTTCAAGTGTATTCAGCATGCTTCCAAGGTGCTTGATGGCCTGAACAATCAGCTTTGTGTAGCACAATCCCCTGTCCACTTCAGGAACTGGTTTTGTCTGACTCTTATGAATGCTTCTTCAACATATGCAATATATAAGGAGCAAAATAAACTCAGAATGCTAAACCTTAATTGTGTTTATAAATCCATAGTCTCCAAGCCCCTGGTTCAGTCACCTCAGCATCTTCCACTTGTCTATATTCTACTAGATTGCTATATATTTTGGTGATTTAATTTGATGCAAAATTCACCTAAAAGAGTTGTTCCACATTTCAGGGAAATTCAACTGTACAGAGAGAATAATGATACAAACCAACCTAGTCTGAGAGAGCTCTCTAGCAAGTTAAAATGAATAATGCATATGCTGGAGAAAAGAAAAAATCCTCATAAGAAGGCACAGCAGAAAGCTGCACAAAGAGATCTCCTCACTTTCATCTGAAGAATAAGGTATGACATGTTATTATCTGTTTATGCAATGCTACTTCTATTTTGGTTGCTCAGTTCCTCCTATCCTAGCATCCTGCTTTCATTTGTACTTTACTTTGCTAATCCTTAGCTGCTCTGGCTGAAATTTCCTGTGCAGTATGTGTGTCTTAAAATTGAAAGTTTTAGGAAAAGAGATTTAACAGTTTCTAGACTGAGATTAGTAAAATGTGTTATTTTCTTATGTTAAATTATTCAACAATAGTTGTACTTAGGAAACTATAATTCTTCCCGATTTTTCCTCAGGAACTTTGATTTTGCTCTGCTATCTTGATATCTAATTCTTTCAGTGGCAATCACGCTTTAATAGCAAAATTATTGCCTCTGTAGAAAGCCGCATTCTTCACATAACTTACTGAGACTCAGTTGAGAACAGCTGTTAAATTATCCAGTGATAACATCCATACCGAAGGTACTTTGTGCCAAAAGACACCTGTCTGCATTTGGTCTGTGTTTGTCTTATCCTACAGACTATATGTGCTGAATTTTAGTGGACATGTTGCCTGTAGACATTATCTTGTATTTTAAATACAATGCTTAATTGTGTTATCCATAGGATGTTTTTTTTGGAGGAGTGGAGCCTGGCCAGGATCTCAAGCCCATTATATATGGCACCTGGAGTACTGCTAGGAATGTGCAGAGAAAAAAGCTGCTCAGTGGGGAAACAATGCCTCAATAACAGACAGTGATTATGAATGAAGCAAGGTTTTGCAAGAAAATAAGGATAACTGGGACCATTCTACCCGGTATCTGCTTCAGACTTTCTACATGATGCACAAACTGTCCCTCAGTCTGAATGTTTCATAGCTGATCATCAACTGTCCCTTATATCTGGTCGCCCTGCAAATACTTGAGGCTGTGACTGGCAGATGACCATTTGTATGCGCAGGTAATGTCAGGGAGAAAGCTGATCTTAAGGTCTCAACTGGTCAATCCCGAGTAATAAAAACCCCCAATCATTTTATCCCCAGTCCTGTCTTGTACCTAGCACTGTTTCAAGAGAAAAGGTGGGTATAGAGAATATTAATTATGAAATATGAATATAATAGTTTGCAAGCAAACCCCAATTCCAACAAAGTTATAAACAGGAAGCAGATTACCCTTTCCTGTGTACAATTATGGAGAATTTCTTCCAAAATTAAAAATAAATTGGGGGAAATTGAACATAAACTAATATAAACAATAGTGGAGCACAACCATATCTTACTGTGGTATAGAAAAAATACTGTAACTATATTTCCCTGTAATTCAATCTTCATATATTGAATATTTGCAAATAAAATAAATTTTAAAATTCAAATATTTCTTCCATGATCTGATTTTTTTTTTTGGGTAGCATGTGACGAAAGGTTATGCATTTCTTCTCTGGATCCAATTTTTAAACTATTTCATCACAAATGGCAAGACCCTTCTTTGTCACAGCAGACCGTGCAATGGTCAACAGGCCCAAGAAACATGTCCCTCTCCTTGAAACAAAGAGGGTTTCAGGAATCACTCACACAGACTAATCCTTAATAGGTGTCCAGACAGGGCTGGATGAGGAGTCCATTCAGGTTTCAGAGCAACGTAGTAATGCTGGTTTCAGTAACTGTGTCCACCTCCCTTCCTTACATAAGCAGGCAAAAGATTTCTACTGGCCTTGTTGCAGGTATGATGCAGCTCCAGCATGGGATCTGCAAACAAAACACATAAACTTACGTCACCTGAGTTTCACTGCTCTTCCTACCTGAAATGACTTGTAATAATAAATGACTCTTTAACCAACTCTTTGATTCAGAATAAGGTACTTTCAAAGTGAGTCTTCAAAGAAACTTGTTACTGAAAGTTGTTGAGCACTTGTTGAATCATTAGAACGTCTCCCACTCAGATGTTGTCATGTTGTGAAGGAATTTGTCTACTTGTCCTCCCCGTGCATTACTACTTCAAATTTACCCTTTTTGTTGCAATACCAAATTAAATTAAAGATTTTGTTTATTTAAATCACACTGTCACACTGCAGTTTGAGTTAGAACTATGTAAAAAATAACCTTCCAAGGAAAGTAATACAAAAAGTATTGACATTGCTCATTAGCCACTATTTTGAAAGATAAGCTCTGTATCTTTTCCGTGTCTATGTCACTAAAAAAAAACCCAAACAAACGAACAACAAAACACCATAACTGTTGTTTTAGAAAGGTTTTATTTAGCAGATGTTCATGTTTGGTTTATATTTACATTTTTATATTTGCATTTATATAGACTCATGATATCCATGTAGTCTAGAATACTCAAAACGGTGAGGTTTATTGTTCCTGCGAGCATGTACATATCTGTGCTTGGACTGCACTGAGAAAACTTTAAGGGCATATCTGCACCTTCATTCTTTTCCGCTGATGTGAATGAATATTGCACTAGTCAGTGATGTGAGGAAGGTGACAATTCCCTAACATACACCTGACAGTATTTATGATTAAGCTAGTTCTGTTAAACAGTTCAGTCTGTCATAAAGAACAGATCATCGTTCTGAAGAGGTTATATGAAGTCTTTTATTAAAGTGAACAGCAAAAAATTTGTATTATTCATCACAGTGAACAGCCAAAATGTGGCTTATATAGACACTACAGCAAGCTCATATGCATTTGGATGCAGCCATATTTTTAGAGACAATTTTATTTTTTTGCTTTGCTCTATAAAGAGGCACTATATAGATTTCTCAATTACCACAGCATATGTTCCAACTGCAGTTTACAATGAATTAACACTCGGTTGAGAATCCTGAAATAAACTATTTTATGCTTCTTTTTAAGTGCAAATATTGGAATATAGGACATTTTGTCAGGATACCCTACCTGTGTAACTATAAACCGAATGCCTTTAAAATTCTCTCTTAAAATCAGTGTATCTGTATATTATTCTAGTCAGCATGGATTTAGAGAACAGAAATTTGTGACTGTATGAACTCATGTCCTATCTATAAGGCAAAAAGATTGATATTTGAGTGTATTACATAATCTACACAACTAAAGATCAGACTTACACTTTGCTAATCTAAAACATATTTTTTCAGTCATATGACTTTACAGAGGAACTCTGAGTATTCAGATGAACTTTGAGTTCATTAATTGGGAGAGGTCACTGCTTGCTTCTTTATATAGCAGCCCAAACCTTCTGCTTGTATAGTCTCTAGGAAGAAATTCTTTTCTGTGAGGTTGCTGAGGCAACAGGTTGTCCAGAGAAGTTGTGGATGTCCCATCCCTGAAAGTGTTCAAGGCCAGGCTGGATGGAGTCCTCCATGGGCTTCAGTGTGGATATCTGCTTCACCACAGACTCCACCACAGGCTCAGGGGAATCTCTGCTCAGTGTCTGAAGTACCTTCTCCCCCTCCTTCTTCACTAATTTTGGTGTTCACATTGATGTTTTTCACACCTCACTCCCTCCTGCCTGCGCAGCATCTTTACCTTCTTAAGGACATTTCCTGAGACAGCCCCTCCTTGGCTGTAAGCTTGACTGTGTCCTGTGGTGGGTATGTCAGAGTCAGCTGGAACCATCTGTGTCCATCATGGGCAGCCCTGGCCACCCCATAGAGAGCCTGCCGTAGCCCCCACTGCCAACGCCTTAAAGCCTACCCCCAGGGTAAAGCTCAATAAACAACTTGCATTATTTAGTGTGAGAAACCTAGGAAATAATAATTCAAACACTTCAATTTACTGATTTTCTGCAGAGTTCCAGCAGTTTATTTTACAAACAAGTGTCTCTGGTACTGGACTGATTTGTTGTGGTTTTTTATTCAAATAAAACCACGCTCATGGTTTTACTACACCATTTTTCCAATGCTTACTAGAGCTCCAGTGCCTGAAAAAATTATGGTCTCTCCTAAGAACGGTTGCCTCTGTTACAAGACAACAGATCATTTTTTATTATATGTTGTTCATTGTCATTTTATTCACCCTAAACTCAGACTGTCCTTAGAGAGGACTATCTTTCTCCATTTACTGCACTGGCAGAAAAATATTAGATGTCATCAGCATGAGTCCCCTTAGCAACCCTTCTGGCTAAAGGTCAACTTGCTTGAAAGCAATCTCTGTTTGTATGTGTTACTAAAACATTTTCACTGACTCATAAGGATTTACTTTGGAATGAGAATGTAAGTAACATTGCATTGAAGAGGACCCAGATAATCTCCATACTCAGATATGAATTCTTTCTCCAGAGAACTTTGGTTCCAGGCTGAGATTGTGCCCAGTTGTCAGCTTAGGGCATGAAAAGAGTCACCATCTCCTGTTTGGGGCTCAGGAAAAGTGATGAATTCACTGAAAGAGGGTAGATAATCTTTGCTGTGCTACCAGTTTACCCAAAATCTTCTCAAATTTGCAGTGAGACGCTAATCATACTGCTGATGTTATCTCTTATGGCAGTCCATTATAGTAGCTTTCAGTCTTTTAAGGCTCTTGACTTTAACACAGGATGTTGGGAATATATTGGGACTTATAATGTCTGAAAAAGATAATCCACATGTTCCTTTTTTTTAGTTTTTTAATTACAGACACCTGCTGTGGAAGTTAGCTCACGTAATTCCTATTCTTGAATCCATCATCATCAACTGGAAGGCATTTTTCCTTCACTTTGCTTTGTTGCAGTGCTACTCAACAGTTGACCCAACGCTGACTGATTCAGGAGTTCAAGAATCAGGTGAGACAGAAAGCAAAACGGTGCTGCCTGTCCCAGATGCAGAATCCCAGTATCAGTACAATTTTGAACAGAAAATTGAAGAACAGTCTTCTATGGATTTCACCAGGAGCCACAATTTTACATTCTTTACTTCTAGTCAAATCCTCAATATGATTGCCGTACACTATCTTGAAAATAACATGTATAATGCACTTATAATGGTCATCAGAATGGTCAAGGGATGTTTTTCTCTTAAGCCACTATTTTGAGGCTTTTATAAAAGGAAAATTATTGCTTGCTTGGATGACCTTTCTTCACGTATTTTTCAATGTCAAGGTTATTTCTTTTCTTTTACCGAAGAAGGGATTTGATAAAATTAAATGTTTCTGGTAACTCTCTGAGTGGGAAAAATGACAGTTTCATGTTTTGGAAAAAAAGTTGAGATATTTATTTGCACTGAGTACTGCAAAATGACTTCAGATTTGTCAGTCACAGAAGAGTAATTACTTTTTAAAGAAAAGCTGTTTAAGGAAAAAAGCTTTTTGCTTGAAAACAGCTTAAAGGACACAATGAAACTGGTTCTTCAGTTTCCAAAAGAAACAAGATATGCTTTTAGTGACATTAAACCCATGTGTATACATATGTCTGAAAATAAGTTCTTTATATTGTATATTAGTTTGCTGTCATTCATTCTGTTGTATAACTTTACAGCTATGTAAGACAGAGCTAATGGGCAAAAGCAATTGTATTGAGGCTATCTCATTTTTTCTTAGTATAATAACTTGCCTTTTGTTGCATATAACTATACTATGCCTAAAATATTCAGGTTGACACAGCCTGACCTATCCCCAGAAGAGAATCTAGCTCCTCTCCTAAATGAGGTAAGAATCCAGAGACAACAATGATCATGCAATTATGTAGTATATCATATTATTAAGACTTCTATGACAAAATATTAGGGTTATCAATTGTAACAGTTACCTCTGTTCTAGCATTTCCTGTTTTCTGAGTTTTCTACTTTGCAGTTCTATCATTCTTTTACCAATTTGTTGCAATATCTTGTTCATAATCTGCCTATACATTAGAATTGTAAAGCTGTTACAAATTTTCTTTAGATTGTTTTTTTTTTCATAGCAGTTTTTTGGTACATAGTAGTTCCCTGAGGTATACAAAAACCTGAAAATTTGGTCTGGAACCATGTGGTAAGTTACTTCACCTAAAAGTTCTCATATTGGAAGTATATGATAAAAATAAAATTGAGATTTAAATAGTTTGGGTAATGTAGTTTTAAGATTTCAGCTTTGCCCTGCTTATACATGCACTATGTATCTCATCTTTTCCTGTTTGAGGATCCTAATACCACCTTCTATGATCAATGTGCATCACGCTTTGTTTTCAAGCTTCTTATTTTTATTGCAATAATATGTTCATTCTGC
This sequence comes from Campylorhamphus procurvoides, assembly GCA_013396655.1. Taxonomy (NCBI): domain Eukaryota; kingdom Metazoa; phylum Chordata; class Aves; order Passeriformes; family Dendrocolaptidae; genus Campylorhamphus; species Campylorhamphus procurvoides. The sequence goes on from WBMV01009427.1 coordinate 182,142, forward strand.
CTGAATTCTTCAAAGTTTTTTCTTCTCTTTAAAAATCCTTTCAAATTATTCGTTTTTCAATCTCTGCCACAGTGACACATCTCCTATCTGAAACTTATTTTCAAGTGACAAAAACATTCCACTGACATTCCATTCAATTGAAGTCAATGGAAGATTTCCATCACTTTCAGAGACTACACCTGATTCATCTGTAATGAATGCAAATGAAAAATAAGCAACCTCATGAGACCTCTGGTAACCTTCTTCCATCTTGCACAATGTTGCCTCTCTTCATACCAAGTCAAGTCTACCAAGGTAAGACTAGCACAGTTTTAGTGCTAAGTATATAATCGATTTCAAGTTTCTGAGAAACAGTGTTGCTTATTTCTGCCAGTAAAGTATCTTATCCATCTGCAGTACTTTTTATAAAGATATGAAATGACTGTTCCTTACATACCACATGTTCCATACAAATATATAACTCCAGATTTAAATGCAAAATTTCACTCTGAGAAAAACAAGTTCTGACTTTGGGTTTGATCACTTAGATTTTTCTACTGAAATGACTTTGATAAGAGTCAATTGCTTTCCTCTGAGGGCAGTATAATCTACTGCAGTATGCTTTGACTTGGAAATAGTGAAAAAAGCAAAGGACTCAAAAAAGGATAATTGTAGTCTACCCAAGGACCATATTCAGCAAAGCAAGTAATCACATGCTAATATTAAAAACATTAATTGGGAAATGTGTAAAGTTGGGTATGCTCAGAAATACTTTGATGAACCAAGGGCACAGTGTTATTTTAGCCCATGTTAATTTATACATGTAAGTTATTATAAAATAAATAAACAAACAAATAAAATATCCCATGATGGGAGTTATTAGTGTATGGCTGTTGCAATAGGAAGTTGGCAACAGACTTAGAGCTGCAATAATAGCCATGAAGTATGCAGTTAGGCTCCAATTTTGAACTGCATTAAAATAAAGTAATTTTTGCTGAAGAAAATTGTGAGTAATCTTTCTGGTACCTGTCTGTCAAAGTTACTACTGCACTGTTCACAAAAATATAATCACTTCTTAGTAAATGACAGTATCCCCTTTGTAATCACTTATTTTTACATTTATTTCTTTTTTTTATGCAACAAACACATATGAAATGTTCTGATAGCTGTTTTAAGTTTCTAATGTTCTACATGATCATTATCTGTGCTTTTAACCTGTCTCTAAGTTTTATTGTATCAAAATGTTTTGATAGAGGTAATTCAGTTCAGACTCACTATAACAGACTCTTTAAAGGGAATAAACCTATTACCAGGTTTTGGGGCCTCTTGACCTTGGCAAAATTTTGCAGCAGGAGACACCATATTGTGTAAGTATTTTGTTGGTATGATTATCAACTTATGTTCCTTGGCAAACTCCTGTTTTATCTTTATAATGAGTTTGTTAATCAAGTGAAACTCTCATTAAATCCAACAAATCCATAGTGTTTAAGAAACACTGAATATTTCTTAAAGTCTCAAAGAAACTCAAGTTTGCTGCTGGCAGAGAGGTTCAACTGCTTTCCCTCCAGCTGAACCTGAAGGCAGTCAGGAAATACAGATTCTCTAATATGATACCTGGTACTGCCAGCCTGCATACTGTAGAAATGCATGAATACATAGGAAGATTATTAAAACAGCTTTGTTTTATTTACTGACATTAGCAAAGGCCTTTTGATGTAAAGCAAAGCACAGTCAACTTCAGTGAAGCCCAAGTGAAACATACCAGTAAATGTACCACTTAATCACCAGCACGGAAGTGTGAATGCATTAAACAGCAGTTTTTCAGTCTGTATCTTTGGGATTTAACTTGACTTCTTGAAGAGAAAAAAGCATGAACCACAATCATAGAAATTCAAGACTATGACCAATATTTGTGTCATTTTAATAACAGTGTCCATATGACTGACAACTTTAGACAATTTGTTTAAAAGGGATATACAGGAACCACTACATCTTTCTGTATTTTTTCTGATAAATTCTCTTCAAATACTATGAATTAAATATTGATCCTCTTTCGCTCATTTTTTGTCTGAGTGAAATGTGTCTGTATTTTAAGTGCCCAATATTTCAGAGCCTCTCAGCCTGAGGTGGAAGTTGAATATCAAAATCACATGCTCTGTGATTAAATTATGAAAAATCTCTACTAATAACTGGACTTTAAATCACGTTAAAGTGAGGAGGGAGTATTCACATCACAGAGTATTTAGGGATCTCATCTAACAGCCTGGATTCTGTGTACAGCCACAGCACAAAGCACGATGCCAGTTCCTGATTGTACCCATTAGTGGCCAAGGCTCCTCATTTCAGCTGTGTAAAGTAGCAGTTACACCCCCAAAGCACTAGGCAATCTTAACTGCAAGTACTACACTCACTTCCACAAGTAATATTTTAGAGATACTAGAATAAGCAGTGTTAAAGGTATCAGAATCGTCTCCTTAATGTATAGATCACTAAATTTTGCACACAAGTTATTAGGGAAAGGGGTTTGGAGCTTTTAACCTCTGTATTATTACTACTCTTAGATTTTGGGTTTCTGTGTCAACATTAAAAACTACTGAACTAGTGTGAAAATTCCCATTTGATTTTTCAAATGTCCTTCTTTTTATTTTTTTGCCTCCAGTTCTTCTGAAAGACAGCCATGTCAGCCGTTTGTTAACGAAGTTAGCCAGATATGGCAAGATGGTCTTCAAAGGATAAGAGAATCCTCTCAGATTTTTTACGGCAGAGCTGTGTATCCAGATGAAACAGAAAAGTAATTAAAAAAAAAAATCACAGATTTCAGAACTTGGTACCAAGAGTAATAGAGAATTCTTTGGCATTTTAATTCACATTCTAGAGTAGTGGGATCCTCTGCAGACACGTATAAAGCAAACCTGAGGACTAAGAAGCTAAGCTTTCAGCATTCCTTCACGTGGTTTCATTATGTGATATTAACTGTGGATAAAATAAAACTTTACTGTTTTTACTGGCATATCAGGTATTAAAGGTGTTCTTGTAAGGTAAGTACTAAAATGTATATTTTAGTATATCATAGAAGCTATACCAAATAACATTTTCAATGGAGATGTTTAGGACTGGCAAATGCATTTAAGATAATATTTTCAACATTAAAAATAGGTGGACTTTCAATAAAGACTATGGGATTTGAAAGTGTTAGAAGATAATGCTGAGCATTGTGGAACTTATAATTTTAAATAAAATTCTATTCCACACTCCCAGTCATCTTAGTTTCGAGATTTGTATAATAGTATGTCTCTGAAGTTATCTGCGTTTTGTGATGAACTTTTGTCTTTATTTTAAAGTGTTCCTGCATCTATTCACAAAGATCTTTATTTACGCATTTCTTGGGGAAATGTGTCACTGCTGAATGCTATACCTCCTCATACTGCTTAGTAATTGACATTTTAAAAAATGTTTATTTTTGTGTGGGTGAAATCTATAATTGAGAGTTTCTTTTTAGCAGATGTTCCCTTGCTTTCTAGCAAGGATAATAAAAATGTGAGGCTCTCCAATGTCATCTCAATATCCTGAAATTCAATTTAAAGCTTCTTTGTTTGAACTATAACACTTAGTAACTTCAATTTACAAATAATAATACAAGAATCCCAATGATTGCTAAATATCTAATACAGCAGCATCTGCTTAAATGAGTTTGGCTATTAGGATCATCCATTTGCAAATGCATCTCAGCAGGAAGCGATGCCTACTAGAGGAGGGTTCTGTTTTGGGTTTTTTTCCCTTTTTTTCCTAAAAGTAGTAATAAAGCTTAAAAGATCTGGGGTTTGGTAATTTTGAAGGACTTTGTAAAGTGCGTATTGAAGGTGTCATGTCTATGTCTGTTGCTATAAGATAGCTTAAGCTTTTACTATCAAACCTGTCCCTTTGAGGTAAGTAGAAACTATATGCCAGAACATACAGCAAAATGCAAACTGAGCCACAAGCAAATTCTAGTCACATCATCATGACATCAGACCAAATAAAACAATAGACCCAGGAGAATCTTAGTACAGCTGTGGTGAGTTCTTATTTGACATGTTATTGTGGAAAAAGTTGAACTGTTCTAGAACATGGCAATAGAACATAATCTTTACCCCTCTACTCAGCTCTGGTGAGCACTCACTACAAGAAAGATGTTGAAGGGCAGCAAAGCAGGTGAAGGGTCTGGAGAACTGAGGGAGCTGGGATTGTTTAGCCTGGAGAAAAGGAAGCTCAGTGGTGACCTTATCACTCTCTACAACTACTTGAAAGGAGGTTGTAGCCAGGTGGGGATTGGTCTCTTCTCCGAGGTAACTAGTGACAGAACAAGAAGAGATAGTGTTAAGCTGCACCAGGGGAGATTTAGGATGGACATTAGAAAGAAATCCTTCAGAGAAGGAATGATTAGGTGTTGGAATGGGCAAGTCAATGAGTTGCACATGGCACTTAGTGCTGTGGTCTAATTTACACAATGGTGTTCAGTCATAGGTTGGACTTGATGATCTCAGAGATCGTTCCAACCTAATTGATTCTGTGTAGGGAAATTAACAGGTCTGTGGATTTCTTCACAGAGCAGGAGGAGTGTGGCCTTGGCCAGATTCTGTGTGCTCGTAAAGATAAACAGCTTACAGGACTGTGAGAACGCAGGTGCAGCTGAAGACAAGCTGCACAGACACAGTAGCTTGTAGCTGTGGCCAACGAGTGATTGTTTATGTGTGTGAGCACCAGTGATGTTAATGCACGTACACTTAGAGAATACTATAATTGTAGAAACGCCATTAATAAAGTGAGCTTTGTAGTTAATCCATATTGGATCGTCTCACTGCTCCATAAGCCTGCCTCCAACAATTCTGTGATTTTGTGATATGGTATGCATCAACTTCAGCTTCAGTTTGTTGTCTGTGTTGAAATGCATATAGGCTGAGGCTGTTCAAAATCACGGCTCAGACTAGCTTGGACAGGTTTGTTACAGGGGAAAAGGAAAAACAGAAGGGAGGAAGCAAGAAGGCACTGACTGAGAAAATTCATGCTGTTCTTTGAAAAAGAGCATACACATGAAATTTTCAGACTAATCTGTGTCTGTAGTGGACAGATTATTCAAATACACCTGATTTTGTCATATTTTGTCCAGCAGGAAATAAGTGTACTTTAGCAAGGCAAAGAAGTAAATTCTTTGTGATAAAATTAGAGGTCAGTTACAAAGTAGAACCATAAAAGCAAGAAGATGAATATTGAGAGTTCAATGAGATTAACATTCAGGTATATTTTAATTTCAGTTTTTTCTTAGCCATTTCCTGGCTCATATCTTGGTTATGAGAGTCAAGGACCAAACCAGTATCACTTCTTGAAAACCTTGTCATTCAGAAAGAGAACTCCAGCCTGGGTCCCTTTTCTTGCAGTTTTACCCAAGATAATTGCATGTCCATGAGCATAAGCATTTTTCCAAAAAGATTTCCCAGGAATTTCCCTTTTCCTTTCTCCCTTAAATTATTTGGGAAGAATGCTATATTCTTGAGACTGTGGTTACTTGAAAAATACAAACTTTTTAGGAATGGTTTGTCATTTGACATCCAAATATTCTTTGACATGTTAATTTTTTCAGCTACATTTGTCTTCCTACTTACAAGCTCAATTGAATTACAATATCTCTTCCTTCTAAGACAGTGTGATTTGCATTTATTATTCTGTGCTGGTTTTGGCTGGGGTAGAGTTAACTTTCTTCACAATGTCTGGTATGGGTCTGTGTTTTGGATTTGTGCTGAACACAGGGCTGATAATCTAAACATGTTTTTGTTACTGCTGAACAGGGCTTGCACAGAAACAAAGCCTTTTTTGCTTTTTGTACTGCCACACTGGTGAGGAAGCTGGGAGTGAAAGGAAGGCTGGAGCAGACACAGTTGGAACAGCTGGCCTCAACTGACCAAAGGGTTATTCCATACCATATGACTTCATGCTCTCATGTAAAGCTGGAGGGAAGAAGGAAGAGGGGACGTTTGGAGTGATGGAGTTTGTCTTACCAAGTAACTGTTGTGTGTAACAGGGTTATTAAAAATAACTTGCATAATTTTGTGATAGTCTTATAATATTTGATTTCCCTCTTCTTTTTAATGAAGATTGCAGAGGGCCACTGATGACTGATGTGGTGTTTGGAGTGATTTGTTTTAAACTGATTTCCAAGCTAACTTCCCTATCCACCACTTGTCAGATTCAAAGGTTCAAGCTGCAACAGACAGGTAGCTATTTAATCATACAGTTATTGATAGGCAAAACAATTACTGCAAGAAACCAGAGATCCATTAGGGAACATGCAGAAAATTTGCTTTGTGGATTCACCTCACAAACCCGTTGGAGCAGTTGTGACATGACAGGTTCTTCTGCATCACTTAACAAGAAAATACTAAAATTTAGGCTAAAATGAGCTGGAAACTGCAGAAGGATGCAGTAGCATAGAACCATAACAGATGTGTCTTGGGAGCTCTTGCTGTTTACACGTGACTGAGAAATGGTAAATTTCAGAGAGATGTTCTAAATGGTCCAGATTTCATGTAGCCACAGGGTGCTATTTTTTTTTGTCTTTGAAAGTTTAGAAATGTCTGTAAAGGAATGCTTATTATGGCTATAGACCTGAAATGTGAAAATGCTATCTTTTTCACATTTGGCTTAAGTGCTGTTATTCACTTTTTACAGCTTGTCTCTAAAAGCTGAATTCAGTTGACCTATAAGTAATGGAGGTATACACATTCCTTTTTACTCTCTTTGACCAAAGACTGCAAGCAGACAACAATTTCACTTAATATGAGACGGTTGCCCTTTGACAGGCAATTTTGTGTGATAAGATCAGTTCCTGTTGTAGCTTTCACCTATCTCATATTTTTCAGTATAACAGATTAACAAAAACCTCATTTTTACATCCTGGATGACTGTTTGTTTAAATCCCACAGAGAAGCTGTTTATCTGTTTAAATACAGGTGATTTCAGATGTAATGTCACAGCAGATGTTTGCCTTTTTTTTCCCCCCAAAATTTCAATAGATTAAATTCCAGGACAATACAAAATAACAAGAAGACAGTAAAGAAACAATGATACATGCACAGAATAACAAAGTAAGTAGTATTAATACTGACATTGTTTTTCTAGTGTTTTTTGCCCCTTTCCTGCAAGCAATCTGCATTCTTTATTCCCCTTCACCCTCATCTCTTTGAATCCTTTTTTTTTTTTTGTGTTCTCCTTTGTGTTCTCTCCTTCTCACACTGGCAGTGAAATATTTCAGAAATATTTATTTGTGAAGTTTTAATAAATCTGAAAACCATCAGCTAACTGAGAAGATTAACAGATTAACATGGGACCCCATGAACAGTCACTGAAAAAAATTGAGAAAAAAATATAGGTTTTGGGGTCAGCTTTTCATTTGTGATTGGATTTTTTTTCCAGAAGTAACCTCATACCTTTCTACCTTCCTACCTTCCTCTTTACGCATTTCCTTCTCTTCCTGAAGTTATTATCTTTTTCCTCCCCTTTTATTCTTGGTAGCTCTGAATACTATAGTTTTTTTCTTAAAGTTACCACTCATATTTCTATGTGAAAACTAATAACTTTCATTCCTTTAGAAGAACATTTCTACTTGGAAAGCACTGAAATGTGAATTTAATGATCTCAAAACTCATATGGCATATTAGAGAATATATAATTTATTATATTGCAAATCTTTGAAACCAGAAGAGTTCTCTTGATTTACTCAGAAGATAACTTCCTGAACTTATTATTGTTTCTTTCTCTTGATTTTTATATTTCATTCAGTATTTCTAGTCAGTATAAGCTTTATAATATTTTCTTCCCCTGCTGTCTGTTATATCTTCCTTTCAGTCTCCCTCTTCACCCCTTACCTCTTGTTCTCCGTTTGTAATAGCATCCCTCCATTCTTCACTGATACATTTTCTCTCTCCAAAGTATTGTCCTTTTCTGGGGGGTTGGTTCATTTCTTTGTTTACATCAAGCATTTCATCTTCTATTTCAAAAGTGTTTTGGCATTTTATAGACTTGTTCTCTCAAAAGCTTGATTTTTCAAAATGTTGATTCAGCTCTGGTACATTTGGTAGTACTGACTAGTTCAAGAGGGGTCCAAGAGTTGAACTGCTGAAGACCAAAGATCTGATGCTCAGCAGGATATCTTTCTGAAAGTCTGTTAAAATGAGCTTTAAAAGAAAGGGTTTGCAACTCAGGAGAAGTGCAAGGATATCATGACATTATGCAGGGAGAAAATTAGAAGAGCTAGAGCCTAACTAGAATTTAATCAGGTTACTACCATAAAAGAGTAAAAAATATTTCTCTAAATACATCAGCACTTGGATCACAACATCCCCATGAAGTGCCGCTGACTTGGAGCATTCTGACTTGCATAAGGAATAGTGTGGCCAGGAGGACCAGGGCAGTGCTTGTCTCTCTGTACTTGGCAACACCTTGAGTACTGTGTTCAGTTCTGGGCCGCTCACTACAAGAAAGACTTTGGGATGCTAAAGCGTGTCCAGAGAAGGGCAACAGGGATGGAGAAGGGTCTGGAGCACAGATCTGATGAATGGCTGAGGGAGTTGGGGTTGTTTAGTGTGGAGAAAAGGAGGCTCAGGGAAGACCTTATTGGTCTCCAGAAAGGAGATTGTAGTGAGGTGGGCGTTGGATTTTCTCCCATGTAACAAAAGACAACACAAGAAGAAATGGCCTTAAGTTTTTTCAGGGAAAGTTTAGGCAGATGGTGGGAAAAAATTCTTCACTGAAAAGGTTGTCAAGCATTGGAACAGGCTACCTAGGTGTAGTGTAGTCAGAATGCCTGAAAGTACTTAAAATGTGTGTAGATGTGCCATTTAGGGACATGGTTTAGTGGTGGACTTGACAGTGTTAGGTTAATGACAGACTTGGTGACCCTAGGGGTCTTTTCCAACCTAACCAATTCCATGATTCTAAAATAATATTGTTTTTTAGAGAGGAACTCCTTTCAGACCTTATTTAACACCATGCATTTGTTTAATATATTTGAAAGTTTTGTAGGAAATAAGTATTCCATTAAGGATAAAATGAATTTTAGAGTAAGTTTTCCTGTGGGATATTGTTCCAGGCCTAAAAATGCAACAACACATGAATATGTAGTGAAATATTTAAAATATACAGTGACTTTTTCAGAGTATATGCCCTGAATATTAAAGAACTAATGTTTTAGAAGTGTTTGTCTACAATTAACACTTGATTCTGTATTGGATACATTGCCTTGAAACATGTAACACAGGAACTGATTCCATCAGATTAACCAAATCCCACCAAATTAAAATAAATAATAGATTGGCAGTCAACCAAAATCAGGTTTGGAATATGCTCCACAATGCTGACTTAGCTATCTCTTATGTTCGCCAAACCACTCATTTTATTGCTTTGTGAAAGTATTCTTTTTAACACTTTTAACATTTAGATAAATTTGTGGATAGGAAAATAATCCTTAGTAAAGTAGAGCTAAGGTTAAAAGTGGAGATCAGAAAAAATGACATATGGAATATACTCTTTTGATAGAAAGCAATACGGAATCCATGATGTCAGTAAGCTTGACTGCCCTTATTTGAAACTGCCAGTCATGTGATTTGTTTTCTTCTAATTCATCCCTTTCCCATATTTTTCCTTCTGCTTCCCTGTCCATTTAGTAGTCTAGTCCAATCTCTCTGCCCTGGCAGAGAGACATTGAGCAGTCTGCTCAGGTCTGTGCAGTGTAGTTTTTTGAGTATCTCCAGAGATGGAGGCTCCACAGCCCCTCTGGGCAACCTGTGCCATTGCTCAGTCATCCTCACAGTGGAATTGTGTTTTCTGGTATTCAGATGGCATGCCTTGTGTTAAAATGTTTGCCTATTGCCTCTGGGCACCACTAAAAAGCATCTGGCTCTCTCCTCTTTATAGATTCTTGTCAGATATTTATAAATTTTCATAAGATCCTTCTTAAGTCTTCTTTTCTTTAGGATCAACAAATCCAGTTTTCTCTGTCTCTTCCTGTGGCAGATGCTTCAGTACTTTAATCACTTTGTGGTGAGTCAAGGTCTCTGAATGGTGCACACCCATCTAGTATATGAACCATTCCTCCTAGTTTTATGTGAGCTACAAAACTGGTGATGGGCTTTCCCCACCACCTAGGTCATCAGGAAAGGTGTTAAAGCAGTATTGGTCCCAGTATCAACCCCTGGAGTAACTGCACTAGTGATTCACCTCCAGCTGGGCTTTGTGTCACGGATAAAACCTCTTTAATCTTGCCAGTCAGTTGTTGCTCTACCTCCCTGTACACTTATCTAGCCCATACTGCTCAGTTTGTCTACTTTTTAAAAGTATAAGTTAGTTACTTTGTCATGTAAAATGCTACCATTAGGGTTTTGGATTTCAAAGCTTACATCATTTATCTGGAACAAATTATGGAAGATATATATAAAGAGGTGAAGAATTTCCTCCAAAATTGACCCTATTTCCTCACATGATACATAATTCATATGAAATATATATGGGTTGTCTTAAGCAATGATGTATACAGAAATTGCAACAAAGGTAAGTTTGGGCAGGGTATGGCAGTCTGAGCAGTCAGGATGTGATGGAATTCTTTGACCTTCAGAACACTAGATGAAAAGAGATGAAAAGTGGCTATGTGACCAGAGACAGCAATCAGAAAGCCATAGATTTGAAGCCATATTTTTCACAACTCAAGAAATAGACAGAAAGTCAAAATCAACCCCCCAAGAACATTTAAAGATATGTATTAAATTTAAAAACAAACTAAAACAATCATTCAGCTAAACACTGTGTCAATAGCTGTAGAGGCATACAAATTTCTTAATTTTTTGTAAGATTCAGACTATCTAAGAATGAAATGTCTGTCATTGAGTAGGAATAATCCAACTAACTCTGACCTATCCTGAAATGCAAACGTATTTTCCCAACTGTTTTTTATTTTTCACATCTTGCCTCATTTATTACTAGGTTTTGAATAATTCACTCACTGTGTGGCCCATGTGACTCTCTGACCCCTTGAATAACCAACTATGCAGAAGCATCACACTTCAAAAAAACCCAACCACTTACAAACTTAGAATTCTCTATTTTCTGTTGGTTTAGTTTCACAATTTATACGCAGTTGCACAAATAATAAGATGTATTATCTCTTCAGAAATGAATTTCAGTAGGAATTTATATTCAACTGTAAATGCTGTCAAATAATTTGAAAGCAAATGGTGGATCTGTCAGTTAAACACACCATGGAATCCTTTGTACTGCTGGATATTTACTGACTATTTGAACAATAGATGCAACTGAAATATTCAATATGCAGAAAAATTGTCACAAATTCAGATTATTACAGCTGCAAGTTTCAGTAAACATTTGCCTTATATACTACGTAATGACAATATCCAAATTTGGCTTTTCATTGAAAGTACAAGAAAGTTTAAAAATGCTCTGCATGCCACAGTAAATGAAGGCACAAAGAATTCATGTTAAAGGTCCACCCTTCTCTGTATGAAATTCTCAAGAATTATTCTATTTTCTCATTGTGCGTGTGAAGGCTTAGCCTGTGCCAGGGATTAAATTTTCAGAGGAATTAAACTTCATCAAACATATAATGGGGGTCTCACGTGAGCTAAATGAAAATAATATACTAGAAGAATTCAGTGATGTGTTTGATTAAATTGGTTGCATTAAGGACACACTTCACATTTGTTTAAACCCTGAGGTAACCCCATTTATTACTCTAGCTGGGAAAAATGCTGTTAGTGAGAGAATGTGTTCAGCAAAAACTGTAATGCAAGCTGAATTTATAAGTTATTAAGTCAGGTAGTGAACCACCTGGCTGACTGCAGTCAAAGGTGGTGGGTAGGAAGGAGGAAGAGGAGATTGCCTGAGAGTATGTCAAGAAATAAACGAAATTTGGTAATGACTCAGTGAGAACACATTCATATACTGACTATGGAGGAAATAAGAAAAAACTGGCAATAAAGTTTCAGTCTTCTAAATTCATGCATTTTGGCCAATACATATTCCCAGGGAAAAAAAAAAGATCTTTCACATAATATATCATTTAATAAATGCTCCTCCCTGTAGTTACCTTGAATTCAGTAGGATCTTTTCATGAGCACTGATAAGATGTAAGGAAACAGAAGCCGAGCACAAAACCAAGCCTAGACAGCTGAACAAGGAAGGAACATCAGTCCAAGAATACAATCCACATGACCCTTGCCCAGCTTATATCAGTTTTTTAAGTACTTTAGTTTTGCAGTGACAAATTCTCAGCGGTTTTCAATGGTACATTTTTTCTTTTATTGACACTAGTTTGTTAGTCAATGATTATACCATATTTTGGGAGCTGGAACAGGAACTGTGACACAATCATATACTCACTTGCCTACAGAATTATTTAATTGCTTTTTTCTTCAGTGCAGTATCATTTCCCAAACCACTGTCCCACTGGAGTGCAGGTCACATATCTATATTCATGGTTTGGTGTGTTCATACCAGGATCTCAAAAGAAGGCTGTGGTGTTGCTACCCCTTTTCTCCTACACTTTATATGAAAAACATGTCTTTTACACAAATTTCAAGTTAGTTTTTCAAGTTAGTGTGACTATATTTTGATAACTTTCAGAAAGATAATCTTAGGACTTCGTTGAAAAAAAGCCAAACCCAAACAAAAAGAAGCCAGGAGGGCCAATCCTGTCCAGGGGGTATCAGGCAAAGCATCTCCAGCCAGTTGAGGGAGGCGATTGTCCCACTCTGCTCTGCACAGGGGCAGCCTCACCTTGAATATTGTGAGCAGTTTTGGGCACCAAAATATAAGAAAGATATTAAGGTCATAGAGGGTGTCCAAAGGAAGGCAAAGAAGATGGGGAGGGACTTTGAGGGGAAATTGTATGAGGAGTGGCTGAGGGCACTTGGTCTGTTCACTCTGAAGAAGAGGAGACTGAGGGGAGACCTCACTGCAGTTACAACTTCCTTGTGAGGGGAAGAGGAGGGGGAGGCACTGATCTCTTCTCTGTGGTGACCAGTCACAGGACTTGAGAAAACAGCAGGAAGCTGAGTCAGTGGAGGTTGAGGTTGGATATCAGGAAAAGGTTTTTCACCCAGAGATTGGTTAAGTACTGGAGGAGGATCCCCAGGGAAGTGATCACAACACCAAGCCTGTTGGAGTTCAAGAAGCATTTGAACAATACTCTCAGGCACATGGTGTGACTCTTGGGGATGGTCTTGTGCCGAGCCAGGAGTTGGACTTGATGATCCTAGTGGGTCCCTTCCAATTTAGGATATTCTATGATTCTGTGGTTCTATGAAACAAAATATCCAAAACCACAAAACCAAACCCAACCAACCAACCATCAAAACCAGAAAAAGAAACCAACCCCTAACCAAACAAAAAAAAAAATCCAACCGCCCAAAAAACCCCTAAAAAACCCTCCCAAAACAAAAAAGACCAAACAAAACCACAAAGCAAACAAAACCCAACCAAACAAAGGAAAACAAAGAAAAAACCTCAAGCCTCTACATCATCAAGTAATTTTTATTTTGATCTCCACCTGGTTCACAGGATGTTGCCAAATTTGGACTGCATTTGGTACCTTAGCACAGACTAGACATTTTTCATAAGTGAAACATCACTACAATCAACCTAGGATAAGAACAAAAACCTGAGTTAAATAGTTTTCTAAAGACTCTTCTGTAACTTTTTTGTAAGTTGTTAGATGATTTCAGGAAAAAAATAAAAGCAATTAAAGACTGTTCATATGATAAGGACCACTAAGAAAAAAAAATTAAAAGCTATATCTGGTTGTATTTAGCTTTTATTGCAGGACAGAAGGTGTGATTTGAAAAGGGTTAATGTGAAATTTTCTGCAGAACTCTGGCTTAGAGGTATCAGTCCTCCTTCCATCTAAATGGCATAATGAGAAATGCTAGAAATCCCAGACTTCAATACTTTTAGTTCTAGAGTACTAAAATTAGTGAATAAAATTAATTTTTTTAGGCATGAATCAGAACTTGAGACAATCCTAAACTTTCAGTGTAGAGTTTCCCAGTGTACTCCACTTGTTAACTAGTTGTAGGTACAGAAGTACAGAGCTGCATGATTTTCAGTAGCTTCTTCATCCATGGGTTGGCACTTTTTGAACTCTTTTAAGGCATCAATACTCCCTGTGGTAGAATACAGTATAAAACACATGGAGTGTGCTACATAATAAACAGGCAGTCACCCATCAAAATGTTCATGTGGACTTCTTAGGTTACCTGAGATACCTTAAGAATACACACTGTGAGGTTTGGTGCAGTCCAGAGGGAAGACAGCTATAGTTATCAGCAATGCTGTGCCTTGTAGAAATACTCCGCTGACACGGGCAACAATAAAGCTGCGTTAGCACAACTCCTGTGTAATAAACTCCATTAATAAATCATATGAGAAATAGACTAGGCCAAACAAAATGTAAAACAAGTAAAGAATGTTGGGTCAGTGCCAAGGCCTTAAGATATTCAAGCATTAAAAATTTATTCTACTTGCCTTTTGCAGTCATTTCAAGAACAGTCCACTTAATTCTGAAATCTTTGAGACCTCTGAGAATTAGACAAAAACCAGATCAGTTAAACTCAAGCTGAACTCAATTTTCAGGAACATAACTTGTTTTAGGAACAAAAGTTAACTGAGAAGAGAGAAAGAAAAGATGTAGGAAAGATTTTCATGGGATGGATTTCAGAAGAATTTCTTTAATAATTATGAGCACATTCCTCAAGGGAAGATAGTTATATAAATTCGAGTTAGCAGCTTAATACCACCAACTTTTGATGCTGCCTTCTCCTATCTTATTTTCAGAGGTAATTACCCCGGTGTTTTGCCAGTTTAAACAGTTTGTCTTCTTAAGGTGTTTCTATCACTACATTCCTACTCAGTCAGCCATATAGATGTGCAAAATACATAGTTGATGCTGCCTATTACTATGCTGTAACTTGCAATGACAGCTCCCATACCTGAAGTCCAAAATGTGAATAAAAGACTTTTATTATAAATATCCATGGTTTGTAAAAGCTAGAACTTATCTCCAAATAATCCACTAAAATCTATTATAGTAGTCACTTATTTCTAGCAAGAGAAAACTTCAGTTTGCAAACACACCTCAGCTTCAAAAGTGTTTAATGTAACATATTCTGAAGCTATAGGAAGGAGTTACTATACATTGTATTATGTATAGTAATACAAAAGCTTGATTAACATGAAAACCTTAGTTTGCAAAAATTTTGCTCAGGATTTAGTGTGCAGTCAAGAAAGTAAGGTACAAAGTGAAAAGGTAAAATATCTAAAAGCTTTACTGCTTGCAATCATAGAAGTTTCAGGGCTACAACCCTGCTAAAAGACAGTGGTTCAGACTGTAGAAACTAGATATACCTGGCGACACATGATGAAAGACTGTAACTTTATTGACATGACTGAGACCGATACCAAGCAGAATGTCCAATCCAGCTCTTTGTTCAGTCCAGAATTCAGGAGAGCTGATTTCCTTCCTTTTGTTGCCTTAAGGAAGGGGGAAAAAACTTTCCCAGACAACTTTATGTGGGTAAAGCAGAGAAGAGTTCTTTTACTTACAGGGTTTTGGGGTACAGAATATAAAGGAGTATAAAAGAGTATATAAAGTATAAAAAGTATAAAAGAGTACAACACGTGTTGATAAGTAACAGATAGAAAAGACCGGTGCTAGGATGAACTCATGGCCTCAGGAATACCATGTGAGCTCTTTTCCAAGCACCACCGCTTCAAAACATGCAGAGTAAATTAATCTGAAAGGCGTCCCTTTCGTTTAATTCCCAGCTGTTTCCAGCCAAACTCTGCCATGTTTTACTGAAGCAAACAAGTGACAACCTGTCCCTCCCAGGTGAAAAACCCTTTCACCTAACAGGCTGGGAACACTGACTCTTGCAACATTTGGGCCCAAGTCATTTCACCTCCCAACCCACAATAACCAGGGAGAAACTCCCTTTTGCAGCTGCATCCC
>WBMV01009427.1:198203-303119 GCA_013396655.1 Campylorhamphus procurvoides
CTTAGCTCTGGTACATGTTTTCTTAGCACAGTGTTCCAGCTATTATCTGACCCTTAAGACAGCTAACACAGGGTCAGAGGTTGTTAGCTATGCTATATGTGAGAAGTATACCTAGAAGTATAAAAATCTACAAATTCATGAAAACCCTAAGGCAACATTTTCTTGAGACTTTTTTGTGCATTAAGGGAAGTACTTTGAGTTATTCATGATCTACTAGAAACCTCAGAACTATATTTCTGATTTTGCTCATCTCCACCTGTTCAGATGTTGTACAGAATCTGATTTGACAATGCACCAATTAAACTCTTTTAATCTAGTGTGGTGTTTTGATCCTGGATAAATGCCTCGTGTCCAGCAAAACTGTTTCAAGGCCTTTCTTTCCTCCCCCTTTTCTCCTTCCAGAGGGAAGGAAAAAAAAACAGCTAGGAATTTACAACTGGAGATAACAACCAAAAGAGGACCTTTGATTAATACCACAGGCAAAGCAGAACTTAAAATAATGCTTAAATTTATTATGAACAAACTAAAAACTAAAAATAAGAACTAGAAAGACGTTAGAAACACCTTTCCACCACCCCCCAGTCTGCCCATGCCCTCTCCTTCCCCCAGTGATGCGGGGGACTGGGGAATAGAAGGTTTACAGTCAGTTATTGTTGGGTCAGCCATTTGGAGATGTAAGTCCAAAACTTAAGCAGCAGTTCTGTCTCAGGGGGCTTTCCTGTGGTCTGCAAAGGGGACAGCTTGCTTCACCACAGTTGTCACCACGGTCACAGGGTAATCACAACTGTGAGTCCTTCCCCTGCGCTCCGTGGGGTCCCCGCCATGAGAGAGATCCTCTGCTCTCTCGTGGGTCATTCCATGGGGTACAGTCTCTCACGAAAAGTTGGCTGTACCTGCTTGGGCGTGGGCTTCTCCCTGCATGGTCTCCGCTGTAAATCTTTGCAGGACCTCTGCTCCATCTTGGAGCCCTCCCATGAGGTAACAGCTTCTTTCATGCCTCCCNTCCACCACCCCCCAGTCTGCCCATGCCCTCTCCTTCCCCCAGTGATGCGGGGGACAGGGGAATAGAAGGTTTACAGTCAGTTATTGTTGGGTCAGCCATTTGGAGATGTAAGTCCAAAACTTAAGCAGCAGTTCTGTCTCAGGGGGCTTTCCTGTGGTCTGCAAAGGGGACAGCTTGCTTCACCACAGTTGTCACCACGGTCACAGGGTAATCACAACTGTGAGTCCTTCCCCTGCGCTCCGTGGGGTCCCCGCCATGAGAGAGATCCTCTGCTCTCTCGTGGGTCATTCCATGGGGTACAGTCTCTCACGAAAAGTTGGCTGTACCTGCTTGGGCGTGGGCTTCTCCCTGCATGGTCTCCGCTGTAAATCTTTGCAGGACCTCTGCTCCATCTTGGAGCCCTCCCATGAGGTAACAGCTTCTTTCATGCCTCCCCTTGGAGGGAAATTTCCAGAGGCTTCCACCAGAAACCAGTCTTCATCTTATAAAAAAACACCTAATCAGAGAAACCCATGACATCTAGCAAACCCAAATAATGTATTTTGTGAATAATTCAGCCTACTGTAGAACCCTTCCTTTTACTGGAATCCCTATCAATTCCTCTGTTCATATACCGGAAACTCCTGCATTTACTCTGTTACAATAAGTAGAAAATACGATAGATTTTGTGGGTGATTGAAGGGAATAGGTAGAATTTGAATAAGTGCATGAAAAAAGATGGGAAAACATCCACACTGTAAACTCCAATATTACATGGAGGATTAATGCACTATAATGTAACTGCGCAATTATGTACAAAACACTCGTATACTTAAATATCAGTCCAACTCTGCCGAATCACAAACCCACTTGTTTCAAGAAAAGAAAGAAAAAGTCAGTAGAGCATAGCAAGCAAACAAACAAACAAAACAAACAAACAAACAAAAGATAACCATTGCACACTTTATAATAACAACTCAGCCAATTCAAACTAATTCTGTCTTGAAAAAGTTTGTGCAAAGTTCTCTGGAGCTACATTTCCTACAACAAATTGCACCTTAAAATTTTTGGCCTTCTACTATGCAGGCTAGTGTCTTTTCAAAAGATTGCTCTCAAAAGATAATTAAGAAGGGTCAAAGATTTACTTGCTGTATATTTGCAAATAAAACTTACCTCATGCAGAGACTAAGAATTTGGCTGGAAAATTGGAAGCTTCAGACTGCTTGAATAATTAAAAAGAAAGAATTATACTATAAATTGTTTCCCAGCTACTGTTAGCTGCTTGAAACAAAGAGAAGAAAACAAATATGACGTAATAATTTGTGGGGTGGAGGAGAGTTTTTATTTCTCTTTGTGCTCTTGAGATGCAGAGCAAAAGCTGGCCCATTTTAATCAGAAAACAATTCTGTTCTAATGCCAGATTTTTGATAGGGGATCTGTTACTGCCTCACATATGAGCCCTTATTTTGTCTACATAATCATACATAAGCAAAAGTAGAATTCAAACTCCATGTTGTTATCAGCTATAAAATGTGTTTCTCAATTTAGATTGACTCAGGGATATGAGGATGGTGCCTGAATTTGACTCAGTAATATTGCAGATCATAAAGTTTTTTAACACAAAGTGGAGAGTGATGAGAGCCTTGTAAAATGAGTCTTATACACAATTAGAGAAGCAGCCTTTAAATCATAGGGAAAACAACTAAATTTTTCTTCTGTTGACCAAAAAAACATTATAAAAGTTAATATTAAAGAAATATCCTTACCTTCTGAAACTTTAGATGCTATAAAGATTAAAAAAATAATACTATTTTATTCACATTTTGGAAGGTATTAAACTTCATACTGAATTCAGTATGCTTGTAAAGATAGGCTGGGGATATCTCAGGCAAGTGAATCCTGCCTCATTGCAGAAACAGGACTGGGTGATTTCTAAGGGCTTGATGAGCCCTTCAGTTCTTGGTTTGTATTCTAGAGTCAGCCACTCTTCTCCCTGCATTCTGTGAAAAAGGAATAATCATGGAATTTTGGCAATAAAAAAGCAGGGGAGGAGGTTCTTAATTTTCTTTTTTCTCAGCAAAGACATTTCAGCAAAGACATAACTTTTAATATAAGCCAGAAATTGAACTGATGAAAGAAAAAAGACACATGCCCTGTCATGGCTCTCCACATATATAGATTTAATTGGATAGATCTACATGCTATATTTTTTTAGAAACATATTAATTTTCCTGTCAGTCATAGACACAATACTTTTAATTATATTCCTCAGTCTTTCTCCAAAAGATACAGAGCATTTAATTTATTATGCAACAGAGCATTTTATTACATTTTAAAAAAAATTAATGAATAATACTCTATTGGACTATCTTGTTAAAAATAGATTGTTCCAAGTCTAATCTTATATTTACAAAAACACAATTTCAGTGTATATTCTGAGATATTATTTCCATTTCTTAGTTCTTACCAATTTTGGCAAAATTGTCTCAACACAAATGACAGTCTGCTGAAAACAGCAAGAGCAATGAAGGATTGTTTAATTCTGATAGTGTAATAAGGAAGGCCCAGATTTTTGTTCCATTGCACCTCAGTGTCAGAATCAAAACGTTTCTATTTTGATAATCAGCACACTGATAAGAGCAGTGAGTCACACATTTATTCTGCCCACGTATTGAGAGGTCTGGTTGTGTGAATCTAATTTGCTGTGCTTTCTTGACCCTAAGCCAAGGTGGCTATTTGCAGCAATTCTATAGCCATGCAGCAGAAAAGGAAGAAAAGGATGAGAGCAACAGTAGGGAAACAATCCATTTCCCCAGCTGGAATTGAGGAGATATAGTGCTCTGGTAATAGAGCTAAGCAGCTTCTAGACTGAAACTGGCCATTGTCCAGAAAGCTGCAAGTAGATTTATGAAAGCAGAATTTAGTTTCAGACTAATATAGAAAAACGTAGGAGTGGGGTTGAGTTGAAGGTTAAGATAATAAGTTTGTGCTAGGTGCCTACACTTCCATTAGATTCAATAAAGAGCAGGGTAATGATTTGGTTGAATAAATGTGGGTGCTCAGGGCCATTTGAGATGATACAAGGTGTTCAGGATAGCCAAAGAAAGGGGCAGAAAGAAGGCAAACATTCCTTCTGGAGTAGTGGTCAGAGGCCAAATGCACTAACATGATGCCTTAGGATTTTTGTATATACATTAAAGAGCTGCTCTCTACTTTCCCTATACTAATATTGTCTTGAAAGTCGGGGGGTTTTCCCCCTCAATTTTAGGCAACAATAGGAATAATGAAATGGCCTCGAATGACATGCGATGACATGCGGTTTAGTCAAGAGGATCCTACTCCCACTCTGCACAGCAAAGGGAGGCACAGCCAGCTCCCCTCTTTCTTTATGTCTTCCTCTTTTGCCCTTGCCCTTTCTTCCTCTCACCTTCTTTCCCTCTCTGTCTCAGAGGAGCCAAATGGTTTCAGATACGGCAGTATGCAGCCAATGTTGGACCTCACCTGTAGTCTCTAAATGAGTCAGAGGTGAGAAAAACCAAACAGGTATGTTAGTCTGTGACAAGACCCATAGAGGAATCATGTAATAGCTGAGTCATTCAAGGTGTGTCAGCAGTACCAATGTTTTTTCAGACAACTACTTGAACATGGTAGGTTGACCATGGATGGCTCCCAAATGTGCACCCAGCTGCTCTATCACTCCCTCTCTTCAACAGGATAAGGGGAGAAAATAAGCTAGAAAGACTCCCTTATCAGTTAATGTCTTATGAAAAATAGGCTTAACCTCAGGAAAATTAATTAAATTATTGCCAATTAAAAATGTTAAAATGCAGTGGGATGGTGAGAAACAAAGACAAACCCCCTCTAAACAACCTTTCACCCATCCTACCCTTCCCATCCTCAATATCATTCCTCCATTCCCAACTCTTCTTCAGGAGTCATTACTGAATCACTTTAAGTCCTGTCACAATTAATTACCTTTGATGGCAATTTGAAAGATTCTCAATACATCACTGAGAGAAACAAACACTGTTAAACAGTTAAGAATGCCCTGGGATCCTGAGTGTCTGAGAGTGATTGCACAGACATAAATAGTTCTTGAATAGTGAAATTTCAGCACTCTAGGAAGGGAATAAAAATTTTAATTTCTCTCATGTAATAGGCAATATAACAAAATTATGGTGTTCTTTGCAGAATGGAATGTATTTCTGTGTCTTTAGAATTTGCATTGATCCAGGATTCTTCAGTGAATGTTAGTAATTCCCTCAAAGTCTTGACCACTGCTGTTGTCCATTGGGTGCCTGATCTAACCTGTAGATACACAGAACTGTACTGAAGCTCAAGTACATGTACCACTCCAGTAAAAACAGTGTTTGATTTATATTGTATAAAAATTTCCTTGCACTGTTTTTTGGCAGAAAGTATTATTTCCTCTCTCCATCTCCTTTAAAATGCTTTTGCTCAAGCTACCTTCCTTCTGGGTTTTTTTACATGCTTTGTGTGCAACACCTGAAGATAATAATCTCTTCCAGGGGAAGACAAACAGATCGATGGATCTTCAATTAAAACTTATCATCTTAAAAACATATAAAAACTTCGTTTTTTCCAAATCTTTCCTGTGCGCATCTAATGGTATCTCATAGCCAGAAGATTTCATCTACTCTTCCTGATTATTCCTCACCTGAGGTCATAATCTTATTTTTTGAGAATTGTTTTCACAGCAACAAATTTTGATGCCAGAGGCACATCATGATTTGAGTTAGAGAAAAAGTATCAGAAACAGTTGAATTTACAAGGATTGAAAGATGAAACTTGTTTTGATGTAAACACCTCACTAATAAAAGTGTATAAAGAAAAGGTTTCTGCCTTAATCTAAAATGGGACATACTACTCCAAACTACCTTTCAGCATCAATAACCCTATGTTTCATTTTTTGCAAATAAACATTTTTTTGAAGATAAATTCCCATGAGAATTTTACGTATCTCTAATAATGTTGACTAAAAACTTCAGTAAATGCATCTGAAAGTAAAAGTATAGTTACATATAACAACAATAACACAAATAATTTACATACACTGGTGTCTATAGGAGATTTTAATCTTTTACACTTACACTGTACATACATTTTCAAGCACGGAAAGCACTTTGGTACATATGCCTATGGCACACTCTAACAGGATGCTATATATTTAGAGTACATTTTCGCTACAATAACTACAAATTTCAGATGATTTTTCCAGGTGTAACACTTGAGAACATAAAACTTTTATCTGATAAGTGTTTCTGCAATATCACAGAATAAGTGATATCACAGCATGTACAACACAGAAATATACTTTATAAAAAACATAGGCATGGTTGTATTTGTCTTGGGAACCAGATTATGCTGGAATTTATAGGAATTAAAGAACTGTTTAGATTGTTGGAGCTACTGTTTGAGAGGAGCAACAGCCAGGTTTCTATTGCAATCTGAGACAAAACTTCTGCTTAATCAATGACCAGTTCAAGCACACTTTCTTATCAAACTGGAATAATAAATGGTATGGTGGTTTTATATTCAGTGCCTAAGAAGTGATTCAGAAGGCAGTTCTTTGCTTATCAAAACACACACCACATTGTACAAAATATTGATTGGCTCGCTGAACTAAATTAAGGATTGGCTGAATCAATCAGGATGATACCCAAGTTGCTGCCTTTCTAGTAAAGACGGCATGCTGAACATCAAAATACAAAAAACTTGTGCAATCTAATAATTAGTGTGGGATGAGACTGTGTAATCAAGATAGCATTTTTATTGTTTTCACAGTCCTCAGACCACTTTTGGGTCACTTGCAGTGATTGAAATTTACTGAGGGACACCCGGCCCTATGGGACATGTCTCAGGCATCCCTTCAATTTCCCTTCCAGCATTAAGGATTTCCAAAATGGATGCTCTTTTGCCCAGCAGAACTGCATCACTCAAATATTAAGCTACACTGGATAACTTCTCTCTGAGTTATTCTGTCACTGTGGAGGTGGGTACAGAGGGGAGGCTCCAGGGAAACCACATACCCAGGAGGGAGCCATTCTTGCAGGTTTGCACCCTCCAATCCCTGTCCGAGGCTGGCAAAGCCAGGAGGGCCAGCTCAGTGACGGAGTGCCAGGACATGTCTGCGTTGGTATAGTGAGTTCCACTCTTAGTGAAAACTCTTGAATTTTACAGACTATTGAGTGGGGGGAAAAATGTAATAATAATGAGTTGCAAACACTTATTCAACTGACAATGGCGGCTTAGTTTCAATTATTTATAACACTTCATAATGTGCTAATAAATGTTCTGTAGTAGCAGGTCTTGAAAATGTAATGAAGTCTTAGTAAAATAAAACCTCATTAAACTATTCAGCTATTAATTCTGAATTGAGGAAAGGAAAACACAATCTGTTTCTATGAGTAAAATGTTTCCCATATCTCTACTAGGGGTTTTGTCTGTCTCAATTTTTTATCAACATAGTTTCTGACTTTTCTGAGTTTCTAAGTGGGTTACATTTTCCTTACTCTAAAGGAAATTTACATATTTTCCTGATTGCTGTGCCTATCAAAATCTCTTGATCTGAAGATGAGAAATAAGATTTTATAATACCTTTAATTTATCTTTCTCTGCCCCTTCTTTATGCCTGCTAGGTCTGCCATTAGCACTAAACTTTTTTCAACTTTTCAGTGAATTCACAAGTATGATAGACTCATAAATAGCTACACATATGAGTGTGGAGTCAGAATTAAGTTTCTATAGGCACCATAAATCTAATTTAAAATTCAATTTCAAATTTCTAATTTCAAATGCATTTCAAACTCATTATGCTAACAACCCTTCAGTTTGAATGTTCAAGTCAGGATTTATGCTGAGTTGCCCTGCCTCAGGGCACAGTCTTAATTTTCAAACTATTTGCTGGGTGACTGGCTATAATCTCAGAAGAACTGTAGAATCAGTAAGAAAAAGAAGCTCTTTAGGGCACCACCCTAAAAAACTTTAATACAAAACATGGAGCTGCTGAGTTCAGCAAATAAGGAGCATTAAACAGAGAGTGTTCTTCTCCCCTTTAGCATATCTTAGATTCTTTTTTTCCATCAAGATCCATGGCCTGAGGGTAAGGACCTACACCTATTTTTTTGGAGGACAAAGTCAGACATAATTTAATTCTTTAAAGCAAACAATTGAAGTAAGAGGTAAGACAATACTCAGACTTTTATGATGCTGACCTTTACTCTGTTCACACTGAACCATGGTAATACTTTATCAGTTAGCTATACTAGTCACCAGTCTACATTTTGTAGAAAATATTATCAGATGTTATGAAGTCCTGGAAGACCAATCTTCAGCATCTTTCACTATAAGTGATACATGCATGTAGTGGTTTTAGTTTACNATTTTATCAACCTCTTTTTCTCTTATATTTGCATACTAAAAAAAATCTCAGTTATGTGCCTAATAGTAGAAGAAAAACTTAAAAATCACATTTTATTGAAATTACTTGTTGTACAACCAATACAAAAGGTTGCATAGAAAGATATATAGAGTAGATAGAGTCCTCGGTGGGTGTAGGGCCATCCTTTTCCTTTGGACTATGCCAATGCACCTCAGTCAAATTTCATGTCCATTATCTATTCTATCTGCCCATTATGCACCTTCCTTATTACTCAGCCATCTATTTATTGAAAGAATAAAAGCAACAAGGCGAGATAGGATTTTTCTGCCTCTTCTGTCTGAATACTACAGGCTTATCTGGAATCCTAGAGCAGGACAATGACATGTAGATTAGAGCCTTCGTATAACAGAGAAACATGTTAACAAAGACTTTTTGTATAGGTAGAGCTTTCTTTATGCAAAATCTACCTTTTGTGCTCTGTTAAGAACCATGTTATTCATATCTTCCTAACAACAAATGAACAAGCTTTTGTCAGCTTGAGAAATTTTAATATAACTATAAATTTCATGTGCTTCAAAATAATGTATAACCAGTCAATATCATATGCTTAAATTATTTAGTAAATGCAAAAAGATAGATTAGACATTTGATAATACGAGGAGCTCAGTAGCGGGTAAAATTGATTGAATGCACTTTGAGCATGAATAAAAGAGTTTATGATTTATTGACACTTTGTAGATTAATCTGAGGCCACATTAAGCAGTGAAGCAGAATAGTAAACCTGATTTGCAGAAATGTTAAGCACAGCCCTATAGGAAGGAAAAAGAATTAGATCACATTTTTTGACAGAAAGTATCTTGGGCAATTTTCAGTGTTCTTGAAAGATAACACGTGTAAGCAATGGGGGGAAAGGGGGAAAAAGTTCTGTTCTTTGTGTCAGATCTTACTTTTAAATACAAAGAAAGAATTGAAAAAAGATCAAACAAATAAAAAAAATCAAAACAGTTCTGATTTAGAATGGTGTGTTACTATTTTTTTTTTTAATAACTACTAGTTCATCCACTTCTTATGGACAAAATTAGTACCTCAGTTCAGTCTTACTTGACATGTGATTGCTTGTTTTTTATTTTGTTAGACAATTTAAGGTTGATATGTAACACTGATTTTTTGATATTTGCTATCAGGAATTGAATTTTGCAACCTGAGGATTCATTTCTCCCCTATCAAGTCTCAGGTCTATTTTGCTCTAGGTGGACAATTATGAGAAGAAGGATTATTTTTCAGCTGTATTCACAAAGGATGTTTGAAGTACACTGACAGATTCTTTTGTCACTTTCCAATGAATTTTAGTGTGTTTAATCAACTTGTACTGGTCTAATAGAAAAATAAGACAGATCCCTTGTAACAAGTAACATGGACATCAGGATCTTAAGGGTATTCATGCAATAACAGTTGAACAATAACATAAAAATGTTCATGATAAATAAACCTTTTTTCTTCTCATAATGTTGTTGTAGGGGCACGTGCTGAAGCACTTTTATTGCACTGATAGTTAAAACCAATCCTTACTATGTATGCATATATATTTATGATATAAAAGAACATGATCTACAAAACAATGCCTGAGAATCGCACACATTGAATATGGAGTGGGAGTTTTCTACCTGAGTTGATTTACTCCGCACGCATGAAGCAACAGTATATGATGTCCAAAACCCCCAAAAGCAGACTAATCACTTATTTCCTTACTTTATTTTATATAGAATATTAGGAAGGCTTGCAGGAACCTTCACTCTGGAAAGAAATATTGTACAAAACCTTCAATAATATTACCTTCTACTAGGTCATCTTGACAAATAACGGGTTTTTTTTGGAAATTTGGGACTCTTCATTTGCGTTAACAAGTGATACAGAACAATGCATTCTTTCAGTTTCTCTTACTGGAAATATTGAATGAGTTTTACTTCGGAAAAAAAGAGAATTTCACTAGCTGCTGCAAAATGATATAGTATAATAACTTTATATGTGGATGCTGTGTAAGAAAGAAAAATACTAGTTTGTAAAGACAGCAGTAAAAGCTGACAGGTTTTGAAGGTGGTGTTTGAGCACAAGAAAATTCAGAAGTTCAGAGTTTTTATTTTACTCAGAAGGGTTAGAAGGGATTCAGGCAAGACAAAAAAAAAAGGAAATCTAGGAAGACATCCCTTTACAAAGTCAACTAATCAATTAAACACAAAGAGGCTAATCCAAGTGAGCGAGTGTTACCAATGAATTATTTGCGACTTGCTGTAGAAAGACAAGACAGAAGAGCAACAAAGACAAAGAAAAATATATATGGAAAACACAACTAAGCAAATCTGTAGAGTGAAGAATGAATCAGATTAAGTAAGTGGTAAGGGTTATATTCAGGTCTTGAAGAGGGTATCCTGCCTCTCCTGGCTTGCATTTCACTGCAATCTTCAAATTCTAAACCTGGCCTCTGAAAAAAATACTTTTCATTGGGCTTGTAAATCAAACATCCATTGCTTATTCCTGTATAGATGTCTTGGGTTTAGGGAATAGATGATGAGAGGACTTAACTATTTTCCTTTTCCCTTCTCATTTCCATATTATAAAATAACTGTCATCAAGAATAGTGTGGTAGTTAAATTATTAATATTCAATATTTGAGAGGTATGTCTAAGTTTATAATAACTAAAAAAAAAATCACTCTTTTTGACTAAAAGCTTACAGTCAGTGAACGTTTCTAAGGTGACAGTGGGCATACCAATCCTATAGGCTCCACCAAGAACCATCTCTCTATATTGTCACATTATTATTGTTTGATTTCTTCCTAGAATTGTGGCAGTAAACAAAGGGCTTAAGAAGTCTGTCCCAGGGATGGATTTGTTAACACTGAAATAAATTTTTTTACCCCAGTTCTTTGTTCTCTTTCTTTTTTTCCTTTTTTTTTTCAATAGACTACTCCAGATAGTCTGGATGACTGCAACCACTTGGAAGAGATCAGAGGAGCATTTTGTAGTCAGAGTGATCTCTTATGATCTCATGATCATAAGTAATTAAGCTTCTTCCTGACCTGTCCTGAATTCAGTGATGAGTGGTGTCCCTCAGGGGCCAGTACTGTTTAATATCTTCATCAATGACACAGTGGTATGGAGTGCTCCCTCAGCACATTTGTAAATGACACCAAGCTGAGCGGTGCAGTTGACATACCTGAAATACAGGGTGCTTTCAGAGGGACCAGGGCAAACTTGAGAACTGGTCCCATGGGAACCTCAAGAAGTTCAACAAGGCCAAATGCAAGGTGTAGCACCTGGATCTGGGCAGCCTCTGATATCAAAGCATGCTGGGGAATAAGAGATTTAGAGCAGCCCTGTGGAGAAAGACTTAGGGGTGCCTGTGGATGAAAAGCTGAATGTGAGCTAGCCGTGTGTGCTTGCAGCCCAGAATATCAACCATATCCTGGGCTGCTTAATGAGAAGCATGTCCAGCAGGTCAAGGGAGGTAATTTTCCCCCTCTACTTCACTGCCATAAGACCCCACTCAGAGTACTGGGACAGGCTCTGAGGTCTCCAGTAGAAGACAGGGACCAGATACAGGGGGTGCAAAGGAGAGACACAAATGGTCAGAGAGTTGGAACACATCTATGAAGAAATGCTGAGAGAGCTGGGGTTGCACAGACTGGAGAAAAGAAGGCTCCATGAAGACCTCCTTGTGGTCTTTCAGTACTTAAATGAGGCTTATAAGAAAGAGGGAATTAAATGGCCTTTAGCAATAGGAAAAATGATAATGGTTTTAAACTAGAAAAGGGTAGATTTAGACTAGATCAAGGAAGATTTGTCTTACAATTAGGATGGTGAAACACTGGAAGAGGTTGCCCAGAGAGAGTGGATGTCCCATCCCTGGATGGAGCTCTGAGCAACTTCAAATAGTGTCCCTGCTCATTGCAGAAGGGGTGGATTAGACAACTTTTAAAGATCCTTTCAAACACAAACCATTATATAATTCTATGAAAATGTACTTTGTTATTATGCACGTGGAGCTCCCATATCCTCCAATGGTAAGAATCATCTTGTTTGCCTTCAGTGTTTGTATCTGAAAGATGATATTGGTAAATCTCAAAGAGAAAATGGACAATGTTCCCACCATTTTTCTGAGGCAAATTTTCGTTAGCAAATCTAGACATAATCCATGAGATACAGTAAATTAAGAGGAATGGGCAACTCAAAAGTTGCCAAAATTAAAATACTTTTATGTTAAACCAAAACTGATAGTCTGAACTTTACTTTTCTGTGGGACCAAAATGGCAACATGATGGCATTGAATTGTCAGTATGAGAAAGAGAGAATTCCAGTGAGTTATGATTTTTTAGGCTATTCTGAACAGGTTATCTCAAAATCAGCACCTTTAGGTCTACCTTAGCCCTAGTCAGATGGCTTTTGCCACAAACAAAGACAATATCAGCACTCAAAGTGACACAGACTATTGTGAAACGCGTTCAGACTGCTAGATCATGAAATAGGATGGTATTGGAAAAGAATCTCTGTAGCCATGAAACAATGATGAAATTGATTAATAATGAAAATAATTCAGAAGAATATTCTGTAAAACACTCATTCCTGATGTCCTATCAATATCTATTCTTTGAAATTACTACTCCTTTTGAGGTAGAATTAATTAAACCTCTGAGCCCAAGGTGGGTTCATGGGAAAGGGTCTATTCATTCGCTTTTGCCATAAAAACCTAATGTAAGCTAGAGAAGTTGATACTCCAGTGAAATATAAATCCATATGCCAATATTATAATGAATCCAAATAAAACAATTCAGTATTCATGGCTATCTTGGATGGGTAGCCAAACCCTAGTCTAGATGATATTTAAAGCTATGTTACCTTTGTTAACAGAAATTATTGGAAACTCCTGAATGAAACAGATTTCTATTTGAAAATTCTGGCATGAAGAAATTGAATAATTACAGATATGAATACTGAACCAAGAAGATCAGAAATGTACCAATTTTAGGGCTTATTCAACATAAAACATTATTATACACTACCATTGCACCAGGACAGCAGAAAAGGGGAAGAGTTACTAGTGAGAGCACTGAAATGTATTCTTCTATGGTTCTAAGTTTACTGCTCAGTTCTTTTACAGGTTTATATGGAGACTTATTCATTCACTGTGTTTTCTTCATAATTTGCACCCTTAGCCAGAGGATATCTCATTAATACACAAGGTAATTGTTTTGCAGTAATTGTTAGAAACAGTTGTTAGCTTTAATTTCAGTAACATTCTCAAGTACCATGAATGTAGCGGCAAACTGCAAACAAATAACCAGTTTGTTTCTAACTTCTTTATTCTCAATTTTTCTCTCATGGTTACACCAAAGACTTTTGCTAACATCATAATTATGCCCTATCATGTTGTAGAACGATTTTTTCCTTCTTTTAATGTGTTACTTGATGGCTTTAACAAGTTTATAGATATCAGCCCCCAGTGTTATGATAGAGTTTTAATTTAGAAGTAGATAACTGTTATTTCACTGTAATTCTTTCTTGCAGATTTATGGAGTCATAAACCTCATGGTGCTTTAGGGATGCTTTCAAAAGGAAGCAGTAGGAACAGCAGCGGAAATGTTGGAAAGTAAAGTGTTGCTGGATCCTCTCAAAGTTTTTCCAATTTTGAGGGGAGAATCAGGATGTCTATGCAAGTGACTGATACTTCTGGGTTATAGAATACTGTGGGCAATGTTAGGGCAAATTTTGCCAGTATTTCATGTTAATTTACTGTTTTATGGCCTGCACTCTTCTGGTCATTCCACGCCTCCCTTTGCTGTTGGCAAAGTTTGTGCAATGGTTTTCTAATCCACTGAAAAGGCTTGGTAGTCTTTAGGTTCACCATAGATGTTTTGCAATTTTGCCTTGTAATAAAAGACACAGGATTATGAATAAGACTTTGGATTTTTTCATTTAGTGAGTTGGGGTTTTCTTGGTAGATTTTCTACTCTTATTTTCCCAGATAAGCTAGGATTCTTTCTGGATTCAATTGTGTATTTAAACATTATATTGGCCATGTATGTACCTTTGTGTTTACATAGTACTGAAGGGAGCTTATACTTCTTTTCCAAATATTCCCCCAAAGTCAGCATCATAGAAGATGATTTGAAATACAGCATAAAACTGGAACTTGGCAATAAAAAATTTTGTTTGATTTTGAGCGTGGTCATACTTACATCAGTAGCAAAAACATTAGAAATATTTTTCTATATTGCTAACATTATTCTAGGATCATCTGAATTATTATCTGAGTATGCAGAATATATAGAAAGAGCATCAGTCGTTAACTCAACACCCGTCCCTCTCTCCCCGCCCAAGTCAACAAAAAAACCATCATTTCCAGGCACACTTTATAAATTTAGAAGCAAGATAAAATCTTTATGACTAAAGGAAAACAATCAAATGGGCTTTCTTTGTTTGTTTGTTTTGTTGTGGTTGAAGTTCTTTTTGGGTTTTGTTGTTGTTTTGGGCTTTTTTTGTAGCCACAAGCATCATATTTACTTAAGGGATTGTAACTAAAAAGCAAATATCTCTTACAGGAAGCTAGGACAAATGCTGTCAGAGAACTAGGCAGTAAATAACCCTCAAATTGTTTTCTCTGCTTCATTTCAAAAGCTTAAGGCAAAGAATGTTTGACCCTTTACAAATGGAATGGTTTCCTGCAGGTCACAGTGCTGTACTGAGTGCTGCTGGTCATGTGCAACTTGATGCAATCATTATGAATGGTAAAATTATTGCTGCTGGCACAGACTACTGCAGAGGGAGGATTTCTAAAGCTGTGCCATTTGCTTGTTTCAGTCCCCTAAAAGCTGGAATATGTCATTCCACATCCTCCATTCAGTTGTATTTCCAGAGTTTTTTGACAGGGGACAAATTAAATAACACAGTTGTTTTACATGACCTAGAAAGTGTAAAGGGCTCAAAGAGAGAAATGTCAAACATGAGCAAAAAAGCTACTCTTAAAACTGTGATATCTATAGTCCATTAGTTTTCACCTTGACATATTAATGAAATATGAAAGATATTTCTATTAAACCTTACATTACAATTTATGAATATCTTAATGAATGTCATATAAGCTGTAGGCTAAATTTTGCTTCCTTTGAGAACAATAGGAGTTTTTACTATTGCTCTCAACGGAATAACACTTGACTTCACTTTACAGTAAATTTACATCCTGTATAATGTTAGTAATTCTTGTTTGGATAGTTTCTTTCCACAAAGCCAGTGTATAGGCAACTAATTAAGTAAAGCCAGATATTATTTTATTTTATTTTATTTTATTTTATTTTATTTTATTTTATTTTATTTTATTTTATTTTATTTTATTTTTCTCCTGCTTCCTTAAGTTTCTTTTTTGCTGTGACCACTATAAAAGTCAAACAATCAGGTTGTGCAATAGTGGAGAGTATTTGAGCATACTTACATACATGTACAATTATAGACTTATGCGGTACCTAATCAATTTTATCAGGTAAAGTCGTCTTTCAACTTTTTGTCTGGTTTAACCATAATTTTGTTACAATTACTCTACACTTATGGTGGAAATTCACAGGAGTGAGACACCTTGTGTTACATGACCCTAATCCTTAAACTGCAGCAAAAGTGTTATCATAAGCTGCATAGTGGTAAAAACAACACCAAAGTAAAAGGCATATGGTAAAACCAGGAATTTTTTTAACATGGTGCAAAAAATGATTAGTTGAGTCCATAGAAATGCATTGTTAGAAATTTATAAAAACTGGTGATTTTCAATTTTCTGCCATAACAGTTTAGTTACTGACCAATTATTTTAAGAAATGTTTGTGAGACTACTGTGAGATCTTCTCTGGTCTCTTGCTGATAGTGATTAGCTATCACTAGTTGGTGTCTTAGTCCTCTAAAAGGCCCTATCTTGTAATTCCCCTTAGATCACTAAGTTCACCACTAGGGATAGAACTCATTACGCCCTTTAATGAAAAAAAGCAATAAGAAGAGATTTTCTGTTTATGCAGCCCACTACTTCAGGAGTTAGAACAGATAAAAAAAAAGTGGAAGAAAAAATTGCACTGTCAGTACCAAAAGTGCAATAAAAAATGGACACTGTCCAAATGGTTTGCTCCCTGTTTTGTGTCAGGTTATAAATGAAAGTTTGCCAGTAGACTTCTGGAGAAAACCAAGTAGGTTTCCTCAAATAAGAAATCTCACTATGACTGAGAGTCCTGAAAACCCTTAAATGACTGGTTTGTAAAAGCAATGTGTTGGAAAACTCAAGAATACAAAGAACAACTTCTTGGCAGTTTTGGATGCTCTGGATTTAAATCTTTTCCAGGATGGCTAGCTTTGTCTGATTCATCTCAAAGGATGAGGATAACACAGTAATAGCCCTCATGGTTTGCCAGTCGCATGCATGCGAAGCGCAACAGAAGTGGCAGCAGGAATAGAAGCATTAGAAGTGGCAGTATAAATATTAGGCTGCATATTTTTACAGAGTTTTCCAGCACATATCAGATATTTTAACAGTGCTAACAGGTTCACATGCTACCCATTAGGCAGATTGACATGTAGCCCTTCTTCTTTAAGACATTTACATTCCAGTGTCCTTTAATGTTTACAGAGGAACTCTGAAAGCGAGGTTTCTATTGACACGTTCACATAGTAGATACTGAAGACTAATCCCCACAAAAACAATCAATAACCAACCCAAGCAACTGAAAGTCAGATGGGGAAATGTTGATCTTCTTTGCGTCTTTTGACCTCTTCTGGAGGCTTTTTTGGATTAGATTTTTGTGCTGTCTCTTGTCACTATTTTTCCTCTTGCATCTTGTTTTATCACATTCTCAATGATTATATTTTGTTCCCTGCTTTTCTTATCTTACATTGTTTTAGCTCATTTACTTATTTCTTCATATACTTATTTCTTAGAAAAATTGATCCAAAGTACTGTGTTCATACTACACTGAATTGAAACCTTAAATTGGGAATCACTGTAACTCATGGCTGAGGTTCAGCTGGTGAACATGATGTGTACTATAAAAGCCCCAGACTATATAGATATAAGGTTCAATGGAGAATGGTTCCACCAGTCGTGAAACAGAGATCACTATGATCTGGTGGTACATGCTTACATTTGGCAGTTTGCACCTACTTCAGTCTGCACCATCAGGCCTGGGATTCAAAACAATATAGATGAAGTTGTTTCCTCAAGGTCTGCCTTACCTTAAGGAACCTCAATGCCATTCATCTTTCCCTCAGTTACTTTGTGAGATACTGTAAAAGCATTGCACAGTTAACTTCTAAATGTTGATATATGTGTGACACTTGGTATGGCAATAGGTTAAGGAAACTTCCCTGTCTGACCATCAAGGACCCACTCTGGCAGTCACACTGGCTCCAACTGAGCTGGGACTGAGCTACCTGCACTGAATATATTCCTTAACATACATATATATATACATTTAAAAATTCTCTCATTCTGTGTCTCACTGGTGAACATAGGTGTTCTATACAATGAGTCATAAAATCCTTATCCTCGGTTTAACTGTATCCTCATTCTTGTGCATTAGGACTTCATAGGAAAGTTACTGAATCCAAATGATATTTCTAAATTCCACTGATTGCACAGGAAATTATAATTTTGTTAACATGAAAGAACACAGTTACAACCCTTTAACAGGTTGGAAAAATATATTATTAGAAATTACAGTGTTTGAAAAAATGAAGTGTTATAAAAATTTTTACACATATGGACACTTTATTTAAAAGACTAGGTGAGTAAAAAAGAAAAAAAAAAGAGTTCTATAAAATCTTACTTTTCCTGTTTATGGGATCTGAATCTCAACACTGTAATGTCTTTCTTGTATTGGTTGCTTCCCTCAAGAATTAAGACATTTGCATCCCAACTGATCTTTCAGCCTTTGCAAAGGCATTTGCATATTGTGCAAGATTTTTACTGTAACTGTGTTAAGTTAAAATATATATATATTTTTCAGAGTTACTCTATTGATTCTCACAAAAGTAATACATGTGTCTTTCATCTCTAGAGATACTTTGCTTGAAGAAACAAAAACTATCTTCCTTGAAGTCATAATGGTGTGAATCATCTTCTATACCAAAATTTAAAAAAAAGTGTAACAGTTGGAATCCTCTGTTGCTGCATTTGATGTGGACACTTCAAATCTGAAAAAAAAAAAAAAGAAAGAGGAAAAAATAAGTGTAATTTACATACAATGCATAGGGAAATCTTAGTCTATCAGTGTCTTGGCAGAGAAGTCTGTCAGTTTTAACCCTTACAAAAAAAATAGTTGGTTCTGATCAATAACCCCATGTAACCTCATCAATCCTTTCTACTGACAGACTGCAGAGACGTTGACTTGAAATATATAAAAAAGTCATTAATAATTCATTCAATAGTTAGAAAAATATTTTCTTGTACTATTTTAGATTAACCTTTAGAGAAAATTCCATAAACTTTTAAAGCATTCTTTCTGAAGATATACCATCACCCTTAAAAACCAGATTCAGAAGGCTGTAACTTATTGCACAACATTTGCTGCCAGCAAAGGTTAGCAATATTGTTATATATATTTTCTGACACATAATTAATATTCAAACATCACTATAGAGACATAAATAAATTTACTTCTTTTACTTTTATAATAAAAAAAATGCTTCTCCAACAAATCTTGATTCAGTTTCTTACAGAAAATGGAGAATACATTTTTTTTATATCGAGGATGGAAGAATAAATTTTCAAATAACTATGTACAAATTTCCTCCTCTGTGTAGCGTTTGAACTCCCCAGAAGAGATTCAGGAAGATTAGGCAAAAATTATTGAAATAGCCACTGGCTTTCCTGAAACAATTCTACAGTCAGTCACTTTGTTACTTTTTTTTGATATACACTTTGATTCCCATTCCCAAAAGCCATTTAAAAAAATGCCACAACCCCCCCTCCCCCCCAAAAAAAAAATAACATGGTGCAGTAACATATTGCCTGAGGATTTTAGTTTGCAAATCATATGCAAACATTAGGAAATACCAGTTAGCTGCACTGAAGCTTCTTTTAAGATAAGCATTTAAATACTGTATTTGATATTACTCAGGAGGCTGCAGGCAATCTACATAGATTTTTCTATAGTCTTTCAAAACAAGATGAAGAAACAAATTCAACTGCAAAGTCAATAAAGGCAGTCAGCTCCCTTGGTGAACTTCTGACTTAAATTTACTCATAATTTAGGTTTTCCTCCCTCCTTTTGGAATACTTTGAATAAGCTATGAAGGGAAAATAAAGATTGCATTATTCATATTGATTCCACACCGTTGGATTTCAACTTTTCTCAGTGGCTTTCAGAATCTATAGTAGGAATGGTGACCTGTTAGGCTTAAGTCAGCTGAGACCTGTGAAAGTTTTCAATATGGTGAGGCAGCATGGAGTGGCAGAAAGTGTGTCTGTGCTTGAAATAGACTGTGCAGACTCTGTTCCACAATGCAGTGGGCTGTGGATGGCTTGCTGGTTTTGCTGTGTGAAGATCCCCCTGAGCCTTCTATCCTATTTGAATTCTGATTCCCAGACTTGGCAGATTTGTCTGCTAATAAACATCTGCACAGCATGGCAGTTCTCACCAACCTTTAAAAAGAGTATGAATATAGGATTATTTTTATTGTTGAACTATGCTTACCTGAATGTTCACAATTTCTTTGTTTTGCATCTAAAATAAGGGTACCTGAAGCCATAACTTATTGTAATTACTGATTTGCTCTAATAATTAGAGCCCTTTCGGCTGTGTAGCAAACTGAGAAATGCTTGTCTGGTTGATTTTTTTACACGCTTTCATTTGCATCGCAAATCCAAATACCTAATGACACAATACAAATTTGTATCTAGGGATCTTTAAGTCTGTGAACTACTGAGTGGAGCATATACATTTCCTACGTGGAAGATCCAGAAGCATTTATTCATTACTCCAATGTATAATTATCACTTAGGATTTGAAGGATGAGGAGAAATAAAAAAACAAAAGCACACAATACTGTAGGTATTATGATAAAGGATGGGATTACTTTTTGTGTTAGAAAATGCTTACAGAGGTTAAATGAAGAATTTCATGGGTTTTGCAACATAGAGATATCTCTGATATGTATTTTCCCTTCAAGAGGAAAATTTGCATTTAACATTTGACCAGTTGCTAAATTGTCTGTTTCTTTAAAGCCTGAAGTACATGTTGAGTTTAGTTCCTGTCATATGCAGAAAGGCAGTCACAGAACCACATCTTTTCAAGTTGCTTTCCAAGGCAGGTCTGCATGAGGTTTAAAATATGCCTTTTTATTCTCTTCTCTAAGGAGCTAAAATCTGTTAAAAAAATCTGATTTTAATAGTGTCATCCACTACGCAGAGAAAAGTTGCACAATATATTTGAATTTTCAACAGTTTTTTCTAGGATATGCAATTTTCTTCTAGCCCCTGATTGCTACTGTTTTAGAACTATTTTAGTCTATCCCATCACTGATTCTAATAATGTCTACTACCACTTAAACAGGAATCAGCTAAGTTATAAGTCTTATTGAGTAAGTCACATATACACTCTATACTTAGGCTTCAAAAAAGTCTTAAGAACAGCTCTAAAGGAATATGATCAAGGTTAAGAAGCTCACATTTTGACAGTCCAAATCTGAAGAGAAATGTTCTGTTTTATTGGGGTGTATTTTAAAAACATAAAATACCATTTGGAGAGAAAGAAGGGTCAACCTTGCAATGTCCCTGTAATGCATCTCAGGTAGTTTGCATTAATGACCCATGTCTAAAAAATTTCCCACTAATCTTGAATAGGAGCCTTGGTTAACTTTCTGTTTCATTTTATAGTTTTCAGTTAAGCCCCATTTCATTGGACAAGATTATATTCTGGTACATGTAAAATAGTTCTACCAATGCTTCATAAAAGCAGTATCTTCATCTCTTTTTTGTAATGGAAGGAGGTCTTTTTTGTTAGTTAGGTGCAGCACAAAATGGACTGATCAAATTGAGTTCTGGATATTGGTCAGACATCCCAAAGGAAATACTGGTAAAGCAGAGGATTCATTTTTCCTGATAATATGTGACAAAGGACAAGATTTTGCTGTGCCTTCCATTTTTGCAAATAAAAAGAATTAGGTTTTAAATACTATAATGGTAAAGGTTTTTTCTTAAATGCTGTTTGCAGGGGGATTCATCTGAGTTAGCTTAGACATCTGAAAATTATTTATTTAAACTTAAATAGTCAACCCAGATCACTGTCATCTTCAGGAATTAGTAACCTCCAGGACCACACAAGGAAGATACGCACTGTTAGAGGGCAAAACTTCCTTCAAGGAATGGAGTACAAGACAATTTGCACGAACTCATCTTTATCTCTATTGACTGTATGAATATCTGTACAGTGACTAATTTACATTTAGAGAACTAACATGTTGATGTTCAAAAGTAAACAGATTTCATCCTTATGTTCTGAAACTGTACTTTAAAGCAAGTTTTCCATGCATGATGTCACTCATTATATAAGCTTGATTCAAAAGTGAAGTGATCAAGTTCTCATTCATTCATTCATTCATTTATTCATTCATTCATTCATAATGCTCTAGTCTCCTCTGTCCTGTACCTATTTGGAAGTGCCCTAATAAAGCAAATAATTTTGGAATGTGCTACCAGTCCTGAGATTTCAAGCTGAGATATCAAATTCTTGTGATATGAGGGCTTGAGGGCTGAAGTGTTCAAATTTTCTGTCAACTTCAGTCACTGAAGTAATCCTGGAACCATGATATTTATATACCAGCATTTTGTATCTTTCTATGCATGTTCAGTCATTGAGACTAATAGGACTTTCATTCTATCAGGTAAAGAACAAATACAAATGAACCAACTACAAAAAATACTTGCAGATGAATTGTGTGATGGGCAAAGTCAAAGTAATACGTGTCTTGTGAATTTGCACTCATTAGAAGGAAAATACAATGAAAAAATCTGTGAGAAAGATAAATAGAAAGAACCTCTCAATTTATTCTTCTTATCCCTTTCTCTCACTATGCTTTTTATCCTGATTGGCAAAACACCCTCCAAAGTCATAAGCTGCTGAAGTAGATTTTCTACCATGTGAGAAGATGAAATATATCTTGACTGATGACAGACACTAACCAAGAAAAAAAGAAAAAGAAAAAGAACATTCAATGCCATTCTCTTTTTAGATCAAACCCTAAGTATTACTGGTATATTATGGGACATACAGCTCTGTGTTTAAAAAGTCTTCACCAATGCTGGATTGTAAAAGACGGCATCATGAACTTAATTTCCCACATATGAGTCATTGCTCTTCTTGAGCAGAACAGTAATTTCTCTAGTCCTGGGCAAATTAGATGGAATACTTAGGGGACGGTATGTGAATTCTACTGCTTTCTCCTCCCAAAGTGATGAGACAGCATATTTATCTTTAAATTCTAAAGAATAATTTCTATTGCTAAGGGGAAACATTGTCAAAGGCATGCTCTTTAACTATATTAGACTTTTGACTCTTCTTCTGAACTCTCAAAACACAAACAGCAATGTTTGTAAGCATTTCTTTTTATAGCAGGATGAGAAAGCTATTACTTCAGAGTTTCCTAGACTGCAAAAAGCGAATATGGAAAAATACATATACAAAATTGAAATGGAGTCTTGTAGTCTGGGGGCCTTTTTTCCAAAAATGAACTAATTGTCATAAACTTTTCAAATAAAACATCCGGATCTCAGGGGAAGCCCTGCATTTCTGCAAACAGTGAGTGATCACATAGAAACAAATTTAGGAATTTAGGAATTACTGTAAATTCCATTATTTCCATTATTTCCTTTTCTCTTAGTTTCTCTTTTCTTGTCGCTTACCTTTTCTTTTGTCTTTCCTCCCATACCTCCCCTTCCCCCGTCTCCGTTTTTTTTTTTTTTTCAGATTGGGAAAGCAGAAATTGCTGAGAAATACAAATAGATGAAGCATATGTGCCATGGTATTTTCTTATTCATTAATTTCTTAATGATTTTTGCATGTAAGAAAGAATCATAGAATCAGAATCAATGTATGACTGAGGTTGGCAGGAGCAGTCCCTTAATCATCCTTGTGGCTCTTCAGTGAACTCTTTTCATTGTCTCCAAATCACTTTCAGACTGGAGGGTCCAGAATTGGACATGATACTCCAGCTGTGGTCTCACCAGGGCTGAATAAAGGGGAGGGATCTCCTCCCTCGATGTCTAAAGCAGGTGAGAAAACCTTTAGTCTTCTTTGCTGTAAGGACACGATGCTGGCTAATGGTTAATTTAGTGTCCACCAGGATCTCCAAATATTTTTCTGCCAAGCTGCTTTTCAGCTGCTCTACTCAATGGACTTCTTCCTTCTGAGGTTCAAGACTTTGCACTTGACCTTGTTGCACTTCATGACATTCCTGTCAAACCATTTCTCCAGACCTTGGAGGTCCCTCTGGATGGCAACATGACCGTCTGGTACATCAACCACTCCTCACGTTTAGGTGGTATCTGTAAACTTGCTGAGGGTATGCTCTGTCCCATAAACAAGATCCTTAATGAAGATGTTAAATGAGATAGAATCCAATGAGTGGCTGGGCACACAGCTTTCAATCAGCCTGTCCTTCTCTCTTCTAGCTTGTTATTTCATAAGTTCTCCATAAGGATGTTATGGGAGACAGTTTTGAAAACCTTACTGAAGTCTAGGTAGACATAAACCAGTCCTTTCTTTAACTTAGCATTTCTTCTGTTATCAAATATATATGCATCAAATAAAACTAATTTTAAGGCCTGAGCTGGATTGACAAGCAAGACCAAGGAAAAAAGGATCTGTTGAAAGACCTAGATTTAATAATAAATTAAACTCTTGTTTCATGATGTTTCTTAAAAAACTACAAAAGATAAGAGGATCCTATGTTTGCCTTGTAGCACAAATTGTGTCCTAGACCTCATATGTAGTGGGTGAATTCTAAATGTACATAGATGGGAGATAAATGCTGCTTATCTTCAGACGTAGTGTTTGCTCAACGAATGAACAGAAGTAGAACTCTAGTTGTACAGGCAATATGACAGATGAGACATATCTTGAACCTTGACTCCAAATCCTACTGCAGTTAATTATCTGCTTTTGAAGTTCTGAGTTTCACCAGGCAGAAATTAGATATTGTAGCTCTGAACCAGCAGATGTCGAGGGCTACCCCAGAGTCACTTCAAGGACCAAAGAGAAAAAATATTGTACTGTAATTTAATGCAAGCAAACTGGCACTAATCTACTATGATAAGCAAAAAGGCAACTGATTGTTTTCCTTATGTTAGGTCTCCATATATTACTGTGTGGAAATTGCAAGATATTACATTATTTCCACAATTTGCAGCTCTTTCCTGTTTCTAAAAATAAGGATATGTAAAGTTTACTGAGATCTGTGCAATTCTTTTTGTTAAATAGGCAGTAATGAAAAATCCTGTGCCTATGTTTGTTGACATATTCCTAAAACTTGTTAATTTACCTGGAAAATTTATGCATAACCTAAAAGACCTTTACTTTATTAAACTTTGTTAAGTTCTAACTTTCATACTATTTCTACTGTAAAATGAGAGGCAATTACAGTTTTAAGATAATCACTTCATAAATACATAGTCTGGAAATATATCCATCTCTGTGAAGATTATAAAAAAGGTTATTAAAATTGTTCTTTTGTCTTTTATTTTTCTGGCCAATGCTAAGTAGGATGGAATTTGCCAGGAAATGGTAGGATGTATGCATCTCATTAGAGTCAGTTTAAAAATAATAATTAATAATTTTGACTCTTGAATTTATCAAAAATCTCTATGTAAATATTTCCTTCTGGAGACAATGGGATTTAAGGATGTTTCTCCTGGCACAATGACACGGATAATTGTATATTTTTATTGTGTGTACCTCCTTTTCCTGTAGTTGTTTTAAGTGTACAAGTACAATGACATAATCAATACTGACCATCTTACTGACAAAATAAAAAGCACCAGGCTTTTTTTCTCAGAGTTCTCAACTGTGATTCTTCTTTCAACCGTACTGGTAATGTACCCAAAGATAATTTTTTTTTCCTTATCAGTATCACTTTTGGGGAACATTAATCTCCGAATAATTGAGAAACACTGGCTAAGCTGTTAGCTTTAAATGACACATTAGTAGCTGTCATTTAAATTGATAGTTAGAGCTGTAATTGAGAGTAATGGCCAGAAGGTAACTACTCTGTCGTTGAGTTTTTACTGCTTTATGAAATTGCTGATCTGATGCCATTCTACACCTGGCTGTGGTGTATAATCACAAGACATCAGAATCTTTTTAGCACATAAGGGCAAAAATTGTGACTTTAATCCTTCCTATCATAAAGCTTCATATTTTGGTTTGTTTTGTTTCCACTGCTGAATTTTGGATGGATATGTAGATGGATATTCTTTCTTTCGGCCTGTCTGACTATGTCATCATGTGTGCACAGTTTTCTTTATGACCTTCAATGTGCAACTCTCTCAACTGCTTAGACTTTGTAAAGAATCAATGATCATTCCTTACAAACAGGGGCAAATAGAAAATAGTCTATATGGCAGACCTTCTATATTGTGGCACAAGGCTCAGTGCTTTAAAATTTTTTTCAGTATGCTTTGCTTTGCATAAACTAGTATATAGCTTTGAATTAATTATGATACTCTCTTAAATGTTATGCAAAATGGAGTAAAAGACAGTTCTTAAATTCTGCAATTTTCCATATGGCATTAAAAATGGCCACTTTGCGACAGCTCATATTTGCTCTTTTCACAGACACAGGATAATTCTTAAAGCTGCTATTTGTCCTGTTACATTTGTAGAGACATTTATAGTAAACATTCTGCCAAAATTTAGCATTTGATGACTGTGAGTTCTGGCATTTGAGTGCTTCCACTAAAATACTCAGGCTGACTTTAGGCCTGCATTTTATAAACAGAAGCAGCGGTTCCCTAATCCACAAGGATACCAAGGTACGGTGATTTCTGCATTGTTGCACACTGTGATGCTGTGAAGAGATGAAATTCCAGGTCCACATTTGCTACTTTTATGGGAAAACAATTAAACAGTAGGACTGGTAGGTGTGCTTCTAGCTATTCCTAATGTTTTAATGAATATTCTGGGATAGTTGTAATAATGTTCCTTCATCTATCTACTAAACAGAGATGTTGGTCTCTGTTCATTTTTTCTATTCAGTTTAATCTCTCAGTATGCTTACTCACTCTTCAGAGCTCTGGGCAATATCTAGAATATATTGAAAACTCATCTATGTATTTTAAATAAAAATATCATACCCGAAGTTCTTTTAATATAAAACGTACCTTGACAGTTTGCATTTTATGCTTGGAAGCCTGGACTCTGAGCACAAGGCCTTCTAGCTGTTATAGAATTAACCAAAGTAATGAAAAGGGAATCTAAAATGACGTTTAAAGAATTGTTGTTTTAACAGTCATTAATATGTAGAATTATTTTCTGTTACATAATTTATACATGGACTGATAATGCATTACATCTTGGCTCTGAAAAAATACTGGTAAATTGGATGCAAATGTTGCTGCTTTTCTTTATTTTGAATGATTCCCTTGGCTTTCCAAAATAATTTTGGTAAAGGAATACAAATACTATGCTACCACAGCACAGGCCACAGAAGGTTGCATTTATTACCAGCTGTACATTCACCATTTTCTACTGGTATGTTATTTTATGGCATACCATATGGTATGGTATGCCATAATAGGCAGACACAGAGAAAACCTATAATGCACGCTTTAATGGAACATGACAGTAGCAGTTAAGCCTGCATAGGAATAATTATCTCTATCCAGTATCACACTTAGCTCTGCCTTTGCATTGCAGCTAAATTGACAGCCATTCTGTTCATTTGCAGCAATATAGGTCTACTTCAGCCAAGCCGCCTATGATGTTGAAACCATTTGGCAGTATTCCACTTTATATTTCAGTCCAACTTAGCACTGTGAAGCATTCTGATTTAAAAACAAAACAGCCACAAACCTGAACTATACAGTAGCAAAAGGTTATTGGGAAGGCTGACTGAGGAAACAACATATTAACAGTCTCAAGTGAGACTGTGGGTACTTAAATTCTATTTGGATTGAAAAAGGACCTATTGTTACCCAGTATTTTCAACAATCATCTGAAATAATGAAGAGTATTAAATAACTTCTGGTAAACAGAAGCAAGTGGTATAAAAATGGAGAAAAAAGAAATAATACTGGAAAAAGAGGTAATACACAGAGTAATATGGATCATTTAGTAGCTGATTAGGGTAGTTTATAATATTGCCATATGTTCTGTAAAACATCTAGGAAGATATATAGGATATATAGGCTGTGACCAAATAAGCATGTGTTCTCAGGATAAAGCTTTGTGAAAAATAAAGGATTGTTATCATAATTAAAAAAAAATAGAATACTTGGCTTCAAGAATAGAACAACTTTACTGCTGGATACGAGTACAGCTAGTATCAGAGTAATGCACACATTGTTAAACACACCCATTCTTAAAGGATGCTAAAACCCAGAAGATATAATTAAAAAAGAGAATCATATTTCATAGATTTTGAAATAGTCTTAAAGTATGACCCTTTAAAAATTTAATTTGTGTAGGTCTGAGAAGTGGAGAAGGAGGTGACTAGATTATGTGGAATATGTACCTTTACAAAGAGAAAAAGCGAGGTTCTGAAATCTTAACTGTGAGCAAAAGGCATAACAAGAACAAAATTCTAGCAGCTGATGTCAGGAAAAAATCACATTTGAAATAAAGAAACATGTTTTGATTAATGAGGGTGAAAAATTGCTCGTAAGATATACCAAGATATGTAATGAATTCTTCATCTCTTGTCTTTATATCAAACATTTGCCTTACTAAAGAGAAATGTTTTGATCAAATTCAGCTCAAAAGAGTGATGTGTTTCTGGCTCTACAAAGTATCAATATGAATCTGGGAGAACTATGTAAGTAATCATGATCACACACATGACTTTATCAGTGTGTAATATCACAGAGAGGCATATATTTCTCCAGAAAAAAAAAAAAGACATAGAATCAAGTGGAGGTGGAACTGCTTTTAGTCCCTACTAGTTGACACGGCCAAAAACCTCAGAGCATAAAATACATGAGAGCATGAAGTATAACAACATTATTTTGTTACAGTGTCATTCTAACAATCTACTTATGCAATGGGGGGTATTTATTGTAATCTTTTTAATAAATTGTAGCTCTGACTTGTAATGTCTCTTGAGCTGGGTTCATTTCTCTTGCCGATTTACCTTTAAACACACAGAACTCTGTTTTACTACTGTGTCTGAATGAAAACCAGAAGAGATTTTACTAGGGGATAGTTGCGAAATAAAATGTGTTCCATATGTCTGATTATAATATGAGAAAGGTCTGGAGCAAGAAAAGAAAAGATTCCATCCTGAAAATCTTGTTCCGTTCCTATCTAATGCTTAAG
Organism: Campylorhamphus procurvoides; assembly: GCA_013396655.1. Classification (NCBI taxonomy): domain Eukaryota; kingdom Metazoa; phylum Chordata; class Aves; order Passeriformes; family Dendrocolaptidae; genus Campylorhamphus; species Campylorhamphus procurvoides. Next base: position 227,136 of record WBMV01009427.1, read on the forward strand.
CTGGACAAGTGTCTTTCTTAATCTGAAACTAGTAATGCCCCGGACAAATATCCTAGCAGTGTGCTTTTTGCCTAGACCTGATTTTAAAAGTTAGGAAATCAATACTTACACTTAATTTTCATAATGCAAAAAAGGTGTCCATGATATGCATAGCAAACATCAAAACACTCCAGGATGTTGCACCAACAAGTCTTTTGGAAAATACAGCTAACAGTGGCATCGATGGATATGTGTTCTGTCCAGCTCATGCTCACGTGACATGAAATAAGCATGCTAATGGTATGGCACTCATGAGAGAAAGATGACAAACTCTTCTAGCCATTTTTACTCAATAGTTCTGTATATTAATCACTGAATCATATGCAATGAGGATCAATTCCTGGAGCAAATACTGGAATGTAGAATCCCCCTCTTTGGATTGGTTGTCCTCATAACAGGGGCAGAGATGATATTCTTCTCACTTGGCCTTTCTCAGGCCTTTGATTTGTGGATCTATATTTGTCTGCTTTGCAGTGATATAATTTGAACAGGAAAGATGAAAATTAACCAATCCAGTATTTAGGGCTTGTTCCTGAGAGATGTGAAGTATTTGATTGCCCTTAAAATGAAGAAAGAACAGAACAGAGGTTTCCTTGAGTAGATATCCTTCTTCTACAGCTTGTTTTATAAAAGATTACCCTACCTAACAGTTACATTTTAAAAGAACTGAGATTAGCTCACTTGGTTAGAGCATGCTGCTAATAACATCAAGGTTGTGGATTTGATCCCTCCATGGGCCATTCACTTAAGAGCTGGACTTGATAATCCTTGTGGGTCCCCTCCAGCTCAGAAACATCTGTGAAATATTCAGCTCTGTCTTGCTTCCTCTCAGCATCCATGACTCTTCGAGTCTGGCATAACGTGACAAAGCTAAAAGAAAGTGAAAAATAACCCCCCTCTATCTTGCATTAAATGCAAGGAGAAATTGATGGCAAAGATATTTTTTCCTATCCCTTCCCAAATTCTCTGGTGTATTTTTTTCCACATTAGCATGCTTTCTTAAAAAAGTTATCTGTTCAGTGAAAATGAAATCAGAGTTGAGCATCACTGAGAACTGATCTGTTGTCATATAAAATCAGAGCATGTTATGACTAGCTAATTATGATCCATAGCAAGAGGCAGCTTAACTAGCTAATAGTTGAAAAGTCTACTGTGGCTTTTGCTGTCCTAGGTTTTTCTGCTTCTTCTCTTAAGACATTGTCCTAGTCCAGCAGGAGGGACCAGTTATCACTGTGTGGGGGGTATCAAAGCCATGTATTCTACACCCTCTATTCGCTCCCCAAGAACAATGGACCATTTGCAGTAGCTGCCCAGGAAGTCGTTAGCACCTTCACACCCGGCCTGAGGGGGTGCGGCTGCGAATGGGCCATCAACGGTTCAACCATACCCCATGACTCATAGAGCTAATCCCCATTGTGTGAGTCCCCGCCCTGGGGGAGGGACTGGGTGCTCCCTGAGGGTACATAAAGGGGGCTCAGAAGACCTCAAGGGCAACTTGTTGGATCCAGAGGAGCAGCAGGACCTTGACAGGAGGAAACCGCTACTCTTGATCACACTGCAACCATCACTCCTGACCAGACCACAGCCATCATCTGCACCAACAGGTCAGAGAGCTCAGCGCTCGGCGGAGTTGGAGGACGGGGACACACACTCCAATCCCAGCATCACTGGATACTGGATGGTGTTCCTTTTTTCCCTTCTCAACNAACTAAGACAGACATTTATGAGGAACAGTCTTCTGTAGGATATTCCTTACTATGCTCTGTTATTTCTGAAGTTTTGACAGCAATGCAGCTTTTTACAGAGTTATTCACTTACTCTGGAAGCCCATAATTCAGAATACATCTAGAAGTCTGTTCTTCTTCCCAGTACAGGTTGTTGCTAATTGAGTTATTAATATTTTTTTAAATAACAATGCATAACCTTTCTTTGAAGTCATACTATAGAAGTTTTGTGGTACCTCTCCATAGCGACACTATTATTGGTGGGGGGGGGTTGTCATTAGGTTTTTAGAGCTGAGGAATCCTTTTCCTTTTCTGTGCTTATGTTATGTCCTATTTCCAAGGCACATGTTACTGGAAAATAGTTTCAATAAAAAAGAATGTTTAACATGACAAAGCTGTAAATTATGTACACTTACTCCCTGATTATCTTCTTCACCGACCACATTTTGTTTGTCCTGCTCTTTGTTCTCCATTCTATGATTCAAAGTGAAAGGAGTGTGGAAGAAATATACATCACATTACACACCACTAAATGGGAGAACAATTATTATCAAAGAACTACCTGCAAATTTTACCTGTAATGCTAGTTAGTCTTTTTGCCTAAAATTTGTTTCTGTGAAGAATTAGCTGTACTATTCTCTAGTATATTAGCATACATGAAAGAAAAAAGTAGCCATGAAAAATTCATGGTTACAGCAAACAGCTTAACCATGAAATGTACCTTTTAGCGAAAACTGGGACATATACAGTCGTGCTATAGAACATCACAAAGGTCTCAAACTATTACTGAACTTTGGTTCATAGTAAAACCCCTTTGTACTTGAGTTTTCAGACTAGTGCAACTCATCATGTTTCCGTTCTACTTCTGTCCCATGAGAAAAATTTAAATATGCAAGTAGAACCATAAAGCACATGAAACAATATCAGCATTTTCCAGAAGCTCTGTTTATTGCATTACCAGATTTTTTATTCATGAACTTTTCTTTAATCCTGTTACTATCAAAGCTTATTATTTTTACTGATGGTAACATTATTAATGTAATTACTGATGATCAGTAATGAACTACTGATTTTCAGTATTAGCAAAATAATGTTAATTTGTAAGACTGATATAATGTTAAATTTAAAAAATGCATAATGACTAGATTTTTCTTATCATACATATATATGTACATACATGAATAATGTTCATTCTCAGATTTACTTTTACTATTTCAGCACAATTTTGTACAAGACATCCTTTCATTTCTTTAAACTCAAAATTTTAGGAGCCATAAGAAGTGGGTTCCATAGGTTATTCTTTTCTTATCCTTCTATATTGTCATGTAGATTGAATTCAGAACTGTCAACTGGCCAAAAATGATGTGTGAAAATTGAAAAGTTCTATGTCAGTAAGCCATTACTAAGAGAATAATTAGGTGGGCAAAAGATAAATATATAGGGCTACAGAGAGCTTGTAGTCAAATAAGGGGGATGTTACAGACAGAGAAGTAGAAACTTGCTAGTTAAGATATAGTTGACATTACCTCTCTTGAACCCTCTTGCAGTTTAACCCAGAAGACAGGCAAACACTCACTCCCCTCCAGGGGGTTAGGAGAGAGAATCAGAAAAAAGATAAAATTTGTGGATCAAGATATAGACATTTTAACAGAACAGAAAAGTAAAGGGAAAATAAGAATGTAAAACAAGTAATACACAGTGCAGTTGGGCAAGTCCCACTGACCAATGCCCAAATTTCTGTGAGTCACTAGATTATTTTATTGTTGGGTCAGAACCACCTCAAGTGTGTGTGCATGTTTGTCTGGGGGAAAGCTCAAGGAACCTACATGGCAGTCCTGTAACTCACATAACAGACCTGCATCCTCACAGAGTCCACAAAGCAGCCCTGGAGTAGCTGTCGATCCACGGGGCAGCCTGGGAGCCCCTCCACACATGCCCTCTGGAACTCCCAACCTGTGCTCTGATGGGCTACACCACCCCTCACTCCAGCCTGGAGGCACTGAGTGACCAGTGAGCCAGAAGTCCCACCTGGAGGGGTGGCCACAGGTGGCCAAAGCATGAGCAGATGGTCTCTATTTCCTCTCACTCTCCTGGGGCATATATCTGTGATGTGAAGCTAGACTTCCATAGGGCTTGCTGGTGGTAGCTATTTTTCTCTTAATACTGTCTCAATCTTTTTTATCTTAATCACTTTATTTATTCCTTTCTTGTCCTAGTCTCTTTCTTTCTTTACTCAATCTCTTTTCTTAATATTTTGGGTAACTTAAAACCAGTTGCGTGGGTTGGTGTGTGCTAGGTCTGTGCTTTGTGGATTGCTTTTCTTGGTTGTATGTTATCCCTTTTAAACTTTTGATGAGATCTTTTTTCCCTCCCTAAAATTAAAAGTATATCCTGTGAAAACTTGTGCAACATTTTTTCTTTAAGCAATCTCAAGGTATTAAAGAACAAAAGACTCTACAAAATTTTGGTGGGTGAACTTTTGGAGTCTTGAACACTTTTTAAAAGTAGTACTTCTGGTTGAGCAGTTAGGCTTTGGGACTTGAGTCTTACAATAGCCCCTGAGCAGTGGTCCCCCATCCCACAGCCAACTCCCCTCAGTTTTGTTGCTCAGTATGACAGATGATACAGAACGTCCTTTGGGTCAGTTGGGGTCAGCTGTCGCAGCTATGTCTCCTCAGAGTTTTTTGTGCCAACCTATGTCTCAACCTCCTCCCTAGCAGGGTGGCATGAGAAACTGAAAGGTCTTTGACCTTGTGTCAGCCTTGGTTAACAGCAATCAAAACCAAGTCTTTAATCATGATTATTCTCATCCTTAACTGAAAATAAAACATTCTACCAGCTACTGGGAAGAAAATTAACCTTATCTCAGCTGAAAGCAGGACAAACATGTTTAAGTAGCCTAACAGGGAACAGGGTGTAAGCATTTATAGCACAGTAGTGCTACTATAAGTAAAGTGGGTCCAAATATATAAAAGGCCCACAGCCAAAAAGAGGTAAATGAGGACTCCTGTCTCCTTTAAACAGTACAGCACAGAAAACATCAATACGTGTTCAAGCAGTAAAATCTGCAAGTAGGGAAATTAAAAAAAAAAAAGGGATGTAGAGTAATGAGGATAACCAGGAAAGAAGTCTGGTATCATCACAGTGCTCTTGCAGAATGAGTGGGATGAAAACTAACACAAGTCCTTAACTGGAAGATACAATCAACTTTGTTGGAAGCAGTTCAGATCCTCACACTTTCGTTGGGGAAGAAACTGAAAAACATTCCCAATGAAAGAGCTAAAATGGGGAAGAAAAACATCGCCCACTTCAGTATTGACCTCCTCCACTGAAGATCATTCCAGCCTGGCCACACCAGCCTTGAAGACTAAGGCTGTGGGGGCTGTGACCTTCACTGCCAACCACAGCAGTGCCCTATACTGATGGTGAGCATACAGCTAGGCTGTTGAGGACTAATTAATTAGATACGTAGTGATAATCACAGATAATGAGTAAGAACTATGACTTGGCAGCAAGTATGGAGTTGATGAATGTCAGTCTTCTAAAGTGCTGTTCTGAAGTCTGATATTGGTCTGATTTATTTGTCTGTTTATTCTTTCATCACAATGATCTCTCATTTCCTCAGGCTCTTGGATATGTATAGCCATACACTTAGTTGCCAGAGGGCTTTTGCAAGAGGTCTGAGAGGAAATTATTGATGTGCCTTGACAATCCCATGTAGCCAGTAAAAGAACCCCCCATCTAAGCTGAATAAACCAGACAGTCGACCAAAGCTAAACAGAATCATATAATCATTAAGGTTGGAAAAGACCTCTAGAAATTACTTTCCCTCACCTAAGACACACATGACAGTGAGATTTTCTTCAAATTTATTTCTTCCTTCTTGTTTTAAAGGACAACATAAAAGATGTGATGGGAGCTGGATGAAAACAGAGGAAATTGTAAAAATGTTGGAAAAAGTGATGGAAATGCCAGAAAAGCTGAGCAGCTGTGCAGGACCTGCAACACTGAGAGAAAAAGCAAGGAACATTCATGATAGAGCTGGAGAAATGGGTAAAATAGGGATTAGTTCAGTCTAAACTCTTAAAAGAAGTGCTGCATTTCTACCATTAGAGTCTGAAGGAAAAAGAGATGGAGAAAATGCTTTCTTGTGGACGAAGATAGAAACAGTGAGATCCCTTAACTTACTGTAATGGGCAGAACAGACCTGACCTGGAAAAAAAAATAACTTACTGTAAATAAGAATAGATTGGTATAGTGAGGGGAAAAAATAATACAGAAATTTAAAACACCTCAACATCTTTTCCCCTGTTATTATTCCCTGGCTGAGCTTCACTTCTTCACTCCTGAATGCTGAGAGGTGCTGGGGACTCAGGAAAACACTGCCAGTTCTGGGGCATGTGCACCACACAAAGCCCCCAGATATAGTTTGCCTCTGCCTTCTGTAGAGATCTGACCTGATGTTTACTGTGCAACAGAACAACTGTGATTCATTCAACTGGTGTTTTAACCAAATCCTATAAAAACATTCAAATGAGCTACCCTGTTTCCTTACAACTTGTTCTGCCATCTTTAGTAGTAATGGTAGTAAAGGTTAGAATTGATTCCACAAAGCTAGATTGGATACTTTGCATTTATTTCATACGATTCTTGTCAGTATTTTATATGAAAAGTGTTAACTGCACCTCTTTTCCTGATAAATTATTTTAACACAAATGTGGAAAAATTATGATTGAAAGAACTTACAACCTTGAAAAACAGCAACCTCCAAACAGAGAAAACTCCCTTATTACTCTGGTGGATCTGCCAGGAAAATGTATTATTGATGAATGCAAAAGAGACTACCAGTTGTGCAGGGAGGGGTTGGACAACCTGCATTAGATTTGAGGAGCTGTTTTACTGAGAAAACTCACATTGTGTGTCACAGATACAGCTTTAGGCACAGAAGTGCAACCAATGTTATGGATCATATCACCAGCCATAATAGGCAGCCAGAGGTTGCCTATTGCTTCCAAATCAGGCTGACTGGTTAGCTGAAAGGGCTTGGGATGTTACTGAGCAAATTCTAAATCCTTTCAGCTAAGAATAACATTTTAATCCTTAATGTAATGGATATGTTATCGTTTTTCAGTAAAGCTTTATAAATGTGTCTGAGTTGTTATAGGATTATTACTAGGCACAAGAGCCACTCATAAGGTGAACCTTGAGGCCAAGTCAGTAATACAGTATTTCCAAATACTGTTTTGAGTCTTAGAAGTTAAATAAGATTAGTCTGCCACAGCTAGAGTGAACATTTTAGTTTTAATTCAAATTATCTAGAAACTATAATTTTATACACATAAGGTAAACTGTTACTTTAAGTGTATTTATCTATCTCTATGTCTATACCTCATATATACTTTGCAATAGTTTTCAAAATAAAGTTAATATCTAGACTATCATACTACTCAGAGAAGGTTTATCATGGAAAGATATTTCATTATACTCTTTAGGTGCAAGTCAGGCTCGTGCAGTAGAATGTGCTCTTCATTTATGATTCCTAGCAAATAGACTTTTAATTAGACAAATTCTGCAATAGCTATGATCTGGATAAGCCTTGCCACCTTTTGTAATGTTGCCACGTACACGAAAAAATGGGTGATTTAGCATCAAAATCAAGTCATACCAGGAACATTCTGATTTATTTAGACTTACATGAAAGCTAAAAATGAGCTCACCAGCATCTTTAAGGACCCTTGACAAATCCTGGGGACAGGAATCTGAAATAGTCCACAATAAATTGTCATCTTTCAAACATCTTCATACATGATTAATACAATTACAGGTCTCTTCCTTCCACTGCAACTATTGTGAAAGATAAATCTTTCATTAGTAATGCTAGCTAGCAGTGTGATATACTAAGAATATAATATTTTTAACTCTATAGTCCTGTAGTGCCATTTCAATAATTCTCTGCATATCAGCCCTTCCTTCCTGTATTCTCTATAGGGCTACTTTTCTCAGCATAACTAGAGTAGAGAATGGTTGAGTTCATGTCTGGCATCACAAATGATATTCGCTTAAAGCACTGTCCTGTTTTATCTGTAAGATACAATTTTTATGAATTTTATGTAAGGTAAGTATTTGCCTTAAGATTCTTTTCTTCCTCAGAGAGGTGGAGTGAGTGCCTGTGATAAACATGCATTGCAACAGTCTGTGGTGCTACTTTATCCTTGAAAGTAGCAAAAGGGCATACAAGTGTATGATGTGAAGGGCAGATGCCATCAAACCATGGCTGAAGAGACTGTGGAGCTGTATGACAATCACCCACCTGGGGACTGGGAGCAACCTAGTTAGAGGCAAAAACAGAATTAGAACTTTCTTGGCTACTCATCACCCTGGCTAACATTACCACCATGTCTTAAAATTGCACTGAATACTAAGAAAACAAAACCTGAACTAAATATTTTTACTGTGTTTGATTATTACAGCCATTAAGGCATATATTTCTATCTCACATATTTAAGAATCTGAAACAGAATGCTTTTTTGTTGCCTTAACTTTAGTGACTTTTAGATAATCTGTCAAAACACTGTCTCTATGTTGCTGATGTTTCTTTATCTAGAAGCACAATCTACTTATGCCTTTGCTTCTGAACACAAACAAATCAATCTGTCCTCAAAAAGGAGTAGGGAGAAGCCTGTAAAGTGTCCCTTGTGAAAGAAACTTAAAAATAAGAGACAGGACAAATAATCTAATAAAGCATGAATTGATATGAAAAAAATATTTTCCCCTGGTACTAGAGCTATCGGCAGAAAAATGAGAACTGTAATGAATTGGTTTTTATACACAAATGGAAGATGTCAGTGATGGAAAAGCAAACATATTCTTGTTTATGTTTTTCACAATGGAGTAGTAATATTGACTCAGGCTGAGGAAAAAGGTACTGTAAATATATATGAAAGACCACATTAAAAATAAATTCTAGAATCTTGGCAAGACAGTGAAATATGCTGAAATTTGATGCTTTTGTCTGTCTCTTCCATTGTAATTAAATCAGACAGCAAAGCTAGAAAGTTCCATCTCCTGCCTAAGTGTGAATCCAACCTGGATCAAAAAAATAAATCACTGGGATAAGCCAACATGAACACAATAGTCATGCCTGCTCCAGCTTCAAGTTAGTTCAGAGGCAGTCTTGCTGCATCAGTGTGGCAAATTGCACCTTCCAGACTTGCACGTGCAATGCCAGTATTAACTCTAATTCTTTAACTAACTCAAAGCCAGACTGGGGGGTGCTGCAAAATGTGGCTTACTGGATGCTGACTCCTTAGCACTGACGTGGTGAAGGTGGTCAGTGTTGCTTGCCCACAGAGGAGAGAGGCCCTTTCTGACCCATCCAGAGCTTTGCCTAGTGCAAAGCACTAGGGCAGATGGTACTTTAGCTTGACAACCTAAATAATTGGATTGTATTGACCATAGAGCATCCAGTAACCCTGCCAAGGAAGCATCATATGAAAAAGGAAAACTAAAGTAGTTTTCTGATGGTGTGACAGGGAGCTTATAAACAATTTTTTGTGAAATAAAAAATGTCTTGTCTGACCACTCACTATCTATAGGAAAAGTGTACATCATACAATAAGAAAGAAAATAAAAAAGGGAAATTTTCAAATTTCTCAGAACTTGGATTGTAAAGCTGTCTGTCTTTGTGACAGCATGACAATGATCATTAATCATATTTTAATGAAACATTGTTGTGATATAAATGTGATTCTTTAAATCACCCACTGATCAGTTGAATGACTGTTCAATTCCACTGTGTAACTCATATGGCTGGATACAATACCAAGAAATCAGCTATGCTTCCATAATGAAAAAGAGAAGTATTATCTTGTGATGTTTTCAAAATATATTCCCTCAATATTCTATACAGCTTTTGAATACATTAAATGTATTTATCATTTTAAAAAATTACTGGTGTAGTTATATGGCAAATATTGCTTGTGTTTGTGCAGGCAATCATCTATAAAATAGGTTCATATTTTAAAGTGTTATGTACTTAGGTTGACTGTTAAAGACTTTGAAGTATTCTGCAATGGTGAAATGTGGTTATATCCAACTTTGACACAAAGCATCCTGTAGGAGTCAGAAATCGATATAGGGCTCTAGATTTTACTGGGTCCATGGAGTAAAGCAGTCACTAAGAAAAAAATGTGATTCTTAGATAAATAGAAAGAGGAATAAAAATGGAAGTACAGAGCTACTTTTGATTCTCTGTGATATTAGTGAGACCGTTCTGTTTTATGAACTCATTTTAAAGCACTGTTGATATATTGAAAATGGCTTAAAAAAGAGCTACAAGAATGATATAAGTCTGGGGGGGTGGGGTGGGGGAGAAATGCCTTTACAGTGAGATACTAACCCAACTCAATCAATTTAGCTTTATGAAATGAAGGTTCAGTAACAAACCTAATGATGGTCCATAAATGCAGATATTTCCAACTCGAGGGAAGCTTAATCTATCAAAGACATGAGAGACCTACAGACTGAACACAGAGCATAGGTCAATTGACACTAGAAATGAAACATGTATTTTTACAGTGGACCATCACTAACCAACAGAATAAGTTACCTAGATGCTCAGTAAGTGTTTAAATAAAGATTAGATGTCTTTCTGAAATACATGTCCTAGCTGAAACAGAAATATGAGACGATGTGCTAGTCAGAAAAAACAGATACGTTAACATGTAGATTTCTTAAAACCTTGCCATGTAATCAGTTCTTCATTTCTTTCTGTGATGGGACTCTGGGCTCAGCTATGCACATACACTATATAATACACAGCTTTCTTACACTGCAAATGAAGCTTGACTGTCCTGTGGCCTAGGATTTCTTCTGGGGACAAATTCACCCCCTTAGTGTTGTTACAGTCTCCAATTCCACTGTCATATATGAAACTGAGAAAAATCTTGATTGTCATCAGTAAGAAAGTCTGACAATGTAGTCTTTAGGACTCAGTGTATACCCTACAAATTGTTATATAGCATGAGGAAGGCTGCTATGCCCACCCCTTGTGCCTACACTCAATAAATACCCTCAGAATAAACAACTTCAGTCTTATGTAGCTGATGATACTGAGCTGAAAGTGGGAGAGAAATACGGTGGTCAAATCTGATGCAGAAATGATGAAGTCTTCTGATGACTGAGACAGTGTGCAACTATGAATTGCATAAGGCAAGATGGTGGTAATAAGGAATGAAGGACACAGAAACGCTGGGCATAACTGAATCTGTTTTCCAGGAACTGGGCAAGACACAATGTCAGTAACCACCTGCTGGCACAAAGAATAACCTGTTAATTACCTGGTAGTCTGGACGTTGAATAAGAGTTTACTTAGGCTCATATCCTTTAGCGTTCTTCAGATAAAAAGGAAGTCGAGCATAGAATAATGCCTGCTTTATGACTCTTTTTATACTAGTGAAAAAGAGCTTGAGAGCATTCATGCCGATGAGAATCAGACCCTAATGTTGCCATCTATAAATTTAAGTCTTGTATACTGTGTTACTAATGTTCCTAATCACAGAATCACAGAACGGGAGGAGCTGGAAGGGACCACAATGGGTCATCTGGTCCAACCTCCTTACGCAGGGCCATCTGAGAGCACATTGCACAGAATTACATCCAGACAATTATTGAGTATCCCTAATGAGACAGACTCCACAATCTCTCTGGACAATCTGTTCCAAAGCTCAAATTTTCTAATGAAGATTTTTGGTTTTGTTGACAATTGCAGGTACCAGGTATTTAGCCTGTATCTAAAACTTGGGACATAATAATGTTTCAATTGCAGCCCACCTCCACCTAAGAAGGAAATCCAAGAGTGCACCATCAGTCTCTACACTCCCTTTCCTGTACCTGGATTTCAGAAGGACCAGAAGAGAGCTACAGGGAATGCTGGTCAGCCCCTGATCCAGACAGCCAAGGAGTCAAGACCAATTTGGACTGCCCAGCAGCAGACACCTGCAACATAATGAGTCTTTGGATGAGTCAAGAAGGCTTTCTTCTTTTTATGCTGAAGATTTCTGGGGAAAGCATACTGCTTGGTATTTATATGTTGTGATGCAGTTTCAAGATGAGATTTGGTTTGTAGAAATTATTTTATCTTTCATTCCTAGAAGTGGACAAAATATTAAAGCAAACTTCCTAGTAGACTTTGTTCTGTAGTGTATTTCCAAACTTATGAAATTTGACAAGACATCACTGTCACCAATTTTTAGTAAATCACCATTTATTTAAGGACTGAGACAAAAGATTGAGGGCAATTATGTATTATTTCTTGACTAAAAATTGCAGAAAGTGTAGGAAATTTCTTGAAAAATGTCATTCATCATACTGATAGTCTGCAGGTTATCACAACTTTTTCCTTTTTTTTTCTGCAGGGTTACACTAGGCTTGTATTTTATTTTATTTTATTTTATTTTATTTTATTTTATTTTATTTTATTTTATTTTATAATTTTACTTTTCACACTTACCATGATGTTATAGAATTTTTGGCTAGAACCCCTTGTTCTGAGCTGCACTGTGTTTCTTGAACTTGGATGAAAAGCAAATAAACCAGGCAACTTGAAAAGACAGATACCATTCCAATGTGTATTTATTATGAGATGGTAGAATTGTTCTGCATATAAAACTTAGGTTCCAATATAGTTTGGACAAAAGTATGCACTTGAGTAGCATTAGAAGAGGATGTCTGCCATAATTGCTTTGACAGACACAGGGAAAGACCGTCTTTTGTTTCTCCTTTCAATCTATCCCACATCTCTCTTTTACCTATGTTTTCCTATCCACTTTATTCATTTTGATCTCACTAATTCCAGTTTGCAGTTTTCTGTCCACAGCTTCCTCAATCCAATTTCCCTCATATGTATACTACTTCTTTTCCCATATTTCCTTTCCTGCTTTCTTTTCCCTTGTTTTCTGTCTTACTGCTAGTTCCCTTTTTTTTCCCCCTTCATAATTTGGTCTTTAAAACTTTAAAAATTACTCTAGAATTGCACGCTGAAGTGAGTCATTTACATAATATTTCACCAATGGGTGAAATTAATAACCAGTGGAATTCTCTTGATACTACTGAAGTTGTTCCTACATGCAGCAACAACAAGACGGCTGGCTTAGTATTTATATTGTATCTACTTTAACCCTGGAGGATGACAAAGCACAGAGGCACCATTCCAAAACACAAGAGAGAAAATGCAGGTTGGATAATAAAGTGATTTTCTTAAATACACACGTGCCTCTTGAGTCCTTTCCCACCAGTACAAACCTGAGCAACTCATCAAAAATCATGATTTGTTATGCCTCTGTCCTTTGATTCCTCCCAGCTATTATTTCAACACATTGTTTTTAGGCAAAGGCAATGTGGTTTTTAATATGAGTTATGGATAGATATGAAAAGTGAGAATTATGGTAAATATATATATATATTTGAATTTTAGACAAACACAAGACAAGAGAGTTAGCCACCCTGTATGGGAGACTGAGAACATTTTGCTTATAAATACCAGCTGACTTCAGTCCTTGTATCATTTTGTATATCTGTATAGATTTAGTACTAGAGCTCAAGGATTATTAGTCTATGTGAGTTTATGAAGGGTAACTGAGAGATTATTGTCAGAAGAGTAGAGCCTTCTGCAGATTTTTAGAGGATGAACAAATAGAAAAAGACAGCAAACACTAATGCATAGAGAGCTAGAAAACGCTATTTTTGTTTCTGATTTTGGTGTGTTGTGTCACTGTATGAAAGATTTACCCCTTGAAGCATCAATATTGTGTAGTTCAGATCAATTGTGCGCACATACAGTGTCTCAGGCAAGAGAAATTTGTGGAAAAATAGTATTTAAAAATACACACACACACACACGCACATATATATGTATGAAATATAGCTCAAATACAAAAGATGGCATACTTCCATGACTATCTCTATTCTTTGTTGATAATGATCAGTTTACATGTTGGTAAAACAGAGATAATATTGGTCTTTTCTTTCTCCTCTTTTTTGACTCTAAGGTTTTGTTCCTTTGTATCAAGTAATGAGGAAAGACTAAAGAATCCCAGAAAATATGTTGAAGAATGAAGTAAATCAAGGTGTTTTTTTTTTTTAATAGGATACCTTAACTTCATTTTTCTTATTCTCTTTTTTTTTTTTTGAGAAAAACCATAGAATAACTAATTCTAACAGTTAAAAAATATTTAAAGATGAGGTTAAGGTGAAGTTATATTATGCTAGTGTACCAGACACAGTGTTTGATATAGATGAAAAGATGTTTGAGAAGATGAAAAAAAATGCTGCGGCTCAAAGATCCAGACCTTGGATCCATTAATTATAGAGGAGTTTCACCAAAGGCAAAACACTGTTCTGATAATTGTAAGGAAGTTTCCGCAATTGTATAAGTTTCAGCGTAGTGAGTTGTAGAGTTTCACAACTGCAAAAAAACAGTTATGTAGACATAACCGTTGGAAAAAGATGAATAAATACTAGAATTCACTGGAAGGCTTTTCATCATGCTGGATGCAATTAAAAGTTTCCCTGAGATCACAGGAAGGGATCTGTAAAGTAAGACCTGAAGTAAGGAACAGGCTGCCAAACATAAATCACTCAGGTTTTTCATCAGCCATCCATGTTTGCAACCTTTTTTTAAAAAGGCTTCTGATATTTCTTGTGTATGCAACAAAAGCCATTATCTCCTCACAATTAGTTTGTAATCAGTCTCTCAGTACTGTTCATGATGGTCTTCATCTCACCTAACATTACACATATAACAGTCACATGTTTGACAGTACTAGTCACTTTAGTTTCCCAATGAAGGGGAAAAATAGGCACCTCTGTGGTATGGTTAGTTTTATTCTAACTAATGGAGTCAAAATGATGGGTAGATTTGAAGCCATTTCTTCAGTGGCAAAGGAAGCCCAGGGAAGAGTCTGCCATTATCTCCACAGAAACCTGGTGTTCTCAGGGAGTTCTGCATTTCTCACCCTTTTCTCTCACAGTCTTCCCAGTAAGAGTTGTTCTCTGCAGGATGGAAGGTGCACTCAGCTGAGCACGCACACTGACAAGGATCCTCTTTGACAGAGATGTGGCAGAGAAGGGAAAACCTCAAGTATAAATGAAGTGGGAAGACAAAGGTAAGACTCCTGAGCATGTGTCTTTGCATACAGTAGCATAAGCACCTTTTAGCTTAATATGGTATAAACTCTGAAGAACCCTGCAGTAACATCATAATGTTAGCCAAAGCTGACATCCTTTTTTCCCAAAACCTCAGTCTGGCTGTCTCAGTCTCACTGTGCCTGAGGGTCTCTCAACAACCTCCAGGAACCAGGCATATACTTGCTATTTTCATTTTGATTGTTCTGAAATGGGATGTTGGACAACTGCATTGGCTTCACTTGAAGACAAAATTGCTGCAGATGTGGTTTTCAGAAAATAACATTAACACCTTCTGACATTAGCAGACTAATTGTGATAAAAGGAATACATTCCCAGAAGTCCAAGGCTGCCATTTCTAATCTTAAACTTGTGGTCATCTGGAGGTCATGACATAATTTTGTTCCACTTTAAACATTCAAAGGAGAAACAAGTTTCTGTGTACTCGATCATAAGCTGATCCGATGTTTTCAGAGTATTGCCGTTTTCGCTGATGCCAGTCTCAAGAATGTTATCAATGTCACCCCAAATAAAGTCAGAAAACCTTGTGGAAGGGCATCTCTGTCAGCTTTACTCTTGTCATAATAGCTACTACCTGCTGAAATTTCACAGAACTGCATTGAAGATATATTCCTTCAAGAGTTAATGCTAGGCATGTAGTTCTTGAGAATAGGAGAACCATCCTATAATACAATCCATACATGTAACCTCTGTACGCAATTGTCATTAAACCATTAATATATGATCAGTGAATAGGAGGAACAATAAGAAAAGAGAAAAGGCTCCTTTTATGTCCTTCTAACTATCTACAAAATTGTTTTAAGAATAAAAATACTTATGTATCTCTCTCAGTCTTTTCTTCCTTTTTGGTTTTTGGTTTTTTTTCATGTGCCTTTTTTTTTGTTTGTTTGTGGGTTTATTTTGTTTGGGGTTTTTGTGTGTTTTGGTGGTTTTTTTGTTTGTTTGTTTGTTTTTTGGGTTTTTTTGGCCCCAGCTAAAAGAGGTAAGGAGTTGAGCACTGAGGAACAGGGGAAAGGACTGAGCAGAACAGTAATGCTTCTAGTGAAGGGATGGGGCTGGAGCAGCAAACTAGAGGTTTCAGGATTTTCAGTCTAAGGTTGGTGAGTAATATCTTCCCTCTGTTACTTTCTACTCTGCATGTGAAAAACTTCTCTTCAGCAGCCTCACTAATTTCCAAATACAAATGCATTGCAGGGACTGTTTTGTAGTTACTCCTTTTATAGTTTCACCAGCATGGGGACATGAAAGTGTTTTGTTATGAGCTCTGTGCTGAAGGGCTAGTGGGAAACTGTGGTAGTTACATTTTATCACTGTGTGGGTGCAACCAAAACTATGTATTCTACACCCTCTGTGGTATTTCTGATGGACTGGATAATTTGCAGCAGCTGCCCAGGGCACACCTGACACCTCAGGCTACAAACTGAGTGTTAGAGAACCCTGTGGGATAGGGGAGGCATTAACACCTTCACACTCAGCCTGAGTGGTCATGTCTGCTAATGGGCCATCAAAAATTCCAAAATTATCCCATGACTCACAGAGAAAATCACTCATTGTGAAACTCCTGGCCCTGGGGGAGTTCCTGGGCATTTCCATCTGAACCTGAGCATATAAACCTTCAGGTTTTGGGATTTCTGGTACCACCCATCAAATCCAGAGAAGGACAAGAACCTCAGCAGGACTGTGGCTGCCACTCTTGACAAGACTGCAACCATCATCCTCACCAACAGGTTTTCCTTTCCTTTTACTTTGTGTTCAGGGGGACCACGTGGTGCTCAGCACAAGGACTAACAAACACCATTCTGTTTGTGCCCCAGGGTGCTGGGTTATACATCTGTTTTTTTGTGGGTTAAACACAATATTTATTCTGCATCACTGTATTTATTGTAATCTTTTTAAGTGAATTGTGACTTTGAATCATAATCTCTCTTGAGCTGGTTTCATTTCTCCTACCAGTTTACCTTTACACCAGCACAGAAATTAAGAGAATAGAGTGATTCCTGTTCTTAGGTCATATAGATCCATTATACTTTATGTCTTTGCTTTAAAAAAAACCCAAAGCAGCTATAAAATAGTAATTAATTTAGGTGTTTTTATTTATTTATTATCTATTCATTGTATATTAGCAGACCTTTATATAAGAATATAAGTGTATGCCTGTCTCTGCATGCACATATAGGACATCCAGATTGGAAAGAACCCTGAAAGATCACCTGGTGTGTGTGTGTTTATAAAACTTCATATTTTTCTGTCTAAAATACATATGTACTTTTTTTTTTTTTGCCAAGAACCTATATTTCTTTGAAGTTCACTGTCCTTAGTTTTCTAAGTTACTTAGGAGCTTTGCAATTTTAATCTTTGCTAGGTTTCTGTGAAAGGTGAGAACCACTGCTCCATAAGTTGAACTACATTGTGATAGTTTAGCTTCACACTTGAGCTCTATGCATATTCCCTTGTACAGACAGAAAAAAACCAGTGAGTTTCTATGAGAAAGAAAAGGGCACTTTTCTTGCACTCAAAAGGAAAGTTGTAGAAGAGGCTGAACATTCCTGCAGGTTACCTCCTTTAAAAGCTATCATCTCTTCTACATAGGACAAAGTTTATAATGTCTTGCAAATCCAGAGGTGAAAGGGTTGGGATACTAAAATGATAAAAGAAAGGATGATCTTCTAGTATTTTTAAAGGAAGATGTTCAATAAATTACTTGAGAATGCAGGCTGTAGTTTTGTTACACAGGCGATGTTTTCTGTCTGAAATAACTTTAGCAAATGCCACACCATTTGTTATACAGAGTTGCAAAACTCCATAAATTACCCTTTAAATTCATCAGTTCTTAAACTGTACATTCCTCTTTACATCATGTAAGGTTGGGCTGTCCCCAGGACAGCAGGGATACTTGAACTCTGCTGGTAAAGGAGGAAGCATCTTGCTGCCACTTACTCTACCACATATAACATGTGTAAGGTCTCATTCACAGACTTATTTCAACATATAGAACAAACATGCCCTCGGGCAATGAAGTATCCTATGTAACATAGTAAGCTTAGTTGTACTATAGCTACACCTTTCCTCAAAATGATGTGCATTTGTAGGGTCCATCCAATCACTTTTTGCAAAGGTATGATATTCTGTCCCAGTTGTGCCCCCTCCCAACTCTAGTTTTCTTACTTGTGGGGTGGTATGAGAAGCAGAAAAGGCCTTCACTCTGTGTAAGCACTGATTAACGCTAACTAAAATATCCAAACTATTCCCTCATACTAGCTACTATGAAGAAAATAAACTCTACCCAAGACAAAAGGGGCTCAGTGGCAAACTGTAAGAATAAGACTGTATTCTTGAGAAGCCATCCTCACTACAGCCTATTCTCCGATATATTCTGCCAGTTTTTTTGCTCCTGTTGTATTTGCCTAATGATCTAGTCAATATTGTCACAGTCTTTTACTGTCTTCCTTTAGAAAACAGAACAGAAAGACATGTCCATAATGTTCTGCACAAATGCTTAACTATGTGTTAACTGTGATTTGAAGTTTATATTTTCCCAGCTCCTGTAATCAGCAATTATGCTTCTTAAAAATTGAGGTAGAGTAGCAGCAGATGAAAAGGAAGGTTATGATCTTAAAAAAACCAGAAAAGAATAATTCAGCTGATAAAGCACACTGGCATCAGATCAAACCGATGAATTGACTGCATCAACACAAAAATGATGGAAAAGATAAATCAAGCCTCTAACAGAAAACAACTAGAAGTGGCCAATAGTTTTACTATTTATTAGAAGCATGAAGTGGAAAACATCAATGAATGTTTTAGTAGGCTGGCCTTTGTCTTTCTAGATCATGGTTATTGTCTGCTGCCAGATTGAACTGAAAAGGAAAGCAGAAGCTTTTTGTTATAATGCCTTTTCAGACACATTAGTGTCTTACTGATTTCAGATATCCCATTCCCAAACGTAATACTCCATGTCTGACATCACTCTTGCAGGGAATCACAATGTTGATATTGATAGGCTAAACTAATAGTTTGCCTTTCTCTTTTGTGCTGAAATCTGGCCTGATGAATAGAGAGCTGTTCAAAGTCAATACCGCTCTTCTGAACAGAAGCATAGACATTTCTTCATAGGTATGAAATATCCATCATTATTGCTTAATCAGAAAAAAAGTCTTGTTAATAAGGCAGAAGTAAAACTGAGATATGTAGCTATTTCTATAACACATGAAATTATGTCACTTAAAATAGACAAAATGATGATAAGGATATGAATAAGATATACTTAATTATCAGCCTTGCTTAGATTTACATCCATTATATTAATTTGCATATAGATTTTTAATCAATCAACATTTTAGAGAAAATTGGATGAGATCTGCTTTCTTTACCATGACATTATGTATTTTCACAGAATCTCCTAATATGCCAAGTTGGAAGGAACCCCCAAGGATCATCAAGTACAACTCCTATTTCTAAAAACGCTCCTTCCCCCAAAGATCCCACCCCAAAATGACTGTCCTCAGGGAGAAGAATAGTTAATTTATTAAAAAGATGGTCTGTATTTGGATTTTATTTTTGCTTTCATTTCAGTCCCCTTTGAAGGACACATGACTCAGCCTTGTGTCTCCTTGGGTTGTTGTTTGGGTTCTTGACTGGGAAGAGCAAGCACATGGAGACTTTTCACATGAGGGCCTCTTTTGTCTGTGATGTTGCCTTCAAGGTTCCCTTCCCTCCATGGCTCAGAATTGAGCATTTTCTACTTCCTGGAGGAGAAAATTTAATTTCTGCTTATCTTTAAAGAAATGTGAACAGATTTTTCCATTACATTTTAATATTCTTAATTCATAAATTACATTGAAATCAATATCATTTATATTGCTTAATAGTTTGCATGTATTATTTTATGCATTCTTGTTTGCCATTGGCATGCTTCTCATTGCATAACACTCAACAAATGACAGCTGTTGTCTCAAAGACCTTACGAAACTGACTGTCGTGCAAATTTAAATTCCTCCAGGTAGGGAAGATTCTCAAAAAGCAAGCAATAAAAATGTGCAACATTCAGTTTCATCTCAATGCAAACTACACAGAAATTTTCCCTATGTATTTATTTATATATTCATTTATATTGCTTAGGTAGGGTATTTGCTTTGGGGCTTTCAGTAGGGCTTTCAAGTCCCAACTACTTTATAAAGTGCATGTAGTCCCCCAAAACACATGGCTGTCAATTTGCATGAGAGATCACTTCCAGTCTAACTTCTCACTGAGAAGACAGGCAGCTGTGCTCTGACAAATAAGATTACATATCCTTGCCATTGAGAACAAGATTTTCATGTCTCCTCTGTAAAGCAGTAAGTTTGGAAAATGTCTGTAGTAGTCCTTCTGAGCAGAGAAAACTTGAAACTTTTTTCAGTTAGTTTATCTTTCAAATTAAAATAGGACTTAAGGCTTCATATTTTAACAGTTGTTTGCAAAGTAATTTCAAAGATATTTTTAGGACACCCAGGTATATCAGATCCAGAATGTTAGACAACTGAAGAGTCACTGTGGCTTTGATAACTTCTTTCTTCTTTCCATAATATGTCCTCGAAGAAAAAAATCTTCCTGTCTTTTGGAAAAGTACAAGCTCCTTTGATGTAAAAACTGGGCACATAGAATTGCTAAAGTGCAAGTAGAATAAGAAATGAGAATTGCATAAGGAAAGGGAAATATTAGTAGAAGCAGAATAATCAGACTTCTTAGTACATTTTAGTATATTTGAGTCACTCTGAATGTGGATGCATACATGCATGGATAATCAGAGGTTTTAACTATTAGTGTATAAATTCTCGTTTTCAAATAGTGGTAGGTTCATTCATAAAAATATTAATTACCATTATTTGCTTACTCTGGATTATCTTCCTCTTTTTAGAAAAAATTGCCCTTACTGACATTGAAGGTTTCAAAGCATCAGCTTTTGGATGTCCACATTTTCCTTTTTTTCCTTAAGTTCAAGTTCTCAGGATCTAATTTTGATATTTTTTTAAAAATTATTTTGAAATAATCTCTGTAAATAGCACTTCTATGTCAATAATTGACACCCCATGTAAACCTAGCTAGACAGAAAGCATAAAAAGCAGAAGGGATAAAGAATTAGTCCAAGTAAACTTTCAAGTAACCACATGTTCGTTACTTTGTTAAGTAACCTAAAAGAGATTTATTTGAATGCAGGGTAAATAGCAAAGCTGCGTTAATCAAAGATACTGAAAAAAAATGCAGTTTATTTTTGTCTCTATCATTTTTACTTCTTATTTTATCTCCTGTATCTTAGGGCTAAAACGATACCTTAACATATCAAAACTCATCACTAACAAAAGTCCATTAAGTTTTGAATGACAGCTGTAATACTGAGGTATTAATTCATGTAGTTACACAGTATCTGGATCTCAACAATCACATTACAGCTACGTATCTCAGATACAGACATCTTAAGTCTTTCTCTTACCATTCTTCACATTTTTACTCCACATTTTTTCAGACAGTTTTGACAATTTGGTTATTTTCCATGGTTATAACATCTGTATTCTAGAACTATGTAGATACATAGATGGATATAAATACATGCAATGTAAAAGATCCCCAAATATAAAACACCCATCTTCGTCATCTTGAAAAGAGTGGAGTACCTGAGAGTTGTTAATCATATTATTTAACCTACCAGAGATGGATTACTAGGTATTATGGTGGTGCTGATGATGAATGAAGTGAGGAAGAGGAGAATGAAATAGGAAGGGTGTCAGAACCTGGTCCTTAATTGTGATCCACTAGTTTGGCCTGGTAATTTACCCATGCATGATTTCTCTTGTGCTTCTCTCCTCTGAATGAAATGAAAGGAGATGGAAAATATTTCAGCCCTCATCACTGTCATTGTAGGCAGAGTAGCCACTTTGGGGAAGGAAAAAGCCAAAGTTCTATGGTCTATATTCCTTCTAGTAACCATCTACTGTAGGAAGAAAATGTGAGAAAAATATTTCTTGTTTACGCCTGTCCAGGTGGCACCATGGACATAAAGGTTCTCACACATGAAGGATCTTGCCCACCCTAGTGTAGTCCCAGAACCAGTGGTGAAAACTAAGTTCAAAACCTATGTACTCTTTTTCTCATTGATAAGAATGTTTATTATGCTAGATTCTTAAAACATTGAAAAATATATACCTATCAGTTGATGCCAGATGAAATATAACATTTTAATGTATGCACTATTTATTTGTCAAATATTTTTCTATTAGAATTTTGAGGGGTGGCTGCAGTATCCCTTGGTAATATTTTTCTCTTGAATAGAAAAACAACTTGTGAAGGAACATGGATTTCACTAACTAGTATTATGACATGACAGAGTGTTTCACTGTCAAAGAACTACCATTTATGTTATTAACCATCAGTAATTTTACTAAAATGCTGATGTAATGTGAGCTAATAACATTTGACAGATTTCAGGGAGAAAAGAGCAGCTAGTGTCAGTTTATGAAAATGAATTGCTGTGAAAAATAAATTGATTATTCAGTGTTCATAGTTTTTAATCAGCAGAATAATTGATAGTGTTATAGCTCATATAAGTTATCATATATGTACCTTTTCATATATTGCGAAGATATTCCTAACTCTACAGCCCCTCCAGAGCTACAATTAGATAATGATAAAGCCAGCTCTCCCACAAATTGCTTTCCTGAGTGCAATCACACATAAAAAATGTACTCAAATGTATCTGGAGTGATATGTAACTGCAAGGCCATGTTTACATCGGTGCTGCTGTAGAGGACTGAATTCATTCAAAGGAGAAGAGAAAACTGGCTATGTCTGCAGAATAATGTTATTACTCTTGACTCCCTGCTAGCATCATCTTCTGTTTGATCCTGTCCCTACAAACCTGTAATCATCAAGTTCCAGGCAGCATGCTCTTTAATGTGAAAATTGAAATAGGCTGAGAAGATTACTTTGGAACTCAGGTATCACAGGAATGTGCCCAGCAGTGTGACACGATACAATTCAGAGACAGGCAGCTGTAGTGCTGTTTAAATTGTGGACATACGGAATGGGATCAAAACAGTCCGGCAGACATTGTGGGAATGCTGCCAGGAGGATCTTGCAGGAGAGTGTTTCATTGTCACCTTCACTTCATGGAGATAAAAGTATAGCAGGGAGCAAGTGAATAGTTCTGGTGCTGATTACAGAAGGCAAGAAGAGCTCCTGGAGGGAGGCTGTAAAAATAGTAGATTAAAAGTCCTAAGTGACATGCTGCTAATTTGGAGGCTTTCATCCTCTGTCTAGATTTCATTATTGATGACACCTTTGTAAGTAATGCATTTGCGTAAGGGCCTGTCTCTGAATGTTGGAAACTCAATTACACACTGTGTTAATGTGGGTTGATTAGCTAGTGGCCTTCCACTAAAAGGAAGTGGCTTTGGAATTTTTTTTTTTACATAACTTGATGGTGGCACTTTGCTGTGGATGTTCACATGCTAAAAATACACTCAACGTGTTTTTGAAACTGTGTTTCAAGGCAAAATTTAGCTATTATATGAAAAGTTCCAGTAGGGCACAGTCCAAACACACTGTTTCATTTAAATGATACTTCAGATGCATATATATCCAATATCTAAGAAAAATAATGCTTTGGCAATGGGTTATTTATTTCATTACACTAAAATTTCAAGCATAACCAATTGTCTGATATTCTATCTGATGGAATGGACTAAATAGATTGAAACAGATTGCGTGATGACTTTAAGAGCTCGTATTCTCCTGTCTTTGACTATGTCCAAATGGCTAATGGCACTTGAATTGGCATTCTTATGATCAAAGCACATAGATATTTGAGGACACAAATATATAAAAAAGGAATTTGTAAATATATTTTTATTGTGCTTCAGAGAAGATAATTCTGCATTTCAAGACACTGAACACTCAAGTAATGTCAAATGCAAATATTATTAAGGTGAATCATCTCCTAATGAGTGAACAATACACATGACATTGACAACAGAGATTGAAATGGGCTGCAAACTTTCTTCTTGCTCTGTGTTTAATATATACTATTATTCTGTTTGTTCATATATTATTATAGAAACATTGACTTACTTCACTGTTTCTCATGGCATAAAAAAGGATCTGGAAGCTGTTTGTCAGGGCTGGATTGAGAGCAGCCACAATACTGAGACTTCCATATTATCCTAACAGACAAAGTAGAGCACACAAATGAAAATATCATGTAGAATTCTACTGACTGCCATTGTATGCATAGAAAATGGGAGATTAGTAAGAAGTTGGAGAAAGACTTCTGAGAAACAGTTTCTTTAAAAACACAAAATAATTATTTTTCTGTAATCTAAAAATTTATGGCGAATATTTTTCCTCTTTGGCTCTAGCGTGAGCTTGAGACTAGTTTATATAAAATGCAGATTACTAAAATCATGACAAACTGTTTAACTGCACAGAATTTTTTCAACTTTTAATATTAAGCACAAATTTTTGAGAGAAAATGGAATCTTAAACTGAATCATCTGTTGGGCAGTTCTAATGCATGTATATCTCTAAAAATCATGAAGAGGGTCAGTTTATGAGCAGCACTGCACTCGTTTCTTGGTGGGAAAAGAAGGCAAGCAGTATTGCTTTCCCAGTAAAGAAGTCCATCTTGAAACACCTTGTTACAGAATTTTATTTTTCTAATATTTGATGTCTGAATCAAGGTCATCAAGCAAATTCACATTTCCTTAAAATTTGTAACCATTTTTTATACTTGGGTTTATTAATCTTCAGGTTTAACAAAGTATTACTCTTCTTGATCAGAAAGGGAGAAATGAAGTTTGATATTTCTCCACCTACATGGCCAAGCACAAGCACAAACTAAATGTTCCTAGATTAAGCAGGGCATTGACATCTAAATCCTGCCATCCTCTGTGGATCCAAATCCTTCTATATTTAATCAGGGGCTATGTCTTAGTTCCAGGTTCCAGCTGGAAGTTCAGAAATTCAGTTTCACAGAATATTGCGCACAGGTAGAAGGTATTAGGAATATGTCACTTTTAACACAAATATGAGTTCTCCAGTGCAGTAACAGATGACCAGACTTGTAAAATCTTTTCTAAGTATGTCAGATTACATGCCAAGTATTTTATATAAAGTTCTACTAGTTTTTCTATCAGCAAAGTGCTCAGAAGCAAGCAAAAAAAAAATCCATGTTTAAACCCCCAGAATATACCCTTTTGTACATGCAGCTTGAATACACACCTGTTCCCATTTTTAGGAAGCTATATTTGACTTAGAAATGTTGCAAAGACCTGTGAGAATGACCAGAGTCCCTGAACACTTCTGTTACAATTTTTCATAGTTGATAAAAGTCTGCTGTTTTGTAATTCAGCAGTTTTTATCTGTCCTTCAATGTACTTTGAATAAAATTAGCTTGTATATAAATAACTTCCTACAAGGTTATTTTATATAACAAACTCTTCCTTAATGTCCTCAGAAGGTATCAAAATAGCATCACCATTTTTAGGTCACTTGTCTCACAGAAGAACAATTTAAGCAGGTACTTAAATTTAAGCATACAACTGCTCTTTATTGCACTGGAACCTTGAGGAAATGCTTTACAGTTAAGTGATTAAGTCCCATGAACTTCCTGTCTTTCAGGTGTTAGAGAAGCCACAGAAACTCAGACAGTTAAGATATTTTAGATGGTTTAGTACTTTATATGGAATGAAATAAACAAATATGAAGTAATTTGTATATCTGTCTTCCTAATATTAAATTTATTTCACCCTGTCAAAGCAAAATCTGGTTTTATCTGAGTCAGAATGTTGTACTAGACTCTTTGCTCTTCTCATCTCTTTCCACATCATTCTTTTAACAAGATAGTGCTCCACATAAATATCTCATTGCATATTCAAAGTAGTGGCTACTGGTAAAATTACTTTAAATGTCAACAAAATGCAGTTACTGTGCATGCAATGTATATGCCACATCTGTATGGAAAAACACAAGGTAAAGAGTCTGTAAAATGTTTCCAGGGCTCACCACCATGTACCTGTATAATATAAAATTCTAAAATAGGAAAGGTGATTTTCATTCAATTGCTTTTTTAATGGACTTCAAATGCATCCTGAGTTAGTGGCCAAGGGTATAGATGCCCACAATGTAGAAGATAAAAGGCTCTTCTATTTGAAGCTGCTATGAAAATTTCACTATTTTACCTGGTGTGGGAAAAGAATATCTATGCAATTCAGCTTCTTAGTAACTAAGCAAATCAATAAAATACAGGGTACTAACAACTAAATTTATTCTTAAAAAACACCTATGCAACCTGGAGTGTATTCATCTACTGGCAGTATTTGTTTATGAAAGCTTTCTATTCTTTTTTTTACTACTTGCTTTTGAGCATACTTTAGTGCATTTCAGTCTTTACTGTTTCTTCTAGTGCAGAATATTACGTGCCCTCTTCTCTGGGACCCTTCTGCCCTCACTGCAGCACCTTACTCTCTGCCCCAGCAGACAGTGATGGCTCGGTAGAGGGCACAGAAGGCAGGACTTCTCTTTGTTATTCCTTCCTTCAGAGCTCATGCCTGCTTCACCTTTGGTATGTTCTTTTCACTCCATCATTTTTGTGGGTTTTTTTCGTCCAACCTCTGTCCTAAGTTGCTGTTGTTTGGTAGAGTTTGATAACCCCTGATACCAGTATGATTTCTCCAGCACAGCATTCTTTCTCTTTCCTTTTAGTTTGTCTATTCCAGTCAGTGTTGGGCCCATGGGAACCTCATGAGATTCAAAAAGGCCAAGTGCAATATCCTACACCTGTGTTGGGGTGACCCCCAGCAACAATACAGCTGGGAGATGAACTGACAGAGAGCAGTTCTGCTGAGAAAAACTTGAAGGTGCTGGAAGATGAGAGGCTGGACATGAGCTGGCAATGTGCACTTGCAGCCCAGAAAGCAAATCGCATCCTGGGTCGCATCAAAAACCAGTGTGGCCAGCAGGTCAAGGGAGAGGACTGTCTCTCTCTACACTGCTCTTGAGAGGTCCCACCTAGAGTGCTGCATCCAGCTCTGAGGTCCCCAGCACAAAAAAGGCCACAACTTGTTAGAGTGGGTGTAGAGATGGGCCAAAAAAATGATCAGAAGGCTGGAACAGCTCCTCCATGAAGAAAGGGTTACTCAGCCTGGAGAGGAAAAGGCTCTGGGGAGATCTTATTGCGGGCTTTCAGTACATAAAGAGGGGTTATAAGAAAGATGACAACTTTTTACCAAAGTCTGTAGTGACAGAACAAGAGACAATGGTTTTAAAATGAAAAAGGAGGTTTAGATTTGCCACGAGGAAGACTTTTTTTACAAGTGGTAAGGCCCTGGAACAGGATGCCCAGAGAGGGTGTGGATGTCCCATCCCTGAAAGTGTGCAAGGTGAGGCCAAATGCATTACTTAGAGCTTCTACTGCTTTCTGGGTTTAATCAGAGGGGAAAACTGAGTGGTATATGACATAGTTAGAAAAACTGTAGATGCATATTTCCTACAAGTCCAACCAGAAGCAGCATTTGTGCACTTTAGCAGCCAAGCCTTACACTAAGATGTACATTATTGAAGCTAGGAAAAAGACTATATTTTCAGTGGATAATATATTTGATCATGAAGGGTTTGGGTCTTAGAATTTTTCATGTACCTATACTGATTTCTGTAGGTTGGCTTATTATTTTAAACTTTTTACTGAAGCCTGCCTACTAGCAGCAAATGCACTTCATCTGGTGAGATACGTGCAAAATATTCACTTCGATAATTCATTGTCATTTGTGGAAGCTGGTGATAGACAGCTATTCTCCAGGGAAATTGAGCACTGTAATTAGTTGCGGCCAAATGTGCTATCCTTTGTATAAACAGAGTGCCTTAAGAAAGATTATGGGTTATGATCTAATGTTCTTTGTGTAGGCAGAACTCCCTACCATTGCTGAAAGGTTATGTGCTTTGGTCTTTTGTTAGGAAACCAGTGTAAGCTGGTGATTGTAGCATTGTCCTGGGAGATGCAACCTCAAGACCTAGCATGACTACTGTCTTACTTCTTAACATTTAACTCACATCACCAGTGTTTCCCTTCTCCCTCTTGCTTCTCTACTTCTTTTCAATTTACAGTTATATTTTAATTCATTATTTTAGGCTAGAGGCAAACTACAGATATGGATCTTATTTTAAGCGACATCAGTTTGCATCATCAGCTTTTACCAACAGATCTACCCCTAATCCCATGCCACTCTTGACTCATAACAATTTTTTTTTCACAGTAGACCTCAAAATAATTTCTAATGTAATGGGCATATTTTATTGCTTTTCATCCTTCAGCCCAAGCACCATTGCATATGCTGCAACTGTTTCATTAAAAAATAAATTAAAAAAAAAAAAACAGCTGGTAGCAGTAAAGCCCAAATCAATGTAAGGGGTAATTATAGTAAGACTTACCATAAATTCTTATTCTTTTATGTGATTATAATTTTTGGAAATAAACACAAAATTCAAGATCTTGATTATGTGAAATGAGTAGGAAAGATGACCAAAAAGATGGAAAACAGACTATTGCATGGTAAAGACCTATACTTACATATATAGAGAGACATACATATATTAAAATTTGTATTGCATGGATACAAACTATCCAACATATTTCACAGTTCAGCCAGAGTATTCTTTTTACAAAATGCTGGTGTGGTATTTAAAACTACAGTTTTGTTGTTTTTTGTTTTCTTTTTCTTTTTTTCCTTTTTTTTTAAATAATATATCTTTTCTCCACTCAAAATGACGAGAATCCATAAAAAGTGAGTGAATTTTAAAAAATTTTCTGTTATAATCACATTTTGACCTCAACAAAATTGTAAAATCATAGAATTATTCTGGTGCATTGTGAGGTCTTTCAACCAAAATCTTCCTCATAGCAGGGCCAACAAAGAACTGGGACCAAGTCGTTAAGATCAGGTCCTGAAAATCTCCAAGACTGGAGACTGCACAGTGATCTGGGAAACTTGCCATAGTGTTTAATTGTGGTCATAATTTTGGCTTTATGTTAGAATCTCCCTTTTCACCTTTTGGTCATTGCCTCTCAACCTCCTGACATGGCCAGCTGTGAAAAATCTGCCTCCAGCTCCTTGCCATCTTCCCCAGAGGCACTGCAGAGCTCTTTAGCTGCCTTTGAAGCTGCCCTTTCTTCAGGCTGAATATACCCAACTCTCTGAACCTCTCTTCACTAGTGCTCCAGGCCCTGACAGTGTTGGATGGAGCAAGTCTGCTGGACTTGTGTATGTTCATCAACATTTTCTTTTGGGAGTCCCAAAGTGGGCAGCATCTCTCAGATGTGTTGTAACATGGGCTTAATATAGGGGAATAGCTGCTTTCCCCAGACTCTACAGGCCTGTCAAGTCTCACTTCAGAACCTGCAAAAGTTATAGAGAAGATTATTTTAAAAGTATTGAAAACACCTGAAAGACCATAGAATCACTGGTCACAGCCAGTTTGTTTTTTTTTATGACAAAGTAACCCACCTGGCTGAGCAAGGGAAACCAGTTGATGTCATCTTTTTGGATTTCAGTAAACCTTTCGATATTGTCTCTCACAGGATCCTTCAGGACAAAATGTCCAGCACAGCTAGATAAAGACATCATGTGGTGGGTGAGCAATTGGCTCAGGGATCAAGCACAGCGGGTAACAGTGAATGGGATGACATCAGACTGATGACCCGTCACTGATGGGGCTCCACAGAGCTCCGTCTTGGGCCCTGTGCTCTTCAACATCTTCATAAATGACTTGGACACAGGACTGGAAGGGATACTAAGCAAGTTTGCAGATGACATAAAACTGCCCCTCAAGGACAGAGAGACCTCAATAAATTAAAGGGCTGGGAAATCACCAACCATTTGAAATCCAACAAGGAAAAGTGCCAGATTCTGCACTTTGGATGGGGTAACCCTGGATGTACAGACAGGCTGGAGAATAAGAGGCTGGAAAGCAGTGCCATGGAAATGGACCTGGAGTTCCTCCTGGTTGATGGCAAATTTAATATGAGTCAGCAGTGCCCTGGCAGCCAGGAGGGTCAACCATGTCCAGGGGGGCATCAGGCAAAGCATCACCAGCTGGTTAAGGGAGGGGATTGTCCCACTCTGCTCTGCAATGGGGCAGCTTCACCTTGAATGTTGTTTGCAGTTTTGGGTACCACAATATAGAAAAGATATTAAGCTCTTAGAGAGTGTCCAAAGAAGGGTAGTGAGGATAGTGAAGGGCCTTGAGGGAAAGCTGTATGAGAAGTAGCTGAGGTCACTTGATCTGTTCAGGCTGGAGAAGAGGAGACTGAGGGGAGACCTCATTGCAGTTACAACTTCCTCATGAGATGAAGAGGAGGGACAGACACTGATCTCTTCTCTCTGGTGACCAGTGATAGAACCTGAGGGAATGGCCTGAAGTTCTGTCAGGGGAGGTTTAGGTTGGATATTAGAAAAAGATTCTTCACCCAGAGGGTGGTTGGGCACTGGAACAGGCTCCCCAGCGAAGTGGTCACAGCACCAAGCCTGACAGAGTTCAAGAAGCATTTGGATGATACTCTCAGGCACATGGTGTGTCTTTTAGGGATGGCCCTGTGCAGGACCAGGAGCTGGACTTGATGATCCTTGTGGGTCCCTTTCAACTTGTCATAGTCTGTGATTCCTCAATCAATTGACAATACATCTGCAGACACAGCCCAGGATTCTATTAGCTTTCAGCGCTGCCCAGGGACTCTGCTGGCTTGTGTAAAGCTTACTCTCATCCCTTTCTTAGTGCAGTTACTGAAAATTTATTTATAGATAAAGTTTTCCATTTCTTCAGTTTGTGAAGTTTGCTGTTTGAAATGAAATTAAAATGAGAGCTCCTTTTGGAGTGATTTTATTTGGGGAGCATAAGGCATCCTGAATGACACTGAAGATTTGCATTTTCTGCCTGGGTTAAATTTCCTGCCAACAATTTTCTCCTTCTGTAGAAACATCAGTCTTGAATTTTTCTGCTCTTTATGTAAAATCTTTCACACCTGCACATGATTTATAAATTCATTTAATCCACTTATTCCCTAGCAGATCAGGAAACATCGAGTCCTCAGTAACTTTCAGTGGGTTCAGCACCATAAATTACAGGCTATGTCTTTAGTATGGGTTCTAATACTTGATTTTACTTTCTTACCTGAATTTGTTATCTTCTAGTCTATGAGTCTAAGAATCTTTAAACGGGACTTTGACAAACTGTGGGGAGCTTGAATTTATGTACAACAATTTGTACAACATGTGTTCAGTGCTTTTATGTATTGTTAACAACTTTGTGTACCAAAATTACATTTACCCCAGACATTGACTTAAAAATGAAACAAATTAGTTACAAGGGTCTGCTCAGAACTACCTTAATTCATAAAGATTTCTTGCTTAAAATAAAACATAGGGTTGAATAAAGTCTCATAATCATTGGAGGAAGATTAATTTTTATGCCTTTATTAGGTTTGTCCCTTAGCCAGGTGTATGTTATAAGTTCCCAGCAAGGATCCCATAACTGGAGTACAGTGATGCTGTGCAGTGTTGCTAAAGAAGGGGAGAGCTGTTATGAAAGAACCCTGGTTGCTGAGCAGTTTCATGAGTTTTATTCGGTAGATGGAAGTGACAGCACCAAGCAGTAGCTCTGTGTGGGTGTCTGCGTACATGCAAGAGGTGCAAAAAAATGAGAGCTATGATACTTTTTAATCCTAAAGACAACACTCTCTCTCTCTCTCTCTCTCTCTCTCTCTGTGTGTGTGTGTGTGTGTGTCTCTCTCTGTCTGTCTGGCTGTCTACCGAGGGATTTTTTTGTAATGAATTTTAGACACTTTATCAAAAGTGTATTTGATTTATGCATGTGTATATGCATTAGTCAGGATGAATGAGGAGTGTTCTGTTGCATTTCAGAAGGCATTTTTATATTCTATTTCTAAAAGGCAAAAATAAATAATGTAGAAATGTTTAAAACCTGTTTAAAATTCCAAGCATTTTTCCTTTGAAATCTGAGTTTCCTATTCTGACTTTATTGTAGAACAAATTCTGCAGTTGGGAAGATGTGAGAAATGCAGTGAAGTTTCCTTTTCAGCCACTGCCTAAGGCGACAGTACAGTCTTGGGTCTTGGATTAGAAACTTGACCTCAGCCCAGCTGGAAAATTAGATTAAGCAGAACTTTAGGGTAATCAGTGCTTCAAGTGGAATGAGTATTACACATGTAAACTATGCATATATGCAAAATATTGTGATCTTGGAAACTTTTGAGTACAATGACAGACTAGAGACAAAAGCTGGGTTTTTAGAAGACACTTAGGTACTTTGGTGCTCAGTGCTGCAAAGCCTTAGGGACAGGTGCACAATGTGACATAGGCAATAAAGGTGAGAGTCATAACTGCCAGTGATACATCTCAAATTTAGCTGTTCAAATCCAGATTAATCACTCTCAAGGACTTTTATGGTCATGATGAGGAGAGCTTAATACAGCCACATCCTAGGTCTAACTTTAAGAACATGCACTTAAATTTCCTTCTTCCCTCAAATTTCCAAATAAGTTTTTTTACAATCTCCCCATTTTCATCAGTTGAGAAGATAATTTATAAATACAAGACTGAAGAAAACTGCTGAACAAACTGTGAAAGAGAAAGATGGAAATGTTGAAAAACAGGTCCAAGCTGATCAATATGTGGATGGTGACCCTACTAACAACAACAGCAACAACAACAAATCACAAACACCCCAAAACAAACAGAGGCAGGAAAATGTGCTGTCAGCTTTTCAATAATCTTCATAAGAGTTGCCCTTGTTCAAAAAGCCACAACTTGAAGTACTTTCTTGGCCATATCAACTTAGTGATTTGAGAAGAAAACAGTGGAAACTGATGGAAGACCCATTCAGTGCCAAAGAGCAGGTAAAGGGAATGATTGCTCTTCCTTCTTATATTCTTTAAGACAAACATGCAATTTGGAATATATTTTCTTTTTCTGTACTTGAAGTCACCTATGCAACAGATGAGAGCTAACAGTATGAAAGAGTAAAGTGCAGCAAGATCTGGTAGTCACAGGGAATACAGTGAGTTCCTATGACAACTGAGGACTGTCTGGAGGCTGCAGAAGAATCCTATCCTAAATATATGCTACTTTAAATGATCAAAGAGGATATTTTTCTTTTATTCCTGAATTTTCTTTCAGAATTAGTTGCTTGCTTAGTATCAGGTTGAATACTAATGACATACAGTACCACGGCAAAGGCTGTGGTTGCAGCTTGAGAAGGTTTTATGAATAATGTGAAACTTTTAGTACACAAAAGCAATTAATAAAACTACCATGGAGAGAAAATTTCTGCATGTTTATTCATTTATTTTAACTTCCTTTGCTTTTAATCACCATAGATTTTAAGCAGTTCACTGTATAGAGCATGGGTTAGGCTGATAAATTTCATGGGTTTGTCATGGGGAAAATGTTAAATTTCACGCTTTGTCACAGATAAATAGGAAAACCATATTAATACTATGCAGAAAATTTATATAATTTCAGAGGCATGCTTAGAAGAAAAACAGAATAAAGTAAGAGTTTACATAGGAAAAGAATGTCAATATAATGTTGAGACATCTTGAAACTTCTCTGTGGTAAAAGAGAAACTCATATTATACTGGATTTGTCCCTGTTGTACATATATACTGACAAGAAGTCATATTAAATCTTCACATGCTTTTTGTGTGATTTATCTCCCCTAAATACCTAACTGTTTGCCATGCAAGATAATTATCTCAGGTTCTTTGTGTAATTTGAGAAATAGGCATTTTCTGAAGGTGTTTTTCACTCAGACTCAGGTTTAAAGATGAAATTAAGTGTCTTCTATTTTTGTGGAATAATCTGCTCCAATAAAGTCAATCTTACATTTTTTGTGGGCTGGCAGGGTGAGTGATGATCTATTCTGAAGATATATTTTTTATAAAAGACTTTGGAAAGTGTTGAATAAGTCAGTTGTTAAGAAGAAGAACAAACCACAGGGAATTTTTTTTTCTAGTTTTTGGAACAATTAGTGTTTGTCTGTATATAGATACCTTAAAAACTGTTGATGACTCAGAAGATAAATTATGATATAAGCACCATAAAAGAGCATCATATTTTCTGTTGCAAAGACTTATGGAAAAGGCCCCAGTGTGGCAAAAACTGAATTCCACAAGACCAAAAAACACAGCTCAATATTTCCAAAACTATTTAGATACATGTTTCACACATAATTTCTCTGTAAAGATCTCTCATTTTTCTTGTTGGAATTCATCAGCATATTATAACAACTTTTGCTTTTTTAAGTCATTTTGAAGTAATACATGGTCCAGAATTTATTTTATCTCTCTTTCTATTGTATCTCTGTGATCTTTAATATTTTCATCTCTTGCTTTCAGCATTGCTGTTCTTGAGGTACTATCATGCTAAGCTTCATCAGTTGAAGCAATAATCACATAATCAGCAATTATACCTCCTCTGGAAGTATCATCAAGTGCCTCATAACTCTCTCTTCACAATATTTCACTGACACATTTAATCTCAAATGTTAATCTAGAAAACTGATAATATCCTCCTGGAGATTTAGAGGTACCTAAAAAGAGATAGACCTATCTAATTTCACCTGGCAGGCTCCATCTTTCTTACCTGAAATTGTAACAAATTGCCTGATTTTTAATTGATGTTGCAAATCTTCTAATGTGTGTCCTGAGTGGTGGTAATAGGCATGGTGCCATTTAACCTTCTGGTGTTAAACATACTGAGTCTTTTTTTTATTCTTTGCTTTTTTCTGCTTCAGTCAAAGTGCTGATGCATTCTCGTGTGATATCAAGTTTCCCTCCTCTTTACTGGCTAAGGACAAAATTTTGATACTTTCAATCACTTGAAACATCCTTAATTTCATAAGGGGTTGGTCAACTTTACTGTTGATTGTAGTGAAACTACTCATGCAACAGAAGAACTGCACGTTAGGTGTTCCAAGTGTAGCAGAATTTATATTACTGCAACCACACATACATAATAGATTTATTTCTATGCAAATATGCTTAGATTCTCCAATTCCTTTAAATATATCAAGGTACACTATGACAGAACCTTCTCTGAATGTTAAATTTGTCAGTAAATGTATATCATCTATATACTCAGCACGTAATAGATGGTTTTTCTGTCATGAAAAATTGTCATTTGCCTTTGATTTTCTGGCTTTCACTTCCAACTTCCACACTCCTTTTGATTAAGAGAGCTACATCCTCTGCTGGTAGAAGCAGATGAAATATCACTATTTCCTTTACCTTACAAAAAATTAGCTTTTGTGGTTTCAGAATCTGGGTTGTTTTAGTACAGTAGGCTGCTGTGCTGTTCTCAATGCTGGCTTCCAGGCCAAATTTGTAAGAACAGCTGTCAAGGAACTGAGTTTAGACAACAGGCAACTTTAATGGATTTGGTAAAACAAAATTTCTTTTCTCCTAGGCTGTTCTATAAATCATTGAAACAATTGCCCAACAAGTGCTATGTCCACTTGTTTCCAAACAAGCCTTTCTCTCTAATGACAGCCTTTTGACAATAAGCAAAAGACATGGTCAATCTGGAACCTTTACAGCCTGGAAGAGACATACACCCTCTTTCTGCAAAAACTGAGTAACATAAATACATGATCTTCCAAAATTTAAAAAAAAAAAAAAAAAGCAAAGCATATTACAGCACGACTTACACATTTACTAATGAAAACAACATTTCTGACTTTATGATGACAAATACATGAGAGGCTAAATGCAAAGAAGAAAGTTCATGCAACTAAGTGGTTTTACATAGTTGACAAGAGGAAATGAAGCTGAAAAAAGAAGACTGACAAAGAATTACATGAACAAAGATGGAACACAGTGCAGAACTCTTAGGGAATAGCTTTTATTTGTTCAAGGACTAGCTAACAACTTATATTCTGTAGCAGACTCTTTTCATTGTAGCAGGATTTTGCAAGTTCAGAATGATGGAAAACAAGATAAAAGCCATTGCTGTGATGAAGGAGACATGTAGGCTAAAAAAAAGGGTAGTGTCTTTTGAAAGTGTTCTCAAATTGTCTATAGTTTCCTTCACCCCAGTTCTGCTAAGGAGAGCAACTCTAGATAATTCTTTTATCTCTGGCATGGAGCTCTCCTTGTGTTTATCCTCAAAGAACACAGAAGTTTTGGAAACTATTGATGTCAGCAATTGGCTCTGGTTAGTAATATGGCTCTGACTGTGCTTTGAAAATGCACGAGAAACCTTGGGTCTACTGAGGCACTAGTAACTTTAGAATACTTTCACCTTTAGCTTTGCTGGTTCTTCTCTTCTGTGGAAAGCTCTGCGGTTTGTCAGGCATTCAAAACGTCTCTGAAAAACTTTCTGCAAAAGATAGTTGCCAGAGAGTAACTTTCTCTGCTAAAAGTCCCACAACTCTAAAAACAGACCCAGAAGCTGGACCTTCCAGGAAAAGATGTAGAGGATAGCTACACTTTTGTTGTGGGGTGGCTGACACTGTAGGGATCAGCTGTTATGAATCTCTGGGATGTAGGGGAAAATGTTTGGAGGGTTCAAAACCAAAATGTAACTTTAGATAATTCTAGTGAGACTATACAAAAATGAGGCAGTTTATGAATTTGTCATGATTCTGCAGTAGTCATGGGTTTGGTTTTTTCTGTTCCTGTTTTTGTTTTGGTTGGTTGGTTGATTGGTTTGTTTTGGTTTGTTTGGTTGGTTTTTTTAAGAGAATGAACTTGCTCTCATGTCACCTGTAATGCATAGGCAAGAGGGACAATTACCATCTAAAGTGGCAAAAACTGTCAGTAGGCTTTATACGTTTAGCTGAGCAGAAACTTCTTGTTTGGTCTCACTGTAACTAGATATGAGCAATCCAATATCCCTTTTGCTTATGTATCTTCTACTTCTTGCTCTTATTCATGTAATGCAACCTTTCGATACTTAAAGGGGACCTATAGTAAAGTTGGGGACAAACATCAGCAGGGCTTGTTGAAAAGGAGTTTTTCACAATGATGGTGGTAAAACACTGGAACAGGTTTTCTATAAAGGTGGTGGATGCTACATCCCTGGAAACATTTAAGGTCAGGTTGTATGGGGCTCTGAACAAACTGATCTAGGCAAAGATGCCTCTGCTCATTGCAGGAGCAGTTGACCAGACCTAATCCATAAGGAAGGTTGTTGCCTTCCTGGGGTCCAGGTAAGAAACTTCCCAGCCTGGTACAGCTCACTGATTATTACCAGCTACTGGTTTCCCAGGTTAGTACTGATGAAGACCCAACAAGAAGACTGCAGACAATCAAGAGGGACCTCAGTGCCTTGGGACAATTCTTCAAGGCATCTGGAGAACAGGTTGCGTTACTGTCTGTCCTGACAATCCAGGATAGGTCAGAAAAAATACAACTTGCTAGTACCATTAACAGCACAAATATACAAAAGAAGGTAGGGGAATATTTAGCTTATAATTAAACAGTAATATATTACACAAAATAATGCATATGAATACTGTATTCAGCTTTGTAAAATTATATATGATTATATAAATAAATAGACCCCAATTAACAGGTTTTTGCAATTTTTTTCTCCAAACTTTCATTTGGGTAATTTTCATTGGGGTAATTTTTTAAGCCATTCAGCCTTCCATAACTGGTACAGGTTTGTAGCCTGCACATGCCTGAAGAGTTAAGCTGTTGTCTATTGCATGTGTGCTCACAGATTTGGCAGGAAAAAAATGAAACTGTATTTGTAAGTTCTGGGATATCTTTGTGTGCTGATGATCCAGCCATTCTCTGAATATCCAGATTCCCTTTGGCATTAGTAGTCCAGTCATAATGTTTTTGGATTCAACAGGATAAAATTATTCCTCAAAAATTGCCTCAAATTCCTGTCCAACAGTTTATGTGCAGGGTAAGATAGAACAGCTGGTCTTTGCATGGAAGGGGTTTGCTAGAATAAATTTCACCTCTTTTTTCAGGAACAGCTGACAACAGCATTAATTGGTACAAGCTGTGCCACTTTTAGGAGGAGTTAGAGAACACGTAAATTTTTACAAGTTCTAAAAGAGATCCATGAAATCTCTATGTTGGGGGAGGTGCTCTTTTTGTATGAGATTTTGTTTAATACAATCCCAAACCTTCCCTTGACAGGAAAATTATTAACTTTGTTTCCTTTCAGAGAGATGTGAAGATCTCTCAGTGCTCTGAACGCCTCATCAGTTCCATGGATCTGACCTAATTTAGATACTGTGTTCAATACCTGCTTTTACCAACAGCAATACAATATCCATTGTTCAGTGTAAGAAAAGCAATATGTTACTTGATTTTTGTTATTAAAAGTGTTTAGTAACAGAGGTTCTTTTTCAAAGTAATGCCTCTTTAAAAAAAGTAACCAGAGATCATCAAAAGGTATATAGCAGATGCTGCCACAAGCATTATATGCATTGATTCCTTTTGTAAGTGGATAATATCACAGGTTAAGAAAGGAGATCTTTCCCAAGCACTTCATATGTGATTTTATGGAGCCCATATGGAGGGCTATGACGTTATCCTTTCATTAACTCTTGTTTATTGATGTCAAATTCTGCCTCCAATTCTGGAACACTCTTACCTTGAAATATGTAGCAGTAGCAGATAGAATGGTATTTGGTGTAGGTATGGATGAGAATAATATCTGAAATATTGTCACTTGCCATTCAGCTTTGTAATTGCCAGTGATGAGGTCCTGTGATTACTTGATTTCATGGGAAGAGAGCAAGCAAAATAAGTTTCATGGCCAATATGGACAAATGCACACATTTTCCAACAAATTCATATTGAATAATTTCTGCAAAAGCTAGTCATTTTATTATACAAATAGTTTCTCCAGGAGATTTCAAAGAGTATGCATATACAAATGATACAGAATGAATCTATGAAGGAGACAGTCAAAATTTCAAGTCTGTTGTTTGGTGTTGCATTAAAAAATGTATTATTAAATAATTAGTTACAAATTGGTTTTGTACAATCCCAGCATCAATATAAATAGATAGAAGAAATAACATTTGAATCCTCTCTAACAACTTTCATGAAGCTTCACCAAGGAAACCATCAGATGCCAGCACTGAATATGTGCAGTGAAAATATGGATGTCTTCTATGTCAGTAGGTGTAGAATTCAAGGACTGGTTGACTGTTAACAATTTGATTGCACATATATAGTTAGCATGTGTTTTTTTTTTTCTCACTTATTTTGATGAAAGCAAAACTTCATTCAGTACACTAAAATTTTGAGCCCCTAAATCAATACAAGAAATTCTCTTCTGGATGGGGCACTGATGGTTGGCTGTTGCAGAGGATGAGTTGTGATGTTTAAAATGTCTTCAGAGTTCAAAAGATGTAAATATTTTAATGGGACTGTGCAGGAGTTGATATGATGAGTTTCACTGAAGGTCAGACTAGTTTCATTTTATTGAGTTTGAAAATGTTTTGGTCCGTTAATCATA
The DNA here is from genome assembly GCA_013396655.1 of Campylorhamphus procurvoides. Taxonomy (NCBI): domain Eukaryota; kingdom Metazoa; phylum Chordata; class Aves; order Passeriformes; family Dendrocolaptidae; genus Campylorhamphus; species Campylorhamphus procurvoides. The sequence goes on from WBMV01009427.1 coordinate 266,626, forward strand.
CTAGCATGAAAGTAGCAGCACATTTTTCTACATTATTCTAATAAATATTTGGAGTAGACAATAGGAAATTTACTTTCTCTGAAAAAAAGTAATTCTTTTATTAATAATAGCTGTTATACTGCCTGTGCCTATTATTTATTTATGAGGCATGAGGCAATTAATGCTCTCTGCCTGTCAGTTATTTGGATGTCTCTTCCATAGATAACATTTGCTGGCATTCCCAGGTTTTTTTTCAGGTTGTTAACTTTATAGTTTCTCAAATACTACACAGTATACAAATGGATTTTCTTTAAATTAAGCTGAAACTTAAGAATACTTTAGATTTATTCATTAATAATTACTTGGGTGCACCCATGAAACTGTCTCTTAAGAACTGACTTCCATGGCAAAAGCTGTACAAACAGCCTTTCTTTGTAGTGCAGTGCCAGAGCAGGATTTTAGGGAGGAAAGGAAGTATAACAACTTGTAACAGAAAAAATTGCCTTCTTTGTCAGGATTTAACTTAATAAGGGCAAGAAATAGATTGCTATATTACTATTCCAGTTGCTATTTTTTCCATAGCTTAGGTGAAAGTGTAATTAGGGGAACTGAAATATTGGTTCTTATTACCCACATAACACTTAAGTCACTGCACTATTATGCTTTCTTTTCCTAACTTTGCTTGCTGTACTCAATTTGAATTGTATTTTTACCTAAATTTCCTATCTTAATCTTTAAACAACCAACTGTAAGTATTTGCTATATTTTGGAAGATACAGTCCTCTTCACTGTTCATAAATAAGGCTAGCTTTTACACATGACCTCAGCTTCACCAGAATAACTCTGACTGAAGTCTTCTTATTGGTAGTTTTATTTAGGACATGCATCCCTTTACTCATTTTGAAAGAGCTAGATGACATAGCCAGCATTAAAACATCAAAGCTAGCATAAGTTAGCTGGCAGAAGTCAGCTTTTGCTGACATAAGTTAGTAGAAACAGTACAGTGTAGTAGGTTAAATCAGAGCTACAGAACACCATGGAGACCTTGAGGTTAAAGTAACTGACTGCATTAGTTTATTGCAAGATGGAAGATACTGTCCCACCTGACTGCTGCCAAATATGAGTAGAGGGCATAGAATGGCCCAGACATCCCTGGGAAGGAGGGCCAAACAGTGTGAGGCTGAGCTGTGATTATCGCTATCAAAATGAAAATACTGAGGATGGATCACTTTGGAGTTAGTAGTAATGTATTTGCTGAGACTCCTGGTCTATCAGCTAATCTTGTGACATTTCCATGAGAATTTGAGTGAAGAGGAGAACAAGGGAAAAACACAAATTCATGCTTCCAGAGGAGTTAGGTTTCATTTCTGTACTTTTTAATGCAGAGATTCTACAGACAAATTGAATCGGTTTTAGGGTTTCCCAAAATCACTGAACCAAAGAATGGCTGGGGCTCAAATGGTTCTCTGGAGATCATCTGATCCAAACGCTCTATTTAAGTAGGGCCATCTAGGGCCAATTGTCCAGGACTTTGACCAAATGGCTTCTGAAAATGTCTAAAGATGGAGTCTCCACAACCTCCCTGGGCAACCAACCCAGTGGTCGCTCATCCTCGCGAGGTTCAGAGTATTTTCTGAACCTCCTGTTTTTCAGTTTGTGCTCATTGTCTCAGGTCCTGTCACTAGTCACCACTGAAAAGAACTTGTATCTGTCCTCTTTGTACCCTCCTTTCAGATATTGACATGCATTGATGAGGTCATCCCACGCCTTCTCTTTTCTACACTGAACAATCCCAGATCTCTCAGACTTTCCCTATATGAGAGGAGCTCCTGTCCCTCAATTATCCTTGTGGCCCCTCAGTGAATTCTCTCCAGTATTTTCATGTCTCTTTAGTACAGGGAGCCCAGAACTGGATGCAACACTCCATGTGTGGCCTCACCAGTGCTGAATAAAGGAGAAGCAATACCTGCCTTGATCTGCTGGCAATTGTTTAGTCTACTGAAGCTGAGGATATGGTTTGTCTTCTTTCCAGTAAGGGTGCATTGCAGGCTTGTATTCAACCTGATGTCCATCAGGACCCCCAGGTTCTTTTCTGACAAACTGCTTCACAGCTGGTTGGTCTTCAGAATAGATCAGTGACATGGGGTTGTTCTTCCTCCTGAGGTTCAGGATGTCACACTTTCCCATGCCGAATATAATGAGGTTCCTGTTGGTCCATTTCTACAGTTTGCAAAGGTTCCACTGGATGGTTGGTTGACCCTCTGGCATGCCATTCGCTCCTACCATTTTGATGTCATCTTCAAACTTGCTGAGGATACAATGGTGAGGTTTCCTGCAGAAGATGACAAAGAAAACATGCAGTACTAAGCTCTGGTCAAGTAAGTGGAACAAGCATGTTTTCTGGGAGAGAGTTGAACAGGTCAGGATTAATCATCACCTATTAACCTGCCCTGCGCTTATGATGTCCCATGTGCCACATTGTTAGAGAGGTAAGAATTGGTCATCTTTTCTGACACTGTCTGTCAGGGTTCTAATCCAACTAGCTAGAACAGTATTAGTATGGGAGTATTTATAAATTTTTAGATTAACAGAACATTTAGAAATATGACTGTCTATCCATAGTTTGAGTTCCAAACAGCACATTATGTCCATAGTTGGGGTCCTTCATTAACTTTAGAACAACTAGTGAACCATGACACTGCTATGTTAAGAATTAAAAGTTTCTTGATGTGTTGGTGACAACAGCTATGTTATTCTGTGTCAAGTCTGATCTCCAAGTCCTGAAGTCACTCTTGGTAAGCTATATTGGCTTTTGGGAAGGTTTTTCAGGACTAAAAGGATTCTAGACTGCAGCCATCAGTGGTGAAAACTGTGAAATCTTCCACTTTCAAGAAAGCTGTCCAACATTACAAGTTCCAATATCCCTGTTAAATGAAAATGGTGAAAGCAAATAGATCATTTCTATCTATCTGACATAGAAATATAACAAAGATTCCAGTAACAAAAAAAGCTTTCATTCTTCCTCAAATTCAGATTTCATTGTCTGGAATGGAAGAATAAACAGATATGCCAGGAGGTATCTTTGCTATTTATATTGTTCACAAAGTATCAAATGAGTTGTGATAGAGAAACTGTTAAGATTTAATAAATAAATTAGTAGCCTGAGGCATAGCTCCTGTTGTACCAGCTGATGCTGGAGAAGTGGTATACCTGGTATCAGCAGTATCTATAAAAGCGTATTTGTGTCTTATCAGCATTCTTCTTTTTGTGTTTTATTTCTTGTACTGCAAATCTACTAAAAGGACTAGGAAATGGGTTACACTGAGATACCATTTATATGCCTTTAAAACTCTGCTTGCTGTAGTCTTTAAAATTATGAGACTTTTATTCTCATTTCCCAAACAAACATGGCTTCTGTAATTACACTGTCAATTTTTTGTCTCTTTTCACAACTACCCACTCGTCTTCTTTTTGATAAAATGTACCTCCTAACCAAGTTCCACTAAATTTGACTGCAGCCTCACAAATTCATATAATTTTTGTGATGAACCCTAGTGGGATAGATGTGTGTGTGAGTGAGGTCTGAAAGGGGGAGAGGAAGAAGGAGAATGAATTGGGACTCTACTCTGAAAGAGTGCAAAGCTGAGATCAGAGTTGATGGAGGTGGGAAGTGGACAAAGCTGGAAAAGGAAATAACTAATAGAAGTTGTATGATTATATAAAGACATTTTTGTAAGCACAAAGCTAAAGGAAACAAGAATTTGTCTTTGTGACACACCAGCCAAATCAGTCTAGTCTACATCAGCATCAGGATTTGAGTCTTCCAGTTAAATACAGCTCTTTAAGAGGAAGTAGAATAATTAATATTCTATGTATGAATATGGTGCAATGATTACATTGTGTCTATGTGATAAAGACTAGAAACACACAAAAAAAAAGGAAATAAGGTGCTGTCCTTTAGAAGATGGAAATTGTAAAATTACGGCATATCATAATAGGAAGTACCGACTTAAAGAGTTAAAACCAGTTTTCTCAATTTGTATTTTTGTCATAGCTAACACTTAAAATGTTGTTTTGTTTTATTTCTTTTCCACTGTATTAAGTTCCAAACAAAATACCTTTGCACATTTCGATTTGCCCATATTTTGTACTGTTTTGGACTTGCCCATATTTTGTACTGGTATGTACTGGCAGCTACAGCTGAAATGTCAAATTGAAACACAGCTACTGTTTCTTCCAGGAGTTATTTCATATATCATTTAAGCATTTAATATACCAAAGTGATGGCTTAATTCCTTGGAGTATGTAGAACTCAAATGACATAGTAAAAGTGTCGACATCAGAGTGAATACTAAACAAATCTCAAGTGAAAATCAGATCATTTAAAATGCAAACACATCTTTTAAGTATGAAAGCTGGAGATAAAAGCAATTGAAGTGCACAAACCTACACACCCTTAGAATAAAGTTTCAAGAGTCCATGCTACAAGGATAATGTAGCATATGTCCATTTTTCAGTGTTTTATATCAGAAGTTGAAATACCTACCAATGCCTCTATAACTAACCTGAATCTCTTGTTCAAGTCTTTAACCATCTCTTAATAATACCACTTTTTCATGATTTTTTTAAGTGTTCAGGGACTTATTATTGAAGCTACATTCCTGAACGTGCCCCCTCTTACGATGTTTTGAATTAAAAAATAGAACAAGACTATGCATGGATATTCTCCTTATCATTCTAGATGTGAGATTCTTTTTTCTAATGAGGATAGGGCTGCAGTTCATGACAAGAAAACTGCACTAAAACCAGTGAAGCATTGCCTTACACAAGTAGTCAAAAATGCTGACATAAAACCATGTGTAACTCTCTCTTTTTTTCCTCCCCTCAGGCTAGCTCTTTGATGAAGCAAAGGGCAGAGTTCTGTCTTTTGGGGACTCTTCAGATGCATTATATTGAATTAAGCCTCAAGGCTATTTCATCTTTAATCTAGAATTAAGATCTCAATAGTGCTCAGTCAATTTTGTAAAGAGCTGGTTTCTTGTAAGGGTATGTGTCAGGCACAAAGGAAACTGAGTTGATACTCTTTAAAATTGTATTAAGTTTGACACAAGCTGTTGGGCATTTATTGGCATTCTCTATACTTAGTGCTTTTTTATACAGGGTGCTGATGCAACAACTTCACTGATTTTTAGCAGATACAAGAATACGCATTTTTTTCTTCCCTGACATATATCTATCTTTAATATATGATGGCTCTGCTCTGTTTTCTCTGATTTTTCAAGGTGAGAAAAAAGCTGCAATGCTAAATTTTTCAAAACATTTAATAAATTCTTCAATATACCAGGCATAAATTTAAAAACTGATCAATGTATTTAGCTGTGGTGAAGCGGAAATTGAGAGCCATAACCAGAGTAGTCCAGGTGTTATGATCAACACTTGACACTCCACAAGCAGAGCAGTCTTCCTTCAATATGTTCAACTAAAGCTGGCAAGAATGTGCTGAAACAGAGCTTCAGTCAAAAGCAGTCAGATTGCAGCTGTTGTGCCATTCCTGGTAACAATCTACATAATGTTCAGGTTTCTATTTCATTCCATAAGCCCGTCTCAGTGGGACATGACCATTATCACAATGGAAAGCTATTATGCTAAAGTAAGTTGCAGCAATGCTTACCTTTATATAAAGTGATGCATTTGTTGAAAAATAAACCTCCTGGGGAGAAGCAGCTCTTGTTGCTGCATGCATTACTCATTCAATTAAGAGGCCTGTCTTTAATGTCTGTGTGTACAGCCTTCCTAACTGACTCCCTAGTTTTGGCTCATTCATTTCTCACATGGTAGGTACACAATGAATGTCTCAGGGACCCTCTGACTTGCTTTGTCTTCCGGTCTGTAAATCTGAAGCTTGACATGCCACATCTATGCTAAAAACAAACAAACAAAAAAACCCCACAAAAAACCCCAAAAAACAAACAACCCCCCCAAACAAACAAAAGAGGTTGGATTCAAGACCAGTCCCACCAAGAGCAGTACAGAGAATATTTAGAGAGGAAATCAGTCTGGCTGGGCTCAGGCATAGCCTGCAGCACAGCTGCCTATTGAGAATTATCATACCATCAGCCATATCCAGGTAACCCGATGCAGTTCTCCTGCTGTGACAGGCAGGTGGAAAGATGGCAGAGAGAAAGTTGAGCATATTTTCCTTGTTCAGAGCAGTCTACACATAATTCCTTACATCCCCCCTGTGCACATCCTTTCTGGGGAATATATATGTGATGTTACTTTGTAGGAGAAATGGACTATGCAGATAAGAAACCCACAGTGCCAGTCCTTATCTCAGGCAAAAGCAGAGCAGGGAAACTATTGACTGACAGACTGCTTTGCTGCATAATTAGCACCTTTATCCACACCTTAAACTAGTCTTATGTCAATGTCCCCCATATCCATAATGGTTGTGTGTGTGCTGACTCCTGATTCATCAGCAACAATTTACTCACACTGGATGTAAGCACTGCCTCTCAGAAAGGCCATTGATTAAAAAGACTTATGAACCAGCTTGTAGAGCTTCCAAAACTTTATTATTATTTATTTAGTTTTATTTATACTCTCCATTGTTTTTAATTAAAGTTTGAAAGTGAATCAGTAAATGGAGAAATATTAGTGGTTGTCTAACTGAGACTGGGATTTTAAATTAATTATCTCTTGGAGATGTTGAAATACAGATTATATATGCTAACTGTAGCACAACGCCCAGGAAATGTTATGTGCCATGATGTCTCTTTATGCTGGCTCAAGAGGGAAGCAGCCATGCTGAAATGTCACCAGCACGTCCATTTCCGGAGAACTTCTAGTCAGGAAGTTTCTGGGTCACACATTTTTTCTCAAGTTTCCATCTAAGGAGTCCAAGGTCATCCCTACTGTAAGTCATCTTCCTGGTGTCACATCAAGTATGAACATAATCTCTTCAAATATGGATTTGAGACTAACATATCCCTTTTTGCAAAAGTCAAGAGAGAAATATTTAAAGTAGAAATATTTAAAGTAGTGATAATTTAATTTATTCATTTCTTTGGATTGCTTAAATATTCATACATCCAAAGCTCTGGGTGGACATGCAAAATATTAATAGAAAATCCTGGAACATAGTGCAGCCATAAATTTCTCAGAGCTATTTTGTCAGAGGAAACCACTGCATTCTAAAAGCTTTATTGTTATCTAGAGTTGTATGATTTTTCCCTTCTTTATCTTTGACCTAAAAGTTAGTAGAGAACTTTAGGAAATGAACTTTGATTTTTCAAATACTATATGTAGCTTTCAATGGAGAAAAAAATGAGAGAAATGACAGGTGAGATGGAAAAGAGAAGTGGAAAGAATAAAAAGGAAAGCAAAGGAAGAGAAGAAAAGAGAAATAGAAAAAAATGATAGAAAGAGGAATAGAGACAGAAAAGTTAAAAATAACATTAAAAAAAGAAAGAAAAGTTTTCTAGTTCAACATCCCAAACAGAACAAAAGTATATGTTCTATAATACCTTGTTAGTAGTATAGAGTTTTATTATCCATTACACTAGTTGAATGAAAACCCTTTATTTGGAGAGCCTTCAATCAAGACATTTGAAAAATGGTGTACCATTTCAAGCCTCCTCAAAAAAAAATTCATCTAACCTGATGAGATAAATCAGGACCACAGTGGTGATTTAATGGAGCAATCAGCAATGTGTCAAATCTGATTGATGTGTCCATTCAGAAACCTGACAGGTGATTTGATCCCCACCAGCACAGACAAATCTTTCCCAGAAGATCCTTTTGCTAATACAAGCTGTGGAAAGATTTTTCCAGTCAATTGTTTCTTATTTTGCCCTTGAATTGAGGTGATTTTTTTTCTGTCCAACACTCTTTTCACTTAATTTGAATAATATTGTCCTGACCTAAAGGTGTTATTTATGACAGAACATAGCCCTTACCTTTCAAAATGTCAGACATCTTATCAAGTAATGAAAGTTATTTCTCTGATAAATAAGAAAGTAATGAATGTAATTTGCACAAAACTCCAGTTCTAATAGCTATAAATATGTAATAAAAACAGTGAAATTCACACTTAGAGTAACAATATTTACCTTCTGTCTGGATTTTAAGTGAGTTACTGTAGAATGACTGCAGAGAAAGGCAGAGGGCAAACAACAGGCATTAACCAGTTGGGGGCTGATTCTATTTTAAAACAGTTAAAAAGTATTTTGAGTTAAGTCATTATTTGATTTTATGAAGAATGTATATTTGAAGGCTTTATTTAAAAAGTCATTAAAAATCTGGTTTTAACTTGTGTCAGAGGAAAACTATATGAGTTGCCTTTCTGCTTCCAAATCTGTTAACTTAAAAGATCTCTTTCCTCTCTGTTTTATAGCCCATTCATGGCCTTACACACAGAAATACATTTTCTAAGTTAGACTTTGCTGTAACTTGACATATCAGGCTATAGATGTAGTGGTCCTTTGTGTGTTAGTATAGCACACTTGCAAACACCAGAGACAGCGAAGGCATTATAAATAATTTACTGTATCAACTAATATTCAATATTATATAATTAGGAAGTTAGCATACACTGTATGTGCATAAGTTAAAAAAAATATATAAATAAGTAGAACGTGAACAAACACTGCCAACAGAACAGCGGAGCTGGCCAGGCTTCTTTCACCAGGGTGACTTGGTGAAACTTGGCATGTTGCTATGATGGAGGTGTGAATACAGAGGGAGATTCCAGGAATGCAAAGGCAAAGCGATGGTGGCAGCATCAGTCTCTCTCCCAGTGCTACTCCCCAAACTCTGTGCTGTGGGGCAGTGGGGAGAGACAGCACTTTACCAGCACTGCTGTTCAGCCATCTCTCCTATGACTGTCCAGCACCATGATTTGGTATCCTGACACATCGCCTTGGGAATAGTCTGGAAGAAAAAGCACAAGATCCAGAAGGTTCAAAGATGGAGACATCTTTTGCTCCTTGGTCTTTCTGGGTGCTCTGGGTGCACCCAGTTTTCGGAAGTGCACTTTTTCAGGTGCAACCAACAGTCAGAATCAGCTATGACTGTACATGAACTAGAGTGTTATCAGTGATGGATATGAGTGGATAGGTAAGCTTGTAGGTAGATTTGAAACAGAAATAACAAAGTGAATCAATTTGATATAAAAATTCTATTTATAAAAATTTCCTGTCCACGTATAAGGTCTGCAAGTAATTTCCATTTAATAGGCACAAGCTTGATGGGAGAATTGAGAGGAGAAAGCGCAACATAATTTCTTCTATAAAACCTTAGGTCTACATGATGATGTTTATTTTTCTTTATGAAGTATAAAAAAATCTGTTTAACCTCTGAGAAGCTGAATAAGGTAATTATTTGCAATGCATTAGCGGTAATATGAAATTTCATATAAAGTATGCATGATCTGAATCAAGAGCATGTAAGGTCATTTCTTTTTAATGACGTCAGTTCATAATTAAAATCAACACAAGAGATTTATTTTTGGAGAATGGGAGCTAGTCTTGAAATGTGCCTGTTACAGATCTTCTGTACAATCCCAGTCTGACTGCTTTATTAAAATGTATTTGGTGTTCTTCTCTAACAAAACTCAATTTTAACACCTTTTTGCAAATAATTTCCTTCCTATTAGAATAATTTTCATTTTTAATTATAAAATCATCAATGTAACAAGATACAATTGGAGTTTGAATAGTATAGATTATTTTTAATGACATTTAATGAATAATTGAAAATTACATTAATCTAATAAAAATAAATTTGGATTTATGATTGTTTCATTTTAATTTCTGTTAAATTCAGTTATTAGATATTCATTGCAAGAATGCCTGTACACATTCTACATGTCATTAAAATATCCTAAATAGGATCAAACCAATCTGATAACTTATTCCTATTGTCTCCTAGATTATATGTGCAATAATATGGGCAGTTAGATGGTTACAGTGTAGTTTTGTTTCTGTTAAAATTGAAGACACAATTCCCAGTGATGTGGAGAGGTCAAAACTTTGCCCATGGAAATGCACAACATAATCAACTCGGAAGGACTATAAGATAAAATGCTGCTTTCATCTTCTTCAGACCAGAAAGATAAGGATGACCCATGCCCCTTATTAGTTTCTATAGAGTTTGAGGGTGTTCAGCATTTTCTCAATAGCTTACAAGTAGCATGGCATAGCCCCAAACCAAGAGCCTATTAAAGGTACATGTATGGCTCTTGTTGGTTCTGTGGACATGGGATCAGATTTGTTCTATTAGCCCAGAAGGTCGAAGGCAGATTTAGCTTTAGAAGCTGCTGAAAATTATTCTTTGATGATAGATGATCTATAAGAGATTCATCTGGCATAGTTTTATCCATCCAGAAGTTGTCAAGTCCAAATTTTCAGGGTTTTTTTGAGTTTGACCTTTGCATCTGCCTTACAAAAAAGCCTGGAGGTTTTCCTTTTTATACACTGACTAAGAGAAGAGTTTACATAAATGATTAGATTATATGACTGTTATAGTTTAACCCCAGCTGGCAACTAAGTTCCACACTGCCTCTTGCTCAATCCCCTGTCCTTCAGTGGTACAGGGGAAGAGAACTGGAAGGGTAAAAATGATAAAACTCATTGGTTGAGATAAGAACAATATAATAATTGAGACAAAATAAAATAACAATAATAAGTAATGAAAAGGGAAACAACAAAGAGAAAGAAGTAAAACCCAAGAGAGACAAGACATTAAATGAAAACAGTCATTCGCTACCAGCCAACCAATGCAAAGCCAGTCCCTGAGCAGTGGCCCCCTCACTGATCTTGCCTCTAGTTTTACTGCCATATGGCATGGAATATCCCTTTGGTCAGTTGGGGTCAGTGGTCTCAGCTGTCTCCACTCCCAGCTTCTTGTGCACCCTCAGCCTCCTCACTGATGTGGTGGGGTGAGGAGCAGAAAAGGCCCTGACTCTCTGCAAGCACTGCTCAATAATAACTAGAGCATTCCTGCATTATCAACACTGTTTCCAGAACAGATCCAAAACACCATCCACTATGAAGAAAAGTAACTACTCCAGCCAAAACTGACACAATTACTAATTTTAGATCTTCTTGAATATAAGAGACAAATTCACTATGAATTACCCGTTCAAGCACTGTCAGGTTTTTTGTATCCAGCTTCAGACATCCCATGGGCTGTAGAAAACTACTCTATAAACATTGGTGTATGTCAGTTGGCTGGATCTACTGGTGGGCACTGTCTTAGAGTATTTGGAAGTGCTGCATGAAGGACGGAATTGCTATTCAGGATGTTGAACTGAGTCTAACATCTGCAAAAGTACCCCGAAACAAAAAAAACCAGAAACTTTCTCTCACCTGTAATTCCACAAAGATTTAAATCAGGAATAGTTTTAATTGAGGTGGAAATACACTTACCTTCAAATTGACTATTCTGGCCATGCAAGGAGTCATTCTAGACTACAAAAACACCTTTAGTGCCATTCTGAGACAGATTATGAAATTATTCTGTTCCAGATTAAAGAAATACACAACATGATTTCTGGACAGTTTTAGGTTTATAAAATGCAAGATGCCAAATGTTCGTCCCTGATATGCAAGTAACCTTCTTTAAACTTGAGAAAGCCAAGATTATAATTTAATTTGCTTTTAGGGAAAATAGGGTTCAATTTTTATTCAAGCTCTGTTAGTAATGAAAAATGGATAGTCCATTATAAGATTAACATCCTTACTACCTATGGCTTGAAATTGTCATTAAACACATTTTAATTTTATCATGGCACATCAAAATAATGTCCTTGACTTGGAAAATCTGGCTATTTGAGAGGAAAATATTGATTAGTAAAAGAAATTTATTTACAACTTTGGTAACTAATTTAGTATGGAATTTGCAGAAAGACTGTAGCATAAAGTCTTCATGATAAAACAGTCTGAATACTCCTAGTTCTCTTTTGTTAAAATTGTAATCTTGATTAATGATGTTGTATCATATGGAGTAATTTCAGTACAGAAATATATGCATAATCTACACTGGGCAGAGAAAATAGGAAAAAATTGGCAGAAAATTATGTTAGAGCAATATTTGAACAAAAGTCTAGGAGAAAAGATAGCATTTTCTTTCTTAAATTAATTTATTCACTGTTTTGATACTGATGGTACTTCTGCATTTACCTAAAACCAAAAGATTCTTGTTCAAAGTTTTCACAAGACATTCCCCTTGGACAATTTAAGTGTGCCTTGTTATTTGTAATATCTCTGTGAGATTTACTTAAGGTGTGTGAGATGCTGTAGTACACTCATTTGATAGGAATATATAAAACAAGCTGACAAGGTGTCTGTTTATATACATGTCCATATATTTGGCTCACACACTGGTTCTCAGTTTGCCAGTTAGACATAATTAGCAATCACAGTTGGGCAGTAAAATAAACACAAAAACCTCATACTATGCATGCAATGTAATTTTTCAAGTTTCTGTCAAGAAATAGGTTCAGAGATCAGTTTATCATATCATTTTACAAGATACAAGGAGATACTTCTTCCTTCAAGGTTATCATATGCCATATGCCTTGCTCTATAGGTTTGCCAAAAGTCACTTAATGCCATATGTCGTGAGCCATTTGTTTTTCAAATAGTACCTCAGCCGTTGCAGACATTATCTGATGAAAATAATCAGGAAATCTAATGTTTGGGCTCTGCTACAATCACGGACTCCATTTTTTTTGTGTAAAATAGGTATCATCAGGGACATATACATTTCAAAACTTAATATTGACTTCTTCATAAGACAATTTTAAGTGATGTGCATAGTTCCACTCCCCCTAGAACTTGGCAGAGGGGGTACATTTGTCTGCACAGGCAGGTGAATACCAAGCAAAAAAGGCCACTCCATCTTTCCCTAACAAAAATATTAGAACTTTCGAAGGCTGAGAAACCTGTCAAAACAGCCTTTAAGAAATGGTGGTTAATCACAGAATGCTTGCCAGTGTAGTGAATAGCTGGGAGGAGTGGAAGGCAGAGGAAACATCCCTCAACTGTAATCCTTTCTTTCTTTCCTACAGCTGTTAGACAGCTGCCTTGTCTAGCCAATTCTTGAAAATTCATAAATGCCAATCTTTCTGAAAGAAAGGTTTGTCATGTACCACTACCTCAGATTCATGATCCATTAAGCCAGGTCTTAACTTTGGGCAGAAGCAGAGCAGCAGGTCACACACCTTCTATTAAGTTATCAACTATCTTTTTCAAGGACCTAAATTAGGGATTTGTGGAAGCCAGAAGCATATTTGGGGAAATACGTTATTAGATAATGGTAAAAAATCCTAAAAGTTTGCCTTAAATGTTAGAACATTTGCATATATTTTAATACAAAGGGTTTTTTAAATTTTGTTACTAATTTCATATTTTATTATATTTCATAGTTTTATCTTGCATTTCTCTATTTCTTAAAATAGCATTCAAAGAAAATCTTGTTTTCAAACCTTGGAAAAAATGTATAACATTAGATAGATACAGCTGATGTAGTTGCCAGCGATCAAATCACCAGAGCACAACGGAGATCTCCACTTTTGTTCTACATAATGCTAACTACCTCTTTGGTTTAGGCAGATCAGTTATAGTCCTTGAACTGTAAAAAAGAGTAAAATGTTACTCGCCTCCTTTGCAGGATGATGTATGGATTAATTAGTTAAGGTTTGTTTAACTCTTTGCAGATGAAGAGCTTGATTTAGATACTAAGCACTGTTTTCATGAAGGAAAATAAGTTAAATGCTTACTAAATGGCAGGGCTGTGGCAGCACAGCTGTTTGACTTGGAGTTACAAAATCACTCTTTCCCTTTCATTTGAGGTCTCTGTGAGAGACACATCCACAGTGTTGTCTCTCCAGAGTGTGAAAGCGGCAGGTGTTTGTGGCCATTGCTGGAGGGATCACGGCTCTGGAAAGGCTGAGACACATGGCAAAAGTACAGTGAGTCATATGCTGTTTACATGCACAGGCAAGAAAGCAATTAGAGCATCAGAAGAAGCCAGGACTAGAGCTGTGATATCATTTTATTGTATTCTTGTGTGCTTTCGTCCTATGCTTTCTGTGAAACCAGATATATGGGCAGGACTGAAAGTGCAAGATCAGAAATGGTGTTCTCCTTTTGGTCTTGTACAACATATAGGCAGATGCAGTAAAAATGTTACTATTTTCAGACTATTATCCGTTTTCAGCTTAAGCTGAACACCAAATATATACTAATTTACACTCCAGAGAAAATATGAGGATGAGAGCTGGAGACTGCTAACTCTGAGCCTCTATAATGCATGCGTGGGCAGCACATGCTGTTCCAGCCCCAGAAATGCAATTTTCAGTGTCACATAATGGCATTTTGTTTTGTTCTTAATTAAGGACAGAATTCAGTTCTATACAAAAGCATCTGAATTTAGATACCCTTATGTAGTAAAGGCCTCACTGTTACAATCATATATTAGATGAATTTGTTTAACCAGGTCTTTGATGTTTATTTAATTGGGGTTTTGAATTCACTGACTGCATTGACTAGATTTTCACTGATTATAACAGGATTCAAGACAGCTAGTGTACTTGTACACATTTGCAAATACACATGTAAATCCCAAAGAACCTCTTTTTATATGGGCACAAAATGTGTTCTGTAAATTTGTTCTGAGATGATTTGTGTTTCAGATGCAGCTTCAGAAGGGTCAGGTGCCAGTATTAAGGCAACTTCAAAAAAATGCTTCAAAGTTCCAAAATCTTAAAGGATGAAACTGTTAAGTGGCAATGAGCCTTTGAGATAACATTTGTAATGCATACATGGTTGATTTAATCTGAAAAAGAACCAGTAAAAGACTAAAAGGGAAAACTACACAAGGGTTTCATCCAGAAGAAACTTCAATCCACTCTGAACAAGTCCTAATGTGGGAATGCATGTTTTATGGGCCACTAAATAAGGACAATAGTTCTTGTAATATTGTGGGGGGTTGTTTGTTTTGTTGTTGTTTTTGTTTTTGTTGGTTTTGTGTTTGTTTTTTTTCCTAATGACTTTCAAGTGACAACAATAAGCAGTTAAAAAATGCAGTTTCCTCCTAAGAAGAGTGACCCCGACAATGTCAAAGGAAATACTCTATACCCTGACACAGTTTTCTGTAGTAATCATGGAAGACAACAAGTCTGAGCTGCTTTGGTCTCTAAACCACTAAAGAGAGGGGCGAAAAAAAGGATGAAAATTCAAAAATCAATATTTTTCAACACTATGTGTCTAGTTGTATGAAATCATCATAAATCTTTTATGAAATCAGAGCTGCAAAACTTCAGGAAATGCAGCTTTGCCTTATAACATATCATGTTCTGTACAAAGAAGAAATAAAAGGGGTCACACAAGGACGAGTCAACAGAAAATTTATCATTTTTTGAAACAAGAAAGTCTGCATGGAAACTTCTTCATAAATCATGCTGGAAATCTCTGTTAAGCTACTGCAGTTGCTCAAGGATCAAAATAATTTGTTTAATTGAAAGTGACAGAATCTGTCCTGCATGGTACAGGATGCTTTGAATATCCATATGCCAGCAGACTGCTGATTAACAGACTATTTCTGTAGCAGCAAATTCGTCAGTGTCACAGTAGCACCCCAACCATAAGCAGGAGACTGTCAGGGTTTTAAAATTGCTAATGTGGTTCCTGGCATCATTTTGACCAGCATGACTCTCTCAAGCAACTGATTGGCACGCTGAAAGTTGGAGATGAGAGCAATGATTTCTAGACCGTCAGCTTTCAAAGTTTTGGGGGTTTCTGTGTGTGTGGGTTTTTTGTTTCTTTTTTTTTTGTTTGTTTGCTTGATTTGGTTTGGTTTGGTTTTGGTTTTCGGTTTGGGTTCTTTTTCCCCTCTGGGATCCCTATAAAAGGACAATTATATAAAAATACAATTCAGTGGTCTGACATGTAATTTTCAAGGAAATTTTGATTTCTTTTTATTTTTGAACTTAGTAGTGACTCAGAGATATATTAAGAATTTTTGTGTATAACAGTTATGTCCCATCAGAAGGGATGAATACCCTGAAATCTATGTATGAATGTCTCAGTACTTCTCCCCGCTGACATGGGGAGAGGGGAAAGTTTTACACCTGATCCGATGGTGTAAGGGAGGACATTAGCATGATAAAAAACATTATCCCACCTAGCAAGATGGGTTCTTATTGACCTTTTCCCTTATCTGGCTCAAACCCCAGTTTGTTGCTAAATAAAAATTGGTTTGTCATAGTCATCCTCTGGTGGTGGGCGCTCACCCCCTCTGTTTTATGTGGATCAGAGATTTCACAACCACACACAAAAAACCCTCCTCCTTTCCTTCAGTGAAGGGTGTGTGCACACCTGGCCTTAGCAAAGCACCTGGTGTTTTGCAAATGGTCACCTGTTTGAGTCATTAATTCCTAACATTTCAGTCTCTCACAACATCCCATCAGTAGGTCCTTTCATCGGTTTCATTTCATTTGACCTATCACAACTGGCTGTTTTTGAGTTGCATCCAGAAGCTTATGGCCAGAAGGGAAAAAGGATTGCTTCATCCAAAGCCTTATTTTATAGAAATTTAAGAAAAAAAAGCAACTTGTTTGCAGCACTGAGATTCACAAGTTTGTTTGTTTGTTTGGTTTGGGGTTTTTGTTTGGTTTTTTTTTTTCTTTGGTTTGGTTCGGGTTTTTTCTATTATTTTTTGTTCTGGTTCAGGCAGGCCTTCCTTATCCTCCAGATTACATAGACTGAGAATGTGCAATTCGCAGTTTTTTTTTATTTCCTCATACCTCAGTGGGGTTTGGATGTTTTTGTGAGAATCAGCATTTTTTATTTTAGTTTATCATTGACACATTTCTTGGGCCATTGCACTGACAGCAGGAATTGAGCAGGTGTCGAACTATGACTGAATATTTTTGCTGACTACTTCCAAAATTACTTTTTTGAATGACCAAACTCGAGTCTTGAGAGTTACAAGTCTTTGGCAGTCACTGACAAATTGATACCATAACAATCAAATAAACATGGGCAGAATATAGTGACAAAGATAAAACATCTTCCTTACCTCCTCCCCACCCCTGCCACTTGCTGCAGATTGCACTAGTGACAATAGCAAGTATGAGAAATGGAACTGCATAGCTTTGCATCTTTTTGCCAGATCTTTTAAAACTGAAGCAGCTTTGACATTTCTAGAGGAAATTTCAGACCAGTTGCTCCAGAATGTGAAAGTGGTAGTTCTGCTCTTGGCAATCCTGGTTCAGCCAGGTCAGAGAAGCCTGAAAACCCCATTGAAGTATGACACTGGGGCTCTATTCCATTTTGAATATCATTTGAAAGCAACGGTCTGACTTCAATATTTTTTAAAAAATTGAATAGTAGTTTCACAAGAATGAAGTATTACTGTTTTGCCTTCTGTTCAAACTCGAGCATTGTTCTGAGTTCACCAGTAGTTTACATAAGTATTCCCTAACAGTCACTTCAAAGATCTTAGAGTCACATGCAATCTATCACTTGTACAGCAAGACTCATTTTATGAGAGAAAATTTGAGGATTTGCTTTCTAACAATCTGTTTTCCTGAATACTTTCTGGGGAAAAAGAAAAAAAAAAAAGAAACTGGATTAAGTTTCTGTGCAATTGTTCAGAATGTTTTGTTCAATTCACACCATAAGTATTTGTAAAGATGATTTTCAAAACAAAAGATCTAAGACTGAGCTGGCTTTCACTGACATAATTTTATTCAAAGTGGCTAGTGTGGGGCTGTGTTTTGGATTTGTACTGAAAACTGCATTGATAAAACAGAGATGCTTCTGTTATTGCTAAGTGGTGCTTTCACACGGAGGGAGAGCTTTTTTTGGTACTGTCATGTTGGTAAGGGGGCTGGGGATACATGGGAAATTGAAAGGAGACATAACCAGGACAGCTGACCCCAAGTGACCAAAGGGATATGCTATTTCATATGACATCATACTCAGTATATAAACTGGGGGGGACATGAAAAAGTAAGTCTGCCCATGGAAAGTGGTGAATCAATTCCTTTTTTTACTTTGCTTGTGTGCGCAGTGTTTGTGTTACCTGTTAAACTGTCTATATCTCAACACATGAGTTTTTTAACTTTTACACCTCTGATTCTTTCCCTGATCCTGCTGACAGGGGAGTGAGCAAGGGGCTGAGTGAGGCCAGGCTGCTGGCTGGGTTTAAACCAGAGCACAAGAACCTGGCTAGGTATACCTGCCTCTAAATAGGACTGTCTACTCTGTCTCACACAACAGACCTTTTTACTGCTAAAGTCTCAGAAGTACTCCTTCCTTCTCTTCCTTTCTCTGCACCACCATTTATATTTCTTTTAGTTGTGTGGAACAAACTTAGGTCTTGTATGGTGAAGACAAACTTATGGCTACTACATTAGTCAAGCAGTAAAATTACCATACAGGTATTGCACTGTGGGCAATGTGAGTTGGGTTTCCTTCTTTTCTTGCAACACAGCTCACCATTTGCAGCCTACGAACATGTACAACAAAGTTCACAAGTTGGAAAATTACTCTGTACTTTCAATGGAGTTTGTCAGATTCAGCTGTGCTTGCCTACATCTGCATGGTTTTCTTTGAAAATGAGAAGATGAAATTGCTTTTATACTTTTTAAAATGAAAGGTAGGACTTAAAACAATTTTTAGTTTGCTACAAGTCCTAAGCAACCTAATTAGCTAAATTTTGCTTTGACTGTGGTATTGTTGTGCTGATTATGCTTTGACTCAATGATACACTGAGTTTGAACTGTAAAACCAATAGCATATATGTAACAAAATTTTTCTAGTCTGAGCACTTAAAATATAATTATTTTGACAGAGGCTTACCTCAGAACAGCCTTAAATATCCTACATTTCATTATGAAGGCTAACCATGCATCACTGAAGTTTTTTTTATATATCCTGATTTCTCTATACCTTTGTAGTATTTTCAGATTTATTTCTTTTCTATATATAGGTTGTCTAATACATACTGTTTTCAGTAAGTTGTCAACATTTTAGAATTAGTGGAAATAATTCATAGAGATTTGGGGGAGATTGTACCAGCAAATGTCTAGTTCAGGGCTATTATCCTTGAGAACTGCCAAAAGTAATAATAACATGCAAACCACTGAATATAATTGTTCTTAATATTTTCATAATCTGAAGTCACTACAAAAGCTTGTACCATACTTGTATTAAACTGCAATAGCAAATGGACTGTCTGCAACTGTTTGAAAAGCTGCAGTACTGTAATCCTTCTTAATGTGACAGAGCTTTACTGACTTTCTTTGGTGAGTGTGAGTACATGTGGCTCAGATGTACAAAGCTATTTAGGACTGTAGACTGTATTTCAGTCCCTGTTTCCCACGGCTTGCTAGAGGAACTAGCTACTTAAATGTATCAAAGGACCGGTGCCTGTAGTCCTTGAAGGGTAATTTCAAAAGGGCTTCCAGTAATTTCTCAAAGTCCAGAGGCTCACTAAAGTACTTTTAGAAAGTTTCTGAATAAAGCAATGGGGTGAAGAGAGTTGTATTTCTTTGACATGAAGCTGCTCTTTACAATCTGCAGCTGTCTTAGGTCAACATAGTTGGGTTTATTCTTCTTTAAGCCTTGTGCAAGACTGCAGCAATGTGATCATGCTACATAATAGAAGGTTTCAGCTTGCCTCCCTTAACTACACGCTACAGGTAAGGATACAAAGCCTTTTGTATGTCAGGTTCTTCGAGATTTCTGTATCACCATCAAAAATGTATGTCCCTGGGGTCTTGCTCTCTTAAGAACTTAGAATACATTTGCTTTGAATGTATTTTTAAAGTCTGTGAACAGAGTGTACCTGAGACTGTGCAGAATGTCGTTATTTTGTTCTTCAGTACAGTTAATACCTTTGCCACAAAAATGACAAATATCCACTGTCTTTCACTGAACATGAAAATGGGGAAGTTCCCACTTAGATTGTAAGCTGTATTTTCTTAGGACCTAACTATCCTAATTTACAAGAACTCCATTGTCTGCCATATAAAAGAAGCAACAGCTATAATTATCATCATGATTAAACAATGCATGTTAGTTCCTTTAGCTGAGAATCACTTGTACTAAATTGACAGCAACCTTTTTTGATGTGACTGTAGTATCACCACAGGAAAAAAACCCCAGATGTCATAGACCATATTCAGTACCAGTAAGATACCATTTTATTTCTTCTTGTCTTAATTAAGTTTGATTCTGCAAGTGGAGTCTCTCACTATGAAGCATGAAGTTTTTCGTCAAGAAATGGGATTTGAATGAAGATATATTTCATACAGCTTGCCACTGCTAACAGAAAAAGATACATATCAGTAATAACAACTTATTTTACTTGGAAAAAATTCTGCCAACATTACATTTAAGAAGTATATTTTATTTTTTTACAGAAGCACACATACTCTGACTTACTTTCCACCAAATACTTGAGGTCCTGTAACTACAAACTATTGTTGTTCAGGTTTATCTGACAGTAACAAAATTTGTTTCTGTTTTTTGTATTTTTTAGTCAGCATTCCATATTGCTTTTGCTGTCCAGAAAGGCGACTATCTGAAGACACTACAGGGATCTATTTGTTATCTGTTCATTTCTTTTAAACTGGACAGAACACGTCTGCTTATCCTGAAACTCCAAAGTAATAAAGGTGCTCCAAGCTTCTCAGAGCTTCCAGCCCTCTTACCCACTACAGATAATTGGATTTGACCCAGATTCTGGTCTTCAGCATGATGATTGATGCTCCATTGTCTGGGTCTCATCATACTCTCACGACCTGTGCATCCAAAATTTATTTGACCTTAAACATGCTTTCTGTGCCAAGTCCTACAGCCTGGGAACATCTCGGTTCCTGCTGACAAAGATGCTTACCAAGGAGCGGCAGATTTCTATTATTGTGTAGAAGTGGTGCCACCTACAGTCCATGATCAGACAGCCATCCTTCTCCCTGGCCTCTCCACTGCCTTCTGAGAAATCCTGTGACAACCTTGAAAAGTTAATGTGACATGAATTCCCTCTCACAAAGGTCACTTAAAAACCTGGGTATCCCAGCTAAATTGGTGTTTTTATTTCCCTTATTGCCAGTGTGGAGAACTGATGGAATGAATAACATCCCAAAAGAGATTAGTGAGCAATGTTAATCATATTCAGAAAGTGTCTGTATCAGTTCATTGACTGTAAAGGGAGTGTAAGTAATTGCTTAACCTAGCCACAGCTATTAGAGTACTGAGATTACATGAATTAACTTCCATCCTTGCTTAGATATACCATTTTGCTCACTATTTTCTGTTCTCTTTGTTGGGACTAATTTGTGTAACTGAACCTAAAATTTGTGGGAGCAGAATCTCACTGTATTGGATGTAGCTGAGATGGAGTTCATTTTCCCCATAGCATCCCTCACAGTGCTGTGCTCTGCATTGGTATCTAGAAAGGCGTTGATAGCACACCAGTGTTTTGGCTACTGCTGAACAGCACTGACACAGCATGAGCACTGGGCAAGATCTTGGAAAGGGACACAGCTAAGACAACTGACTCAAATTGACCAAAAGGATATTCCATACCATATGACGCCTGCTAAGATATAAAAGTTAAGAAAAAGAGGAGGAAAGGGCGGAATTTATTATTTACAATATTTAACTTCCAGTGTAACCACTACATGTACTGAAACCCTGCTTCCTGGGAAGTGGCTGGACACTGCTTGCTGAAGTAGAGGATAAAATCTTTGGAGTTTTCTCATTGCTTTTTGAGTGCAACCTTCTTCTTTTGCTTTGGTAAACTGCTTTGTCTCAACCTACAAGTTGTTTTCCATCTATTTTCTCTCTCCAGTCCATCTGGGAAGGGTGAGTGATAGAGTGTCTTGGTGGGCACCTGGTTGGTGTCCAGCCAAGGTCAACACACCACAGCAAACACAGGGGGCCTGCTATGGGACTAGTTTAACATCTTCATCAGTAACCTGGATGGGGCAATTATTCTGTTTAAATCATTCAGAGTGATCTATACAGGCTGAAGCAATTGGTCTAGATTAATCTCACATCATTCAGTGAAGACAAATGCAAAATACTGCACTTAGGAAGGAAGAGCTCCTTGTAAGAATTCATACTAGGGCTGACCAGCTGGGGAGCAGCTCTGTGGGAAAGGCCCTGGGGGTCCTGGTAGGCGGTGAGCTGAATTGCCAGCAGCTTTTGCGAGTGTGTTAATAAGATCACTGCCAGTTGACTGAGGGACGGGGTTATTCACAGTTTTGGGTCCCCCAGCATAACCCCAGCGATAAACTGGATCTGGTTCAGCAGAAGCCACCAAGAGCTCTGTGTCTGGAGCAGCTGCCCTGCAAGGAAGGACTGATCTAGCCTGGCTTGTTCAGTCTGGTGAAGGCATGGCTTCAGGGGGATCTAACAGCAGCCTGCCAGTACTACAAGATTACAAAAAAGACAGTTCTACATAGTTCTAAACTGTTTTCCGTGGTGCAAGTAGGAAGTTGAGAAACAGCAGACATAATTTTAAACCATAGAGATTTAGGCTGATTACAAAGAAAAACCTTTTCTGCATGAGGAAAGCAAAACAGAGGAGCAGGCTACATGAAGTGGTTACTGAGTCTCCCCTCCAGGAGGTTTTGAAGATCCAACTGCAAAAAGGCCTGAGCTTGACCCCTTAGCTGACCCTGCTTTGAGAGGAGGCTGGACTGGAGACCTCCTGAAGTTGCTGCACACATGAATTATCAATGACCTCATGAACTGGCCATACTGAGTCTTTAATGCACACATGTCTACCAAGATATGTTATCTTCTTCCATATGGAAAAAGGTGAAACAAGTGTGACATTGATTCATGCATCTGCTCTGCTGAAACAACATTTATACAATGCCTTTTTTGGTTTTTACAATAGCAATCCATTTTAACTCTGGATAAGGGAGTTGTTTGTGTGTTGAACAATACCTTTCACAGGACACACACATATTCTGAATGTTCAGAGCTCCCTACTTACCCTTCAAATGTGTATCTAAAGCCTGAAAAATGAGAACATTTGGAACAGAAAGATGAGAAGAATGCAAAAAGCAGTGTCTAAGAAAGTGAATCACACTGTGCTTACCTTAGGAAGCTGCTGGTATATGAACAGTGAGTTCGGACAAATTGTTCAGGTCATAATGAACACTGTGATAAAGCTGAGGCAATAGCACAGAAAACAGAGGAACTTTAAATTGAAGAGTCCAGAGATTTGTTTCAGTCAGGGCTACAATGTGATTTCTAAAGCTAATGTGCAACACTAGTCACCTTAAATATGTGTTTAGGTGCAATTTGAAATCAGAAGACCCCGGTGAGATTGTGAGAGAGAGGATTACGGTTCATAGTCATTTAAACCGAAGTTCAGATTTTATTACGGTTATAGTAATTGGCATAATTTTATGGATTCATTTTTTAATTTGGCACCCACTCAGACTTCATTGCTCATGCTACAGTAGTAGTATGATGGATTACTGTGTTTTTTCCATTATTAAATTTAATTATTTTTGCTCCTGTACCCAGATGTGAATAACATCAAGAGTTCTAATCTAATAATACAGACTGTTTGGAAAATATGTACTGTCAATTAAAGGCATTTGGTAATAGAAGTGATAAAAGAGTCATTAATGAAAAGTAGTTTGCCTCCCTATGTACGGACTTCAGTTAATCAAAGGTGCTTTGAAATTGAAATCATTAATTAACTTTTCTTGATTTTGTACTGATCAAACACTTTCAGAGTTGCTGGAAATCTGTGAAATTAAGTTCTTCTGTAAAAGAAATCAAAATTAATGTGGATTTTTTCCAAAGATACTTTATTCTTTCCTTCCAATAATGTGTTATATATACATTTCTTTCAATATTTAAGTAGAAGAAACAGGCAAAGTTAAGCTGTAAAATTGCTGCATTCCATTTTTTAATGGCACCTCATTTATATTTTACAGGGTCATGCAATAGATATTGAAATACATCAGTACAATGTATACCTTTTTTTCTTATTTTCCTGTAATAATTTAGCCGGTGCCCTGATGCTCAAAACAAATTTAAAACTAAGACTCTGTAAAAAATGTATTGAGAAACAGAAAAACTGTATGATTAAATCCCTGACATGATAATTCTGCAAATCAATCTTTTTGACAAAGGTGTGCTTCCTGCCTCTCTTCAGTTCTCCAGCCTGAATTTTACACAGGGAGAGGATTCAGGTAAATACAAAGTGTTATATGAACTTCTCTCTTTCTTCTGTTGTTCCAGACCAGAATTTCTAGTGGTTAAAAACATCATGTACCTGCTGCATGGTTTTTACTTAATTTTGACAAAACTATAATTCTTTATTTCTAAGGAAGGGGTTTCTTCAGAAAATGTTTCTGCTTTTTCTACCACCGGAGGACTATGAGGTTACATCTTAAATTTTATGGGTTGTAGAGGCCCAGAGAAGTTCGCTTTAGTTGCAGGGTGGATTGTGGTGGTTCATCTACCCTCCCAGAGCTTCACTATGATCTAAGAAATGCTTGTTAGGCCTTGGCTTTGATGAAGCAGCACCTGGACCAAGTCCCCCTTGAAGTTATCAGAAACACTCTCTGTTCCCAGGAACCAAGAGGTGTCTAACAAGCAGACACCTGGTTTTTAATGAATGACCTTGGAAACTTACTTTTCTTCTCTGAATAACAACCCAAGTGGAATAATATTTTTGTTACTGAACCTTCAAAGAAAGCTACTGACTCAAATTGCAGCTGGGATGGAAAATTACTATGACTAAAGCCCACTCTCTAATGACCGTACAAACAGCAGTCCAAAGTGAGACCCTTTGAGCTCTCATCTCTCAGAAGAGATAAGAGGCTAATGTGTATGTCTCAGCCACTGATAACCAGATGGCTGTGGAATCAACCAAAGACTGTTAGGAATAATAGACAACAACTGGCAAGAATCAAGGACTATTGGTACTAACATGCTCTGAGAAAGAACAAGATTTGGCTGGAAAAGGGGTACTGGGCAAAGATAGGGTAGCACTTTTCCATGAGAAAGAACCACAACACAGTACAATGTGAAAACAGAAATGAGGCCAAGAAGTGGGTATGGACTACAGGGTGTGATTAAGACCCTGAAAGACCCCCAAAGCCCTCTGACCCATATCCAGAAAGGCCTGAAAGAACTGACTGCGCATGATAACAACTTACATAGAACACGAGAAACCTGTATTCAGTGTGGAGAAACCTGTCCATAAAAAGGTACTCTCCCAAGCCCAGGTGGTGTCCCCGGGACCCTGGACATCTCATCAACTGGACCCACACTGCTCGATCTACACTTATCAGCTGGATCAGTGTTGGAACCAGGACTGGTGATCTCTTTTTCTCTCTCTTTCCATCTTTGTTTTTCTTTTTGTCTTTCTTTAATTCGCATCTCCCTCTGTATTTTCTTTTTTCCTTAAACCCCAGCCCTTTATGCAAAACCCACTGACATGTGCTTATACAGTAGGTCAGGGACTATTATTCCAATTTTCATGCCAAGTGTGTAATTTACTACTTACTAATGGTTTGTCGTATTTTCTTTTGATCACGAGCATTTACAAATCTTAGGTGCTTCCTTCCCCTGAAGGGTGGGTTGTCACAAAGGGTTCATATGTTCAATAAATTTGTTTATTCTTTATAATTTCAGTCTAAGAGGGAAAAACTTTCTTTTTGGATGCAAACTGTTTAGAAAAGCAAAATTACTGATAATTCCTGGTTATTACAGGATAAGCAGCCAAATTACACTGCCTAGTTCAGCTTTTAGTTTGGGAAGAAAAAAAAGTAAACATTCATAGTAGAGTTGAAGTTAAGTAAAGTTAAGCTATGCATAAATTCATGGCAAATTGAAAATGCCTATGAGAAAAACAGTTGAAAAATTGATCCCAGACATACAATTGTACATCCCTTACCCAGTTTTCCTAGGTTTGCAATGCACAACTTAAACTACAAAGATCTTCATGTAGGACCTATTACATAGCAAGGACCAAAAGGCTTTGCCTGTCCCAGACAATATTAGGAGTTGAAAGGCCACAGCAGTATGACAAGGAAAGTGTGCACCTTCTATTTTTCAGAGTCAATCATGTTCTGCAAGGTCACAGTCTGACAATAAAAGATTTTTAAAAGCTTTTGGCAAAAGGAGTGAATAAAATGCTTTTCAAAATTTGTGTTCATTTCAACTGTAACATAATAGCAATTGCAATAATTTGCTGTATTTCTACCACGTTGATAACAGGATATTACAAAGGAACAGTGACAGATCCGTTCAATAAATGGCCATGGATTTTCTGTAAACATGTCTATGCTCTCCATGAGGAATGACAATAATGTTTTGTGTGGACAAACAAACTTGACTATACATAACCTTGGAATCTTTGGAGATGATTGGTTGATCTTCATAGATTTAAAATGAAGTGACATTTCAGTCATTTTAATAACTTTTTTTTTAAATTTAATTTAATTGAATTGGGTTTTCACTATGGAACTCCATAGGATGACTTTAAAAAGCTACTGCAAATGTGTTATTGACCATTAAGTACTTATAACAATTTTTGTATGTATTTTTACATTCTTTACTACTTGGCTGCATTACTACTAAAGTCTGAAAAATTTCTTCATGAGATTACATAATGTAGCTGTAATTATTAAAACATGTGGTATGACTGACCATATTCATACACATGTATGTTTAGCACAGCTTGACTATGATCTTAATTGGAAAGAGCATTTTACTGAAAACCATAGTAATCTTAGCTCTGATATTATGAGCCATGTCTTTTTCCATTTTTCAGAATAAGCCTATCATTAGGGTGAAATATCAGCTCTCATTATGTCAGTATGTCAGATTATACAACATAAGTGATTGTGGTATGCCAAACCTGGTAGGACTGAATAAGGAAGGACTTGCTAATACAGTATAAAAGTTTCCAGTATTTCTCCTCCACCACAAGTATGTCCTGTTGTATCAAAACCCAATATAAAATGATGCAATTATTACTTGCCAGCATGTGTAGGCACTTGCCAGTCTTCAGCATTTTCTGTGCACAATGAGATACTTCCTTGGTGAATCTTTCCTATGATGTGCACAAGAAGAACTAGAAACTCTGAATCATAAACTCCCAACTCTCTCATTCCATGCTTACATGCATACCCCTATTCTGAGCCAAGGGTAGTCCTGCACAAACATCCTCCAGCATTTTTTCTGAAGCTGTATTAAAATGAACATCCTCTAGTAGGTTTTTTTTGAAGATATTTTAAAGCTCCTAGGTTTTGGTTTTGTTGGTTTGGTTTGTTGTTGTTGTTGTTTTACTTGTTTGTTTATTAGGTTTTGGGGTTTGATTATTTTTCTTTTTTTCTTTTTTTTTCTATTTTTTCTTCTTTTTTTTTTCCCCATTAGTCTTAGTCCATTGCTTCCCAGAAGGCTAACACGTTACATCTGCAGGTAGAGCTTGAAATCCAAAGGAACAGGAACCCTAATACACCTTCTCTTCTGAGGCACATTTCCCAGAAAATTTCCTTCTTCCTAATACTACTATGTCTCCAGATAACAGCAGCCCTTCATACCTCATTAGGAATAGTTGCTGAAAGCATTTTAATAATTCAGATTACTGGAATAAATAGCTAAATGCAAGTAGGAGGCAGCAGACAAGACACATTAAAAATCAAAGTAAGGAAGCAAAATAACCAAGAAGGATGATGTCACACTTTACAGGGGTGTTTTGGTTGACATTTTAGTTGTTCAATCTACAACTGAAAAATGTGCCAAAGATGAAATGCTAGAGATAAATAATGATTTGATTGTCTAGAACCAAATAGCAAGTCCCAGAGACTAAGGGGATTTCTTCAAGCTACCAGGAGACTGGGAAGTTCTTAAGCAATAGAAGGAAACTGTGGATGCATGGCTATTACAAAAGAATAAAAAACCTGATTCAGCCAAAAGTAATTTGACAGAAAGCTGAAAAGAAGAAACCAGGATAGATTTAATAGCAAAGATTTTACAGTAGCCTAACCTGAATTAAGTGCTGTTAACAACAAATTTGCAAATGAAGTGTTTCAGAGAGATTCATGGACTTTATATCCATTCTTAGCCATGTTTTGTTCCTCAGTTTCTCTAATGACATAGGTGAAAGTATAAAGTGGCTGACATTAAAATCTGAACTCAGGTGTTTGAAATTTATCATTTGTGCCCCACATGTAGTCAGGCAAGAAATAGATAGCACCAAACACCTAATCTGACCTTATTTAGACTGAACAGTCTTCTGAAGCTGCCTTTCCTGCCTACTTTGTCATTAGATTTTAGGGAAAGGCTGAAGTACCATCGTACTTTGACACTGTATAGTCACCAGTTTCTTTTTGGAAACACAAAAAAAATTACATTTAAAACTATTTTGACAAAATAGAAACAGCAGTATGTGAGGTCTGGAAAAATATTCCTTGCGAAGAGTTACAGTAATTCCTATCTAATGAATGTATTCAATAGAATTTCAAGTGCTGGTTAGTTATGCCATTGGGTGTCTTCCACATCAGAAGCAGGTTTTGAGGGAGACTGATGCATGCTTGATTCTTTCAACAGAGCAGACTCAAGATGCTGTCATGAGATAATATAATTTGCCAGAGGCAAGAATTATTGCAATAGCAAATAATTCAACTCAGCTTATTGAGCTCAGTGTAGAAGTGGTTTTAAAATGTGTGAAGTCCAGTTACAGTTACATGTTTCTACAATAATACACTTCAATCTGGAGCCCATGACATGGGCAAGGAGCAAGGATCTGCTATTTCTAGGTAATTTTCTTGACTGGTACTCAGCAAGGCAACACCTTGATGTGCATATTATATTCCATGGGACTGTATGAGGCAATAAATTATCTTTCTGCCACATTGTGTCACTTCTGAGACCATTCCCTAAAAAAAACCCAAAACCAATCAACCAACTAACAAAATAAAAAAAAACAAAAACCCCACGCTAATCAAATGAGTTCATACTACATTAGTTTAAAAGTAATGTTGAATGTTTTTTCTTCAAATTGGAGGCACCATCAGTAAGTCTGCCTATAATACAACCTGTAACACACACAAAAAATTGAAAAAAAATATTCAAAAGGTTCCTTTTCACCACAATTGACTTTTGGAGATGTTTTGGTGTTGCCTGTTAGTAGTAAAATATCATACTGAACAGCTAAAAGAAAATGAGTTCTATAAATTAGTACAGTATCACAGAACATCAGAGAATATGCTGTTTGAAGGGACTCACAAGGATCATCGAGTCCAACCCTTAGCCCTGCACAGGACCATCCCCAGAGAGTCATACCAAGCATGTGCCTGAGAGAATTATCCAAACATTTCTTGAACTCTCTCAGGCTTGGTGCTGTGACCACTTCCCTGGGGACCCTATTCCAGTGCCCAACCACACTATGGATAAAGAACCTTTTCCTAATATCCTACCTAAACATCCCCTGACGCAACTTCATGTTGTTCCCTCATGTTCTTTCACTGGTCATTTCAGAAAAGAGATCAGTGCCTACCCCTGCTCTTTCCCTCAGGAGGAAGTTATAACTGCAATGAGATCTCCCCTCAGCCTTCTCTTCTCCAGGCTGAACAGAGACCAGGTGACCTCAACCACTCCTCATATGAGGCTTTCCCTCAAGGACCTTCACCATCTTTGTTGCTCTCCTTTGGATGCTCTTTAATGGCTGAATATCTTTCTTATATTGTGATGCCCAAAACTGCACAAAATATTCAAGGTGAGGCCACACCAGTGCAGAGCAGAGCAGGACAATCACCTTAGTACTGCTTTCCAGCATCACGTTCCCCACTCTGTATGTACACCCAGAGTTGCCCCATCCTAGGTGCAGAATTCACCACTTTCCTATGTTGAACTTCATATAGTTGGTGATTTCCCAGTCCTCTAATTTGTCTCTGCAGGGCCTTCCTACCTCTGAGGGAGTCAACAGCAGCTCTCGATTTTGTGTCATCTGCAGACTTGCTTAGTATCCCTTCCAGTTCTGAATACAAGTCATTTATGAAGATGTTGAAGAGCACAGGGGCTCAGATGGAGCCCTGTGGATCTGCACTAGTGACAGGTCATCAGTCTGATGTCACCCCATTCACTGTTACCCTTTGTGCTCATCCCTGTGAGCCAATTGCTCACCCACCACATCGTGTGTTTATCCAGCTGTGCTGGACATTTTGCCCAGAAGGATGCTGTGAGAGATAATATCGAAAGCTTTACTGAAATAAGAAAGATTACATCAACTGGCTTCCCTTGGTCAGCCAGGTGGGTTACCTTGTCATAACAGGAATTCAGGTTTGTTAAGCAGGACTTTACTCACATGAAGCCATGCTGGCTGTGACCAATGTCTTGTCTTTCAGGTGTTTTCAATATTTCTCACAATATTCTTCTCTATGACTTATGAGGTGAGACTGACAGGTCTGTAACTTCCAGGGTCCTCCTTCTTGCCGTTCTTGAAAATCAGGACAATATTCACCAACTTCCAGTCAGCTGGGAGTCCCAAGACTGCTCAAAAAACATCAAGAGAGTTTTTGCAATTACATCAGCCAGCTCTTTGAGGATTCTTGGATGAATCCCATGAGACCAAATAGATTTGTAGGAATCCAGCTGGAGCAGTAGGTCCCCCACAATTTCAGGGTCAGCTGAGAGTTGATCATTCTCACAGTCATGGTCCTCCAGCTCAGGGCACTGAGACCCCCTTGGTCCCTCATCTGTGTTGAAGACAGAGGCAAAGAAAGCATTAAAACCCTCTGCCTGACCTCTGTCCCTGTTTGTGAGGTGACCATCCTCATCCTCTAATGGGCCAATGATATATCTGTACTGCCTATTGCCATTCACGTATTTGAAAAACTTTTTATTTTTCCTCACATTTCTGACAGTTTCAACTCCAGCTGAACTTTGGCCACAAGAATTTTCTCCCTACAATGGCAAGCAGCATCTCTGAATTCTTCCCATGTCACTTGACCTTAGTTCTTGTGGGTACACACCTTTCTAGAGTTCTACAGAGGCAGGTGAAGTACCAAGAGAGTTAAGATCTCAGCCTATTAAAGCTGAGAACTTTTGAATACTTTATATCTTGTTTTCATTTGTTCTTAGTGGTACCTGTTCAAAGTAAGACTCCCTGACAATCCAATCTACAATTTGCTAGCATTTTGCTAGCATCCAAGAATGGAAAGAAAGATTTTCTCAGGGTTTACAATATGCACAATAAGTAAATGTTAACTGTAGAAAAAAAAAAGTACTATTTGTGCAAAACCTATTAGATTTACAAACTGGATAAGTTTTCCAAGCCGTCACACTGTTTCACACCTTCCATGAAAAGGAAACAATAAAAAGGGGCACTGGATAAGGTATTGGTCCGGAAGTCATGTATTTGAAATCTATAAATCCTGAGCCCAAAAGTTTATTTCACATGGAGGTTAATATATATCAGTGTTCAAGTACTATAAATGGGATTTGCAAAAAAAAAAAAAAATACAGACAAGGCCTTCAACAGTCATAAGTGACCGAATACAATTTTTTACTTGTGTGTATCTCTTTAATTTTTCTTAAGTGTGGAACTCATCTTGCTGGCAAGTTTACCATGCACAGTTTGCCTTAGATATCACCATTTTGTAAAATTCTCCTTTTTATTGTTACATGTGAAAAAGAGAAAATAGAATTTGAAGCAATGATTTTAAAACAAAGAATTATAAGCTAACATTATTGACTCCTCAGGTAAGATTTTGTTATTAGGAAGAAGCATTTTCCTTTGTCCCTTTGAAAAATGTGATTTGGATTAATGAAGTTCCCTCTTCTTTAAGAACTGTCTGGTTAATAGAGTGGAACAGATCCATCCCATTAGCGATCCAGCAGAATCTCCACAGCAGATGGATGCTGCCAAAAGAAGATGACATTTCACAATATGTATGGAGTATGATCAGTGTCACTCAAGCTAGGCAGGAGACTCAGAGGAGACCCTTCAAAACTATTCTTTTTTTAACCAGGTCTTAGTGGATCTACCTACAGTAAGGCAGTAATCTCAAATTTTGCTGTCATGGAAATTGTGGACTCTAAAATCTAAGTGTTTATTTAACAGCATAGCAGATGTACCAAATATGCAGTAAGCGGATATGGAAAGAACAGTGTGTAATCCTTTCCTGGCAGTAACTCAGAAGCTCCCTAACAAGTTTTCTTCCACTCCTACCCAGAGCAACTTATTATCTCATACTGAGAAAACAACACCTGCATTTTCAACAAAAAGCGTATTTGATCTTTTATCGTCCTTTATATGTCTGCATTATGACAACTGTATTGCTCTCTCTCAAGTTTTTCTCAACCATTCAGTCAGAAAACAGTTCTACCCTTTCTTCTTTGTATTGGGTTTGCCAGGCTGGGTTTTGGTAGTTGGAGGGCTACAAGGGTAGCTTCTCTGAAAAACTGCTAGAAACTTCAGTCATGTCCAACAGAGCCGATGCCAGTCAACTCCAAGATGAACCTGCTACTGGCCAAGGCTGAGTCCATCTCTGGAATAACATATTTCAGAAGGGGGAAAAATGCAGTGGGAAGAGAGGAGAGAGAATATGTGAGAGGAACAACCCTGCAGGCACCAAGGTCAGTGAAGAAGGAGGGGAGGAGGTGCTTCAGGTGCCAGAGCAGTGATTCCCTCCTAGTCCACGGTGCAGATCATGGAAGGGCAGGCTGTACCCCCTGCAGCCCATGGAGGTCCATGATGGAGCAGAGATCCATCTGCAGTCCATGGAGGACCTCACACCAGAGCAAGTGGATAACCAAAGGAGGCAAGGATCCCATGTGCTGGAGCAGGCTTCTGGCAGGACCTATGTGTCGAAGGTTAACGGGCTTGCGAACAATTGCAGATGATTCAATATGAATTACAGCAAAACTCCACTTTATTAAAGAAAGTTCTACAGTGATAGTATTTCTGATAATACGTACATTAAGACCATTGGTGCAAATAGACATAAACAAATATTCATTGGCTATTAACAGAAGGCTGCTAATTCTATGAGCTCATCTAACCTGCTTCCAGGTTCCCATGGGCCTGCAAGGTTGTTTATCTTACAGCACACAGCTGCCAACCTTGGTCAAAGACTCCCTTTTCTTTCCCACGAGAAAAGCAGAATTCCTACACCTATGGACCCATGGAGACAGAGAAGCCCATGCTGGAGTAGGTTTGCTGTCAGGGCTTCTTACCCGGTGAGGGACCCATGCTAGAATAGCCTGTTCCTGAAGGACTGCATCCCATGGGAGGGACCATACTGGAGCAGTTCATGAAGAACTGCAGCCTATGGGAAGGATGCACTTTGAAGAAGTTCATTGAGGACTGTCTTCCATGGAAGGGACTACACGCCAGAGTAGGGGAAGAGTTTGAGGAGTCCTCCCCTGAGGAAGGAGTAGTAGAGGCAACTTGTGATGAACTGACGACAACTCCCATTCCCCATCCCGTTGTGTCTCCGGGAAAAGAAGGTAGAGAATTGAGAAGTGAACTTGAGCTCAGAAAGAAAGTTGGGTGGAGGTAAAGGTTTTTTTTAAGATTTGAGGTTTTTTTCTCTTCACCCTAGTCTGATTAGTAATAATTTAAACTAATTTCCACAAGTTGAGCCTGTTTTTTCCCATGGCAGTAACGAGTGTTCTCTCCCTGTCCTCATCCTGACTCACAAACCTTTCACTATGTTTTCTCTCCCTTGTCCTGCTGAGGAGGGGAGAGAATGGTTTTGGTGGGCACCTGGCATCCAGTAAGGGTCCACCCACCACATCTGTCTCTGATCCAGAAAATCATTATGTTACTCTGTCCTTCTTTACCTAACAAAACTGTCAAGTGAATCCTTTGACTCCTTTCCCACTTTCTTATCTAGATTTTTTGGCTGCCTAACAGTTCTTGGATATCTCTAGGGAACTGCATCAACCCTCTGCAGCAAAGGTTCTGTCAAGTCTCTGCTCATCAGTTACCTCCTTCACAGCTCTAGAAAGTCCACTCACCTTGTTTGGTCCATTTTTTAATGTGTGTGACAGTTCCAGCTGCCAGCAGGTTAATTCAATTCAACTTAGGCACCCTACTCTGCCACAAGCACACTGCTTCAAATGGCATTTGTCTATTATTTATTACTATGGTAATGACAAAAGTGATACAAAGAACAGAGCCATAGGGAGCTACCAGGTCTCTCCAGACTCAGTGAAATATGATTTATGCTGGTAAAAGCTAAACCCATAATCCTTCTGTATTGCTTTAACACAGTCCAAAAGCCACCAAGAGAAACAATCTTCAACAAGAATCCTACAAGTAATAAGCCTTTGTGTGATGTTTTCTTGGGATCTGCCTCTCCCATTAATTTCTTTCAACTGTATTAGAAATATAGACATATTTTTAGAAAAAACTCATTTTATTTTTCATATAAAACAATCTTTAGGACATACTTTCTTTCTTTGTCCGCTTTTTTTGACACTATGTATTTTACATTATATTGTAATTATATAAAGCAGTTCAAACATCATCTTTCAGTTTCATGCTGAGAGACAATTCAGGGTACATGTCCTTCTTGCTCTGTTCCAGCCTGGCAATGAGTTCTAACAAACCAGATTTCTGCTCTCAAGCATGTTGCAGGATAAAGACCTATGCATTTGTGTTCCAAATCCTTCAAACTGGCATAATTTTTTGTTTTTATTGCCCTCTCAAATGATAAAGGATATTATCATTCAATACAATAGTGTCATTCAATTCAATTCACTTTGCCAAAACACTGTCCTGAGCCATCAGATAAAATTATATGTGAGAAAGAAGTGAGTATCTTACCTACTATTGTGAGATGCTAAGGTCATCATTTCTTACACAGCCTTATAATCCTCCACAAAAAGAAGTTATTTTCTTAGCATCTTTTTGAGTAGAAAACAAGAGCAAATACTGCTGGTGCAGCAGTGCTCCAGCTGAATTGCTTCTAAAATTATTCCAATTCCAAGACTACCTCTGCTTGATAATCCCAGAGAAATACCTACAAAAATAAATGTTGATAGTGTTTTCCTTTCAATTATTTTGTTAAGGCATAAGTTCAGGAACGTGAGTTCTGCAATTTTCAGAGAGTTTTAATCTTGGGCTTTTTTAGTATATCCCTGCTAAGGACTTTTTTTTTTTTTAATCAAGGACTGTTGTGAGTTTGAAAAAGTAATGTTAATTCAATCTGACTATAATGCAGTCTTTTCAGCCTTGTAAAACTGATAGCTTTCTGTGAAGGTGTATCTTAAAGGACTGTGAAGCAATTATATTAATTCTCTGTGCCTGAAGCAATCTTGTTAAATTAAAGCTCTCATTTGAATAAATATCAAACTATTTTCAAAAACAACTCAAACTGTTTGCTGTGGAGAAATATAAGGTCTTTAGAAACTAAGGTAATAACCATTGCTTAGTTCCCTTAGAGTTTGTGTCAAAAAACTCCAGCCTAATTTAGCAGAAGAACCTGAAAGAGACCATCTGAACAAACCATGTTTTGTTCTCCAAAACCATGTTTTGATCTCCACCACCTGGCGCAAGAGATAAAGGTAGCAGTCTCCCTCTGAGAATGAGGTAAGGATTTTCTCAGGAAAGTCAGAAAAGTCACATTTTAATCAAGGTGCTGATGCCTCTCAGGTTTGAGATAACTTTGTGTCATGACTGTGTGACACTGAAGTCGATGCCCACTGAAGATTGCTCCTACAAGCAGCAGGCTGCCTGCTAGGGAGGCAGCCTGGTCTCTGCCAGACTTCAGCCAAAGGCAGAGTCACCTCTGTCTGGGTCTGCCCACAGAAGGAGAGCAGCTTTAGCTTGGGGGTAATGCCTTGTGCAAAAATTCCGTTACTTACCACAGCAATAGGTAGGAGATCTTGCTCCTCACCCATCTCTCCTCTGGGATCTCTCCAGCTGAGGGTGAAGGAGCCAGGCTGAGTATCAGGGAGGCAGAGACCAAGGTGCTGGGCATGAGGGGAAGTAACTACTCAGGCTACCAGTGCTGGCTCAGGCCAGCTGTTTGGGTCCCCAGAAAAAGGGGGGAAAGGTGGAATAAAACCTTAGGTAATCTTAGAATCTTCAGGCTTACACTGGTGAAAAGGAGATGGTGTTAACTGAGAAGAATCTGACAGAGGGAATAGGCAGTAAATTTCTTAAAGTTAATTTGATTCCCTTTCCCCTCTGGCAGAACACTGATTTGTACAACAAATGCAGAGTGATTAAGATCCCTGCAGAAGAAAAGGATACTATTAAGTCAAAAGACAGCTTGTGAAACAAATTAAAAGAATGAGACACGAACGTGTTTACTAGTAATGTATACATGTGCTATGTTTTTCATTTGTTTCTGATTTCTGACTCCAGAAGGCATAGTTCAGGAGCCACCACATGCAAAATACAGTCTGAGAGTAGTACACTGACAGCTCTGGAGAAAAAATCTACCTTCCCCTGCACTGCCTGTAATCTTATATATACACCCATAACACTTTTGTTGTTGT
>WBMV01009427.1:303212-341774 GCA_013396655.1 Campylorhamphus procurvoides
CCCTGCGGCAACACTGTCATAAGATGACCAGAAATAATCACATAATAAAACTTTTACTTTTCCTGTTTTGTCCTTCTATCTATCAACTAAAGGACAGTTTCCCCTACTGTGCAGACTAGAACGCTTTTGGGTTGGAATTGTCCAAAACTAATGGTGGAAGCTGGGCTTTACACCCTGCTTATTGGCTCAGAATGAATAAGAAAACTTCCTCAATATTTAAGCTTGATAGGGACATAAAAATTTATTATTTTAGTTATTTCTCTAATTAATATCTTCATTTATTGTGTTTGGAATGCAACATATCTATGTTCATTCATATGTGAATACCTGGATTTTTCAAATAATGTAACTTCATGAGCTCATCAGAAAAACAGGTTCTCACTAGCAGCCATGGTCCCTTAATAAGGTCAAATCCCTTCTCGTATAAGAACCCAAAATTTCATGTGCCTTCAAAAACTATTATTCTCACACAGCTTTTCAGAGTCAAACAAGAAAGTTCACCTTTCATTTCAATTTTTATTTTGTATATTTCTCCCTCAGGGTGAATTAATGTGAATATTTGTTTGCTGTCTGGAAATATAGTACTAAGAGCACAAAGCCATAAATAGTATACTGTAGTAGTTTTGCATCATCTAAAATACAAGTTGACTCCATAACCCAGATTTTTTCCCCTTAATAGATTTGTGAATTCCAGACTACATCAGTTCTGCACATGATAAAAATCTGCTAGCTGCTTTGCTAATGTTGGTATGTACAGGACTCTGCCTACTGAGAGGAGGGTGCCAAGGGACTTATGATCTCTTATGTTCTGAAACATGTCATAAGTCATTCACAGGACTGAGAAAGAACAATAGAATATCTCACATAATAAACTTAAAAAAACTTTTGAGACCACCTGTAAGATATTTCAGGTGTTTATGCTCATTATTCACTAATTTAATCTATGCAACTCCAGCAGTTATGCTTTTTTGCAATAACATAGTCACATTTTATGAGGAAGAGTGGACATGGCTGCTCTGTGGCACATAAGTATAGACCAATGCTTATTGTAGACTATTAATATTTTCTGCAATCTTAGTAACCTTTAAAAATACAACAGTTTTAAAGAATCTTAGAATGAGCCATATATACCACACTGCTGAGAAATTAAGGGTTAGCAGCAGCAATTCAGTGGAGGCAAAATTGAATTAACCCTTCCCTCCTCAAGGGATGAGATCAAAATAGCTCATGCTGGAATACAATATCTCTGGAGCAGATAACAAAATTTTGCAGGAGAAGAGTTCATGAAGATGAGGGAAGACAGGTTATAAGGAATCAATCTGACACTGAGCATAGTGCAGTTGGGGGAAGTTGTGAGACTGAGAGAGCCACACAAGCTTCCAAGACACAGCTGTTGGAGAAATTTGGAACACGGATTGTGAGAAAAAAGGAACTGCCTTAAGTATTGGATTATTTCCTTCAACAGCAACCATCACCACTTTCAGGTTTTTTCCTGCCTAAGCCTCAAAGCATCAATCCAGATCCCATTGCCCTTTGCACTGACTACATAATTAAGACCATTGACATTTTGCCCTGAAGTGCTCTTTGGTTATCTGGGAACCTGCTCCCTGTTTTCAGATGCTCTTGCACCTCTGCATTCTCTTTATCTGAAAAGTCTCCTTTGTTTTAATGCTGGGTTAACCTTGGTTGGCTGCCAGATGCCCACGGAGCTGCTTTCACACTCTCCCTTCTCCACAGAACGGGAGGAAATATAAAGTGAAAAGCCTGTGGGTCAAGATAAAGTCAGGGAGATCACCCAGTAGTTATTGTCAATGGCAAAACAGATGCAGCCTGGGGAAAATTAGTGTCCTTATTGCCAATTAAAAACAGAGTAGGATGGTGAGAAACAGAGAAACATCTCCACCCTACCCCTCCCTTCTTCCTATGCTCAACTTCATTCATGACTTTTCAACATTCTACCTGCCCAATTAATGAGGAGGGATGGGGGTGGGGGAATCATACTTTGCAGTCAGTTTGTAACAGCTTCTCTAATTCATTCCATGTATTCAACTTCATAACGTCAGTGAGACTCCTGGGTGTGAAATGACCAGAGGACAAAGGACTAGGACACTGGGTGTAAGTTGAAGAGGGAAAACAAAATAAAAAAAACATATTACTCTCTAACAAATCTGACAGTTATTTTTATTGTTATGATTTCTTTTCAGAGAGATTGAAAAATGAATATTCTAAAAATCCATTCCTGGAAAATGGATGAATTGTGGTGTTCTATTTCTTTTCTGTATTTTCATGAATGTTCCTGAAGGTGTTGCTTTTGTCCTTGCAAGTAAAATGAAAATTAATAAATGACAATTTCCTATATTTTTGTATATTTAGTATTTTAGATTCCTTGTATTTACTTAATATATACTTTACACTTCAGTTTTATATGTATTCATAGCAACTCAGATGTCTGTCCTAAAACTCCAAAATACGGAAGAGGAAACTGCCTTTTTGCACTACAGAATGAGTTATAATTCCCAGAAACCAGGGAATGAACTGTATTATTAAACAGATGACATCATGAGTACACGTCTGGTTAATTTATGATCTTGAATCCAGGAGAAATAGCTCAAGAAATTGTTTCACTTTCCAAGTAAGAACTTCTTGCACCATGCTGTTTTACAGTGTAAGTGCTGTTACTTTGTGTTGCACAATGATTGATGAAACCAATATACAGTCATTTATATATTGGTAGATTAGACTTGGACCAAAAAAATAGTTTTCTTCCTGTAACTGGAATCTGAGAAAAACGTAAAGACTCCAAACAGCAGAAATCTACTTATGGCCTTTCTAGACTGATTAACTTCTGTTTTTCTGATTTCTGTTTATTCCGGAAGATTCATAAAACATAATTTCATTACTTGTCTTAGAGTCTTATATTTGTTTACGTGAGAACCTGGCCAAATGTTCTATTGAACAACTTTTTTATGAGTTCTATTTTGCAAGAAACTCGATATCTTCTTTCCTATAGCAAACAAAAATTGGGTTTAATATTATATTTACAAGTGAAATAGCCATAGCTAATTTAGCTATTGTTAATGGAGTTCATTAATCCTGTGTAATTCTTTTGCTTCCTACATGCACTGCACTAAATGGTGTGCACTTTGAAATATTTAATTGACAAACTTTAGTAAAATGGAGCATTTACACTTCAGCCTAGTTTATATAAACTGTAGTTTATGGTTTGTTCTCAAGATGTGAGCATGAAGAACATATATATATATACACAAATGGAAAAGAGTGACATTATTTACATGTCTCATAAAATAAGCCATACACTTTTTGGTCTCTATTTCTGTTTGTCTGGAATGTCCTTTTACATCACGTCTCTCATTCTTTCATAAATTCCTCTCAAATATGGAGGTACATAATTGTACTTTTAAATAAACTTAACGTGATAAAACATTTGCTGAGAAAGACAGATAGATACCTGTTCTCTTTAAACAATCAAGATATTTAGGGTTTTAAATGTTCCTGTAATGTACAAAGTTCAGCCTTTAAAACTATGCAAATTACTTGTATTAATACCTCCTTGTTAGAGAGCCTTTCATGGAAGAAAGAGCAAAGCACAGACTGTATTTGTTGGAAGGATTCATCTCACATAAAATTTGGTCTGTGCAATCCATATATCTTCACAGTCTATACAGCAGTGCCTTTCTCACTGAAGAATTATCTGTCATACTCCATAATGAGGTGCACTTTCACAAGTATATTGTATAGATTTTTGTAACAGCACTTCATTGGTTTTGTAATCCTTTTTCCTTAAGAGCAGCCATCCTTTTATGGAATGTTCAATACTTTGGAAAACAGAAAGGTTATATGGCATTCAAGTTTCTTTTGCGGTCCTTCAGACTGCAGGGCCTGACAAGTTTCTACAGCTTACTGCTTAACATTTACCTCTCCACAGATGTTTTCCTAGTGTACACTGACAGGTACAATAAAAAACCACCTCTGCTGTGGGTCTCATGCCCAAAAATAAATCAGTGATCTAATGTAATTTTTATAGGGTATTATTTTTTCCTTGATTGAATATCCTTAGTTTCAGCTTCCCCATTAGACAAGGTAA
The DNA here is from genome assembly GCA_013396655.1 of Campylorhamphus procurvoides. Lineage (NCBI taxonomy): Eukaryota > Metazoa > Chordata > Aves > Passeriformes > Dendrocolaptidae > Campylorhamphus > Campylorhamphus procurvoides. The sequence continues at coordinate 307,318 of WBMV01009427.1, forward strand.
GCTGCTCAGATCATCTTGGTCAATGGTAAACAAAAGCCTAGCTTATGGTTGGAGGAATCGGAGGGAGCTATACCAAATCTACAGGCAGGAGAAAAGATTGTTTTATAGTAACAATAAGCCCTGAAAACAAACTACTTTGCACTTTTGATGCCTATGTCCACAAAAGAAATCTTTAAAATAATTTTTTCTGCAGCTGTCTAATTTGTCAGGTTCTCAGTCCACATAAGCACTAATGTTTTGACGTTGGTAAAGTTCTGCTTCTATCCACATTAGAAATTCTGTCTTGACATCACTGCTCAGAGCTAGGTATATCCCATATTAAGTGCTCTTTGTCCATGCTCACCATTGAACAGGATCTGTGCTTCCCACAGAAGACATATAAGGTGTTGTGAACCTCTCACAAATTTTAAACTTAATGATTTCACACATGTACTTTTTTCCAGGGTCTTAACTACAAATTGAGGCAACCTTGCAGAACACACTGAGACGAAAGACAATTGGGAATATATGCCCCTATATCATTGCCTTGTTAGCATTTTGCAGAAGATATTAAGACCATGTGTGTGAGAATAAAAGCATAACAGAAAATGAACCACATCTGAACAGAATCTGACATTTTGGGTAATTTTTCTTCTTTCTAGGTTTAGATTGAGGTATTGCATCAACAAACACAGTGTACTTCAAAGTTGTGCTGGTTTAGTAACTGTGTAATCTGGTATAAAAGTTGTGTGGTGATGATTCTGTCTTCTTAAAGTCAGATGAGAAACATCAGCTTTCTTTTCTTTTTTTTTTCTCAAAAGACTGAGACCTTTCCAAAACTGCTGAGGAGAAACCTGTAGGAAGAGAACCTAAAATCTTCAGCTGAGATGAGAAGTTAGAATTAAAAACCTTTTACTAGCTTTGTGCTCACTGTTCCTCCTCTGCTCTAGCAAGGGGTACCACCCTAGCTTGGAACTTCATTTTTTTTTTATATAAAGGCTCAATTGTTGAGCCTTTTATAGGATCTGTCAGATATGGTTTGCATTTCATTATACATGGTCCAAGGCTATGCATTTCAAGGTCTGGGATATTCTGATTATCATAAAGCAAGAAGCAGAAGCCTCTTGTTTCCCTTCCATGGAAGATGTTTCACTTTGCCTAATGAGTTAAGAACCTCTGTGACAGAAAAGCAACACAGATATCATGACATAAATTATCAAATTCATGCAGAGGAAAACATCAAATAAATGTTGGCTAAATACTGCAATAATCTTTGCAGCAGGAACTGAAACCTGTGTCTCCTCCACTCTTCCAAAATAGCTTAATGTCAGATTACAGCAAAATTACATTTATTTGATTTGGTTTAGAGACTTCTGCAAAATGTGAACAGCTCTAGTTGTTATTTTCTTACAAAACTTAAGGCTAGTGTACCCTAGCTGAAATTCGAGTAATAACTTCTTTTATGTACCAAGGCACATGCTTGTCTCACAGGGCCAGATGAGCCAAGTCTGATTCATCTGGCCGGAAGAATCACTCTTGAAAGTTCAAGATTTATGGAAAATAATTCATACTTCTCAACCTCATGGTGCTAAACAAGTCATCTGTATTATATAAATTAACCATGGAATGATTCAGCTTTTTCACTACAGCCTCACAAAGGTCTTGAAAGAAATTATTCCTTGATTCATCTTAATGGGAGGCAAATTTGAAATCCTAATTAAAATATGAAGACCATCATTGCTGGCTGTTCAAATAATGATTAAAGAGCATCAAAAAAAAAAAGGAAAGGTCTCATTGTGATAATGTGATTTCATCATTAGTGCATTTTGGCATTTTATGTGACTGGCCTTGGGTTATGAGTGGTTTGAGAAAGTAAAATCACTTGTTTTTCAAGTTTTTTGAGACATAAAGTTTATCTCCAGAATGGCCGAATTGCTAGTCCTAGTTGGCTGAATTTAAGAGCAAAGAAAATAAAAATATCTTTGAAAGTAGCACTCTTACAGAGTGCTTTAATTTACAGGCAATTTATATAATAATTTTCACTGTCTATGACAACCATGCATATTAATATGATGAGAAATTTGCATTTCACATATAGTTAACGTACTTTCCTTCCAAGGTAACTTGTTTGTAATGTTAAGTGTATAAAAAATTAAACAATTTGGTATACAGAAAAAGCTTTTGAAAGATTTATCTCTGCTATGGTATTTTTATAATACTTAATCTGTACATAATGTGTACAGACATATGCTTCAACTATGTATTTTCACTATACATATTCTATTACTGATGCAGAAAAGCGTGCATTATATAGAAATGTATAATTACAAGTGTCATAACTGAGTCATCTACCCAGTTATCTACAATAATGCAAGATCAAGGATATTAGGTGTAACCGTTACACATCTGTCATGTCTTCCTATTTTCCAACTAGTTTGAGAAAATTGAAAGCAGATTCCATTTTTCCAAAAATATTAAGTCATCTTAACAATACATACATAAGAAACAGCCATTTTCTACAGCCACCTGGAGTTCTAGAGTTGACAATATTATTTTTAGTTTTTACATAGAGAAATAAAATTTAAAAAACTAATAAAACCCAATACATTGAAAAAAATCCTGTGATGTCATTTAAAAAATATTAGCTAACACTTCAAATTGAGATGTTACTGACATTATCTGCAGTAACACCTTCTTCACTTGCTTTTGTTCCAGATTTATCATAGCATCACCTATCTCAAAAGGATTTTTTTTTCTTCTGCAAGTCTGAATGTTCTTTTGAAATGAAATTTTGAGGTATTTGAAACTGAAGAAGCTCTCTTTGCTTATTGAAAAATCTAATATCGTAATTAAATGTTTTTAAATTACTCTATTCTAGTCAGTCTTCCAATTTGAATATATTCCTTAGTCTTCAATACATTGTGACTTGAGACTGTCTATCTATATTATCTATAATTGAGATTAAAAGGGACACAGATTTCTTGAAGACAGATCTGAAAATAAATTATGCTGACTTATCATAAACTATGTCCACTTAATTTACGGCTCACTTCCTTTCATGATTGGTTCAATTTCTTATGAACACTTAGAGCAGAAGGCAGTCCAGAGAAAACTTGACCTATTACTTGATGAGGATAGTCCCTTCACTGACAGGGCCATAGACAAGGAACAGATGTTTAATGTTTTCTTAGCTTTGCCCTTCAGCTATGATGATGGGTTCTCAGACACACGGTATGATTTTGGAAGTTGTCCTTTACAGGGCAAGGAATTGGACTTGATGATTCTTGAGGGTCCTTTCCAGCTTAGGATAGTTTATGATTTATTTAAAGTTTTCTATATAGTGGGAATAAGGTTATTGTCTGTCACCAACCCTTCTTGCTAGTCTAAAACATTCAGTCGCAGATGACAGCCATATATCCTGCCCATCAAATTGTTTCAGAATAAAATTTCCCTGAACTTTCACACTATAGAACACTCAGCTCCTGGTACTCAGCTATGATGAATCTGAAGATATCTTAATTTTCTCAGGACGCAATGTTCTATGGTAATGTCCCATAGACAACTTAAGTCATTTTAACTGGTAGAACTAACATACACCTACCCACCACAGCCAAGTTTCCCTCCAATAAGTCTATTCATCAAATAATCCTCCCTAGAAAACAATTTATGTGTTGTCAGATTTCATAGCACCTCATGTCTCTACCATTATTTCTGTGACAATAGATATACAGGAAAGACATTATGCAGGGAATGTAACTGCAAAAAAAAAAAATAGTCATACAGGCAGCTGAAGCAGCAATGAATCAATACCTCCTCAATCAGCTATATCTTTGTTATATACTCTCACTAGATATTATACAGTTTGCTCTTTTGGCTATTATTGTCAAGAAACTGGCTTGTCTGGAATCTTCCCCTTACTGACTTCTCAGTATAACGAGAAAACCTCAAGAGGTCAGAACAAAGCGCATGCACAACTGCAATGCACAGTTTTTGGGGGTCAGGACAGGATACAAACCTGCTCTGAATGTCCCCAACATTTGAGGTGACCAGGATGTCTCGCAGACTACTGCTTAGGAGAATAGACACAGAAGAGGAAACAGCAATAACTTATTTCAGGAAAGCTGCTTTACCTATAAATACATCTAAGTTACCCCTCAGACCCCAACGCAAGTACTGATATTTAATTAGCTACTGTAAGGCACAATCATAACAGCAATTTCAGAAGAGAGATGAAATTTTAGGCAGACCATCCTTTTTTTTGTTCTAAGTTCAGCCTTTCTGCCTATCGTTTTCTCTCTGTGATAACTCAGAAAAAAACCATTGAGGAAGTTAAATCACAATTATTTTTCTATGTGGCAAAGCATTACAATATAAGCTGAATTATCACTAATACAACTTCTGGCAATATTTAATAATTTCAAAAGTGTTTTCATCACAAATGTTTTGAACACTCTGATCCATTGGCCTGGCAATATAAAGATAGTTCTATGAGATAGTTTGCAGAAAATTGATTGATGAAAAATATTGTTTATATTAATCTTAAATAGCTTATAGACTATGAACATCTAGGAAAAATCTTTGCAATCTGCAGCATAAATTGAAGTTATGCATAGTGCCTTGATGACAAGAAACCAGATGAGCTGTGATAACAGTTCAATCAAAATGGCATAAAGTCTAATGGTGCTCTTAAAGAAGTGCAGTATGGTTTTCCTAATGGCAATTCCACTCCTGGTGCAAATTTGGGGTAGATTATCTTTGTGACTGGAAACAACTGAATTCTTGAAAGTAAATGTCAGTATTTAAATTTTCACTTGGTAAACAATCCACCATCAGCTTCAAGGCAGTGGAACATGTCACTTCACAGCCCACGAGTTCACTCTAGCTATCAGTTACCGCCTCAGAAATTCAGGTGACAAAGTACTTACTCTCATTTCAGTTGAGACTCTCAGAGGATCTGAGGTTTCTTAATCCTTAGAAAGCTTCTTCTGCTTAGGTGAAACAGTGATCCCTCAAGACTAAAAATTTTGTCTCTTTGTCCATCTTTATAAGAAGATGAATAGTCATTTTGTACACTTCCTTCCTATTAAAGTTTCTTGGCACTATTGCCACAAAGTCTATATTTAACAGTCTTAGCCATATGAAAAAAGCTTTTTGTGCGGCAGCAAATTTTATTTCAGAGAATGAAATTAACAACGAACAATCTTTTTTAGCTAACACATCAAAAATGAATAGAGAGGTCTCTCCGTGTCTGTTGACCTGACAGTAATGTTTGGCACCGTTGGCAGGATTTTCACTTTAGGATCAAGTGCTTAGACAATTTCATTCTGAGATTTAGACAATGGTATGGCAGAATGAAGACAGAATTCGCTCAAGTTAAAATATTTTCCGTTCTCTTCCTCCAGTATCACCAATTTGTGTCATCTCATTAACACTGCTTAGTGTATGTTTTTTCACACTGCTCTGAGTTGATTCCTGCATGCTTCATGTGTCCACATTAGATTCAGAGCTTGATGGAGAGCTGTTAATTGTCACTGTTGTGAGCAACAAGACTGTCTGATCTGTCTGCTGACAAGTATACCCTGGAAGTTCATTTCCAGGAATCTGTGCAAAATAACAGCGCCTTGAATTTCCTTTGTATGTTCACCTTTTGGAATGATTAATGAACTTGAATCATTACTTTTCCTGGTAAGCCATCAGCCATTAGTTATAACTAAAGCAAGTGCATGCCTCCAGCTGTAGAGAAAGAAATTATACCCCCAGAATACCACGGTAGTGGGAACAGATGAAATTTTCAGCAAACCACAGATGCTCAGGGCAGCCTTCAGAAAGTAACAAAGATACCTCTTTGACAAGAGGAGCTCTATCTTGCAGACAAATTAAAATCTGAAAGGTGTCTGTTAGGGAGCAGCAAGAGCAGGATGATCTCCTGGGAAGATGAGTTGAGAGCCAGGGTGACAGCAAGGTGACAGGGCAATGTCCTCACCAGCAAGGGAACAGTGCCACAGGGTCAGAACAAGGACAACAGGGCAGGTTTGCTGATGGCAACCAGGGTCAGGCACAGCCCGGAGATCCCTAGCCGAATTCCCGATGATGAGTTAGGTCTGAGGTCAGGCTGGGAAGTCAAGTCATCGAATCAGGGTCTATGTAGCTGAATTTACTACATGTAATACATTTTGCAAATTCTTTCTGCTTTCTTTTTGTTCTCCTTGCTACTCCTTTTTATTTTTTTCTAATCTAGATCTAGGTTTGTTTTTCTTTAAATTTTCTTTAAATGGTGAGTCTCTGGTGCCAACCTGTTTCCAATTCTCAAAGCCACCACTGTCATACCAAGCCTCTGTTTCTCTACCCTGTTTCACCATGTTAGAGCCATAAATGTATTCCTACATAGAATAATTACTTCTAAACGCCATCTGGTTAAAACTATGGGTGTGCCATATGAAGATAAGCAAAAGTGAAACAAATTAAGTGTAGCTACGCATCATCAGCAAAACTGCTGTTGCAGCTAAACCAAGTAAAAACAAAGATCTATGCAGGTCAAAATAAGTTCAGATCAAGCAAGCCTGACAAGCCTCAGTCCTGAAGTCTTCCAGAAACAGTGCATAGGTGCAAAGACTGTATTCTGTTACTATCAATGACAAAAAAGTATTTTGGACCAAAGGCCAGCAATAAAACAGTTTTGTTGCCAAAAATCCCCCCAAAACAAACAAACAAAACATATAGAGAATAAAAGATATTTCTGCATTAAAAACTATAGCACATTCTTGTTGAAGAATCAATTGTTATCTTTATTTTGGAAGAAATTTTATTAATGTGTAAAGTTAAATAAAATATATGCTTTGGAAGGGCAAAAGTCATCCAACTGCATACAAATACTTGGGATTACTACTAAGAAATGTACCTGTTGTAGTAACATTCAGGTTAAGGATCATTTCTAAAACACATTAATACATTCATGATGTTGATATATACTTGTAGGGCTGCAAACTGAAGAGGAGATTTCTTATTCAGAAAAATCTTTGTTTAGCATGCTACGTCTACATTAATTAATGTCTACATTAATATTAGTGTGCTGTTGATGTGGTTTAGCCCCAGCCAGCAAACAAATACCACACAGCCACTTGCTGCCCTGCCCTAGTGGGATGAGGAGGGGAATTGGGAAAAAAAAGCTTAAATCTGTGAGGCAAGGACAGTTTAATAATTGAAATAAAAGATTTAAATATTACAGTAATAATTCTAATGAAAATGAAGACAACAAAAAGCAAGAAAGAATTAAACCCCAGGAGAAACAAATGATGTACAATACAATTGCTCACTACCTGCTGACTGATGCCCAGCCCATCCCTGAGCAGCAAGCGGTAGCTCATGGCTAAATTCTCCCAGTTTACATACTAAGCATGGTGTTCTATGGTACAGAATATTCCCTTGGCCACTTTGGGCCCAAGTATGTTCCCAGCTATGTTCGCTCCAAGATTTTTGTGTAGCTTCACACTGGCAGAGAAGTCCTTGATTTACAGTAAGCACTACTTAGCAACAACCAAAACCGCAGTGTGACCTCAACATTATTGTCATACCAAATCCACAAAATAACACTGTACCAGCTACTAGGAAGAAAATTAACTCTGTTCCAGTTGAAACCAGACGAGCTGTTTTTGTTATTTGTTAAGTGGCTAAAGATAAGTGTGTAGACTTTAGTGTACTTGCCTGTGTATGGTTCTGACAAGAACTGAGGAATAGAGCTTTTAAAAGAGTTGATGGATTTGGGCTGGGAATAAAACATCATCCATTTTTGTAAATGACAGTAAGCAAAGATACAAATATTCATATGAGCCCTTAATGTATAATACTAAGACAAGGCTATTTGTTCCTCCCTGACCTTCCATAGGCTTCAAGAGAGAGCTGGTACAACAACTATAATATCCTTCATCAAATTTACAACTTAATATTTGTTAAGCCCCAGTGAGCCCCAGTTCAGCAAAGTTATAGAAAACATATTCAGAGTGGAAGATTTTAGAGGAAATGAGCTATTGATGGACACATTTGAGAGTGCTTGGAGGCTTAATTCTCTTCCGTGAAGAAAAAAATCCAGGAGCCTGGATAAACATTGAAACTTTCTCAATTTGAAAGAAATGGATCAGAGATCCTATTTTTTTTTCTTTTTTTTTTTTTTCCAGCATTCTTATTTCAAATTAGAAGTTGAGTTAGAGATACTGCAGTGGAAATTTGCAAATACTCTAAAATTAACTAAAATGTTGCAAAACTCATTTCTGTCTTGAGCTGAAACTTCATAAATTTAGGACCTTACCCCAAATCAGAAAAGTTGTCTCATCTCTATTTTAATATTGAGTAAAAGATTTTGTCTGCCTAGAAATAGTTGGAATTGGAAACCCTGAGTACTTAGACCTTCCCAAAATAAGATATTTTTATATTGCTTTTAGCTAAACCAGGGGCTATTTTTCCTAGAAATATACACAGATGATATGACTTTTGACTGTCTTGATGACAGATAACTGTTTTTCCTCTATATACCCTTTGCATTTAATACACAAATAACAGATTTCATTTTCCTGAGAGGTGTCTGGGCGGGGCACAGTGACCTAAAAATGGCTTACCAAAACCATTTTCATAAGCATAATAAACCAAACCCACTGCAGATTTCCTATTAAGAAGAATATTAATAGAAAACACAAGTACTGAATGTCAAAAGTAATCTAATTAAGATGAAAAGGACTTAAGATCTATGGGACTGTACATTACACACAGATGAATGGTACATACAAAAACCAGAGAAGTTACATATATATAACTATTTTGTGACCACAGCTTTAATGACTCAATCACTTCTGAGTGTAATATTACCTCAAATATTGTGTGGGAGAGACCTCTATATAAGCAAGTATAGTAAGGATGACAAATAGTTAAGAGACCAGATAACAGCCTTAAAAATGTGAATGTATTGTAAGGGTATGCATATTGCATACATCATGGTAGTCATCGACCACCATGGTTAACAGTCCTACTTATGTGCTTCAGTATTTAGCCTTATCTCATGTGGTTTGTTGAACTGGCCATAAATGAAACAGGCATGTATTTTCCTACGTGAAAGGTAAAGCAAAAAGTTTAAAGACACACAGGGATGCTATTCTTATACCACAATAATCATTTTTAAGAGGCACAACATTATGTTACTAAAATCAGTACAATTAAATTTGTAGAACAAAAATAGCGGTCACACCATAGATGAAAATATTTCACTCCAAGATCCACCAGGGAGTAGACCCATGCATTACCTGTGATCCTACTTCTAGAAGAAGAGAGAATTCTCATCTCTTTGGCTGCTTCCTGTGCCTGATAAAATCAGATTAAAAAAGCCTTTAGAGAAAATGCACTTGCGTTTTCAGCTCATTTTCTGTGTTATAATCTCTTTCTACACTCTTTTTCTGCTGTTAAGAGTGACTTACTGAAGTAAAATATAGTCTGACTGTTGTAAAAATGCTTCCTAGGAAAAGAGGTAAGGGCAGATAAATGCAACTTGAAAGACAGTTGGCAAATGCATTTCTGTTTCTAATATTAGCCTGATGTTAAAAGGATGATGGAATATGACCAAAGTGTCACTGAGCCTCTCTTCTTGGTAATGCAACTCTGAACAAGTTAGTAGATAACGCAGACTTAGGGCCCTCCAAAATAGCTTCTTTCGTGAATGCTTCTAAACACCTTTTACATATTCCTAAAAATGTGTAAGGGAGAACTAAATACTTCAAAGATAGACATATCTAATATTGCAGACATTCAGTCAGACATATTTGGGAATTACATTAAATTTTTCTACATGCTAACTAAAAAAAAATTCTTTTAGAACAGAAGAAAGTAATAAAAATTTAAATGGATATTTAATTATTGTTTTTGTATAAAAAAAGAAAACATTGAAAATGGTCCTAATTAAGGAGTTGTATGTTTGTTTGGGAATGTAAATATGAAATATTCATTTTCTAAACTAAACAGTGGTTGAGGATTTTGTTCACTCAATCTTTCTTTGAGACTATTTGCATTTAAGTATTTCTCACAAATATTAGTGTCAATATGGGTTTCAATCTGATGTTGAAATTAAAATATTTCTTACTAAATACTACATACTGTATTTAGCAGAGGTAAATGAAATATTGTATATAAGACAAATTAAATCTTATGCTATGAAAATAAGTAACATTTTAACCATTAATTTAAATATTTTTCATATTTTTCAATTAAACATACATTCACAGAAATCTAAGAACTAATGTTGCATTTGTAATCAAGTCTTGATAAGTGCATACTACAGCTTATGTGGGAAATGCGTAAGCAAAAAACAGCACACTGGACTAAGTTTTTCGTATTAAATGAAATCAATAAAATAAATGTGAAACACAACTTGGATTTATCTATTAAGAAAAATCAATATAGATCATTGCAAAAAAAAAAGGTTAATAGAATCTATTAAAAAAAAGCAATAACTGCTTTTAGTTAGTACTTTACAATGCAGTTAATGGGCATTGATAAAAATATATATACTGTCCATAAATTCCTATGATGAAAATACACTCAGTCTAAAATTCTTTGGCAATTCTCACTGATACCAGTCCTAATTGTTTAAAATAGTTGCCTCAAAAGTTATAGAAGCAGGCCAACTGGAGCATTTATTCTGACAGAATTCAAAGCTCTAAAAAGAAAATGAGATATCTCTTCAGACCATTTTTCTGTGTAGTCCTGAGAAGAGAATTTTCAGTTCAGTTTTGCAGAGTGTAGTGTTCTCCCTACTGATGTTCAAAGTCATCTCTGGATTAGATATAATAGCACAAAACATTTAGCTGTACAAAGAGATCAAAAGATTAGATAGGACAGCATGAGCATGAAGAAACTAAGGTGAAAAGAATTGAAAGCAAGTGGTCAGTCCTTGAATGACAACTCAGTATCCTGTAAAGCAAGCAGCTAATATCATTAATGTTAGACCTCTACATGGACCAGTCATCATGGTGCTATTCTCTGATTCTCCACTTTTTGGGAGGAATGATGTGTACCATGAATGTGTGACAGTAGGTATGGGGGTGGGATTCCCCTACCTCTTTGCCCTTCAGAGTCATCAAAACTGTGTCTCCCTGTATCAAGCACACCTAAGTATCCTCTCGAAATTCAGTGCGAGAAAATTTCAAAACTGTTCAAACAAATTCAAGTCACTTTTTCAGTGGAAGTTCAGGATTCAATGAAATCTTCAAAGAGTGAACTCCATACTCTGGACTTCCTTGAAAAAACTGAAGTCTCCTTCAAACCTCCACAGGTCCAGTTTATATCAGGACCATGCTAGCATATTGCATCCAGTCCAAGATCAAGGCATCATTGTGGGCACTCTGGGAACACAGTAGAAAAAACGAATTCAAATACAAATATACTCATGAACCAAGGGGTATATGTTCCATTGCAAAACGATAGGCTCACTGAAGGAGATATTACAGGTAGGATAGCAGATAGTAGTGTTTCTATCACACCAACAGGTGAACCCTCAGTTTCTCAGTGCACAACTAATTTCCTAGTCTTTACCAAAAGCAGATGGAAAGAAAGAAAACAGAACTTACTTATCCACTTTTTTCTGATCCAGTAGAAAAGTCAATTTTGCCTAGATCTTCCGATGCCTATGGGAATAAAAGCTGAGTGCTTTATTGACTTTGAGGACTTAAACACATTCCTGTTGCTTCCAGCTGTTTTATTTTCTGTGTTTTGAGACTCCCTCCTATTATTCTTATCTTCTTTTAAGTATCTTTTATGGTTTAAACTCACTGCAGCCCATATTTTCACAACACCCTTTACAACAGCCTGCATTCTCTGTAAATGTAATTATGTTCCACATTACATTTATCTGGGAGACAGAAACCCTGTAGGGTTCTCCTGCTGCTGCATCTCTTTTTTTCTAATTTACAAACAAGGAAATTACCACCAGAAGATAGTGCCTTGTTTCTTATGAAGGCTAGAAATGAAAGGAAGAATACTTTGCTTAGGTCTACAAGCCACTATCCTCAAACAACTAAACAAACAAGTTTAATACTCTTACATTTTGGAACCTTGCTGTCACAGGTTGATTAGGTACACTGAGATACAAAGACTCTTAGCCTGTTCAAAACTAAACCAACAAAATTGTCTCTCTCTGGACTTATGAAACTGGAATTTTCCCTCAAACTCACACACAACATTTGTTATGAAACTCTATTTATTATGGAATACCTGGTTACTATTTCTATTCTTGTCTTTAAAAGCTATGACTCCCCAATACTTGGAATTTATTTGCAAGAACTCTAATGACAAACTGGGTTTTCTCCTTAGAAGACTCTTTGGGGAGTTTGAGTGTCACAGAGGTCTGATATTTTATAATTTATAGAATTTACTGGAATGTCATAGAGAAAATGTAATTGAAGATATCCTCTAGCTATACTTCTTTACTTCTTGTTATTGATATCCTTGCAGACTATTCAATGTTCTTTCATCTAGCAGTCTTTTTAAAATTCTGTTTGAGTAGCCAATTAGATGCAGAAATTTTGCTTATGGTTTCTGCCAGAATCTCTAGAAGGTGTCCTTATGTTAATACCTTCCCACATTGATTGCATAATGCAATATGACATTCTGTGTTAATAGGCTTGTATTAAGCAGGATTCAGAGGTTGCATCCCTTGGAGATTAAAGAAGTTGTATAATGTAGTTTTCTCAATTCATTGATGTTACAAAGAATATGGTGATCCAGTTGGGAAAAGTAATAACTATCACCCATTTCTCAGCAGGCAGTTATTTTTCATAATTTTTCACTCTTGTCAGACCCAAAGAACAAAGATGTGTTTCAATAAAATCAGCAACCATATATTTAGTTGCTATTTCAATAGTCAATGTTTTCATTCCATTGATGACAATTCTATGGTTTCTTCTATTCATTAAAATCAGCTATAAAATTAACTCGCTCAGACATGTCAACTGCATTATTTAACATGATATACACTAGGATATTCATTGAACATTGCTCAAATCAGCTTTCTAATTCACATATCCAGTGTATAATTGTTCTAATCTATATCCGGTGGATTACTTTGGGCTTCTGCATAACAGTCTTAGCTATAGTATGGAGAAAAAAGGATTCATTTCCCAAGGCAGCAACCGGAACTCTGCACTGGACATCTAAGGTCAAAATGTTATCTGTAGAGTAGAAAGAAAGGACTAACAAACCAGACAGCCAATTATCACTCAAGTACAATTCAGTGATTCAATTCAGTGCTTGGAAAGAGTTGAGTACCTCCAAAAACAAAGCTATCTGGTACTCTGAATCAACATCACATAAGGAACTCTGCAGAATCAGCCAATAACGTAAGAAAGTCTTCAGACTTATTCTTCAAGGACTTGGAACTACATGAAGATGGTTTTGGTTACATGAGATACACAGCTGGAAGCTCATCCTAAATATAGCTGCAATTTGATGAATATCAAACAATTATTGACCAGTTAGCACGTGCTAGATGGTATGTTTGACACCTTGTCAAATCACACATTCAATGACCAAATGTATCTGACATAAAGAAATTTTTTCTTTCAAAGTCTTAAAAATTAGGAACCTTTAGTGAATGAAAGGAAATAGGAAACTAATCTATGTACCTTTACTAGCAGTCTTCTCCTAACTTTTATCTGGGATCATAAGGTACAATTGATGATTTTTTAGAAAACTTGATTTCTTCTCTCGCTGAGATTTATATCTAAAGAAATTAATTTCTTATAGAGGGCACGTTATTAGTGGAACAACCTGAAGATTTGGGAAATACATTCTGTGAGATGCTAAAGCATTGGGTCCTTCAAAACCAGACTACTTTAGTTTCTTGATAGTCAAAGGGATGTGGCAAAAGAAAGAGGATTTGATTTCCAGAAGTCTGGTGCTAATCCCTCTGTCTTCCTACCCCGTCCAGTATATTTAACACTTTAAATTGTTGTTAACAGGCCTGTTTGGTCTGTTTTCATACCAACTAACACCAGCAAACTAAATAATCATTTATGGGTCATGAAGAAATGTAGTAATTGCAAGATGGTAATAAAGTTTGTGAAATTTAACAATTCATCAAAGCTGATAATCAATATCAAACATGCATACAACTTTCATTACTAACACCTCCGTCAACATGACACTTCTGCTCTTACCTTTGAAGTAAGGCAAAATCTGTGGGAGGAATAATACCTATTATTAGATGGTTTGATGTTGCTGGGGGGAAAGCAGACAAGTTTGCTGAAGCATAAACTCTTATTCAGACCTGACAAAAACAAACATCTTTCCAAACTAAATATAGACTGAAAACATTGAGTCTAAACTGCCTGGAAGTAAAGCTGGCTGTTATCTAAGAGAATATTAGCTGAGGAATAGTTGATAAGGTGGCCATTTGTGAGAAAGAGAAAACAAGATCACAATTTATTGCCTATGGAACTAGAAGGGGCTAACCAGGAAGGCAGAGAAAATTATACAATGTCGTAAAGCCATATCGCTGTTGAGTTTATAGTTTTTTGCATCTAGTATCATGTAGCTAAATTTAACAAAATTGTAAATGTACCAAACCAGCATTCTTTCCACTCCCTGAATCATTTCACTCCTTCACCTAAGAGCCTTCAGGCTTTCGTTTCCCTAGAAATCTAATTCCTTAGACTTTGGAGGCCCCCACTGCCTTGTTTGTGTTGGACACAATCACTTTTATTCTGTTCTGCTAGTTAAAGCTGTATTACTGCACAGAACAGAATGAAGCATTCACCTATACAGATGGATGCCATGGTGGGGATGTCCTAAACTAGTGGGGTCTTTTTTTATAGTCTATCGGTACTTTATGTAATAACTAATTTTATTTAATGTAAACTCTAAATGCAATTCTTGAAACTGTGGATAGCTTACAGTGGTTTCTGTCTTTCAAGTGGTGATTACCATGTGGTGTCCTGTATCAGCAAGGATATTCTCAGGGACTTTTCAATTTACATGGATAAAGCTATTTAGGTATCAGCCTGGGAAGCTTGAAGATATCCTTTCCTGTCAAAAACAGCTCAGATGAGCATAGGAAAGAAAATGTTATGCCTACATGCTGAGATAAATAGGGGCAGATTTTGACTGAATAAACACAGTTTATGCATACTTAGCCCATCCACTTCAATCCACTAAACATAGGTACAAACTTCCTCCTTTATGATACTCTTCAGTATGCTCACCACCTGTGTGCAAGGCCATAGTTTTGATCTGAGTTGAGTTTATGTACATCATTCACTGTACAACAAAACAGTTGGTGCTGAAGACCAGACATCCATAATGTGTTTATATTATAGGAATTCTTTCTGAAAGTTTTTGACTCCATGGAGTGAATGCCTGTAGGCTGGAATTTGGTAGGTGTTCATCTAATTTTATAAAATTTTCATTCATCTTTTTTATAAAATATAAGAACCGCCAACCCAAGCCAAAATAAAACAGCTATTCAAGCATGTCTGAGAAGTTTTTACAAAAAACACAATTGTTTTAATGATTCACAGGGAAGATTTCATTTACAAAGTGCACATTTAACTATGGATATTTCAAATGGTATGATGTGCAAGATGAAAAAACTATTAAAACTCATTATTAGGGTACAGACTTTTTATGTACTTTCAAACTGTAGTCTAAATTGATTGTGCCTTTTTGGCTACAAACCAGCTGTCCATTCTTTATTAAGGCATCTGTCAGTTCTTCATATAAAAAAATAGTAACAATGAGTGCAGAACAACTTTTAACTTGGAACCTTGCAAAGACATTACTTTAAAGATATACAGAAGAAGAAAAGAAAATGTAAATCAGATAACCACACAAACCAAACCCACATACAATCTGTATTACATTTAATCTGGTTTATGGCAAGTAATTTTATGAGCTTTCAGATGAGTCATTAATCTCAGGATATTTTGTTTTACTAATAAAAGTATTTTCTTCCATCTTTATTTCATAACAATAGAGATTCCTCTCGAGTAGGAATTAAAAATTTAAATTAAAAATTTAATTACAATCGATTTAGTTTTTATATAGTAACATATTTGTAATCTCATTAAAATCCCTCTCTGCCCTTTCTTTACTAAGGAAGATAAATGATACTAGTGTGACCCTACTCATATTTGAAAGACAAGTGTAAGTTGCCAAACACTTGTTTGGCAAACTGTAACATTTTGTGCTAATTTTTTTCCTGTTGAGTGATGGATGCCTGCTCAATAATATAACACCTCAGTAAGAAATACTTTTGAAAAACTCAAGTCTATTTGTCTTTGGAGCAATAGGGACCACACAGCCTATTATATTTTGTCTCTGAAACGTTCACCTCTGCTTTGTTCAGTAACTCAAAGCCCCTGTGTCCATTGAGGAATGCTCACAATGAAGGCAGGTAGGGGGATGGCCACATGAGCAATTACTAAAAGACTTGAGCTCCTCTGTTGTGAAAGATACACACCAGATCATGTCTGGCCCCTCACCAAGCCAGGTTCATGAATGAGTTGACATCTGAGGTGGGTCTTGGTACCTCTTTGATCCAAAGTAAAATGCTAATACACCCCCACACACACATGCGCAGCTCCTCTGGGTTAGGGAAAATGAAGATCTGCAATGAGATTGTTGGATTGTAGTCACAAGAGTTCCAGTGGTTCCACTCCAAAGACCTGCTCTGCACTGAGTGCACACACCTCAGCTTATTTAGTGTCTCAGAGAAAAAGGTGGAATTTTTGTTACTCAAGCTATTTCAGAGCAGCAGTGAACGAATCCAAACTAATGAATTGTACACTAGAGAATGAGTCCAATAAAAACATACTACACTTTGTGAGTAACTGAAAGAAAAAGGAGCTATAAAAAGCATAATAGGTCTTTCTTATGTATAATTTCTGCAATTGTATTTATTTAAATGTCTTTTAGTTAAGGAAAAAAAAAAGAAAAAAGAAAAAAGAAAATTTATTTAAAATCCATTCAAAATATTAAAGGAAAAAAGTTCATATTGTACAACTAATACACATCTAGAAAATTGTCAGCAAAGGCTGATAACAACTGTCTATGGTTTGCTGGAAGCTAAAGAGAAATGCATTGCTACAACCCTAGGATCCAGGGGGAAAAAAAAAGACTTTAAATTTTGTTTATATTGACAGTTTCATTAATTTTTTTGAGCTGAATGTACACATTTTGATTGAAGCTTGTACTGAGTAGGAATTTTAATTTGCCCATATTGACTTTACTGATTAATAAAAAGTCCTTAAGAAAGAGCTTATTTTGTTCTTTCATTTCGTATCTTTGTCTGTTTTTGCTGAGTTCTGATAACTTCATTATAAGCAAACAAAGAGAAAAACTTGAAGCAAATCAATACCACAACGCTTATCTTTCCTCTTTTTATTTCTTTGGAAATGAAAATTTGCTGTTTTCCCTTGAAAAATTGTTGCATTTCCGTTGCCAGTTAATCCTGTGAAACAACTGTACATGAAATTAAAATCATATTCACACAATGAATTGAATATGTGTTTTCATTGCTACTTGTTCATGTATAATTAACCAAAAAAAGAATACCGTTTTCATACATGGATGTACAAGGCTGAACGAAACAGGAAGCATAAAATCAGTTGGGTTCAATCTTTATATTCGCTGATTTTTGTTCATATTGTCAGATATGTTACTGCAATCTTAAAGTTATACCTCTTAGGAAGAATCAAAATATGGAGGAAAGCAGAGGTCTAAATTATTTATCATGCAGCATTATCTCACAAGATTCATCATTTAGAGACCCCAGGCATTTCTTTTAGCTGGGAGAGAAGGCTAATTTAAAATATTAATGAGTAAATGGCATTTCTTTAAATTCCAGATTGAAAGAAAGCTCAGGTTTGAGGTTTTCTGACTCTTACTATTTTCTCATGGGACTTGAAAGTTCAGTGAGGTTTGAATTTTGTCAGTCCTATTCTATCTGCAGCTGGGATATACAGCACAATACCAATGAGATGGCGACTCCACTGGAAGAGAGGCACCAGTCTCATTTCTTGTACCAAAATCCTATTCCAGAGCCAACAATGCTAAAATACATTTAAAAATTTCATTTTGATTTAGTATCTAAAATCCACCAACTTTTGTTCTCTGCATAATTGATTGAATGCATGCACAAATCAGTGGTTAACTTGAAACACGCCTGGACCTGGGTCTTCAGTCTGTGTGGTCTTCTTTACTCTTGGATAAATCAAGAATTATTCCTGCCAGTAGAAGCAACTTACTGTGAGCAGTGGACCAAATCCTAGGCTCCCAAATACCGGTTGTGTTGTAAAATATATACTTGACTTTGAAACCTGGGAAAAAAAAATAATCTGAATGCCAATCTACCATATGCTAACATTTTGAAGGACTGTCTCTCTGTCAGGGTGGTTGGAATAAATTGCTCAAACATAGAACAATGCAAAGCTTTTGTAAACTTTGCATTGAAAGGAAGTATGGTCTTATATGCCATTCTATCAAGTGAGATTAAGAGATCAGGAGAGACTAAAGGTTGCTGAAGTTCACTTAAGATGCTTCTGCACGGTTAATGTCATTGCCCTGAGAATTTTTTATTACAAGAGCTGTCACATATAATGTGTGATGAACCTAAGCTCTGCAGATATTCACCTTTTCCAAATTTGAGCCTGGACAGGAGGGCTGAACAGAACTTTTCGAAACACATCCTCCTTTCTTTTTCACTCTACTGCATCCTGATGCTACGGAGGTGCAGTATCTGTGTTTGTATTAATTATGTACTGTTTATATTATGACAGTGGCAGTTTGACAGGTTTTTCACCAATGGCTTTCCTCCCCTCTGAGAGATGCCATGCAGGAGTGAGGTGCCTACTGGTATGCACACTGTCTGCCTGTAGCATGGGACAGAGGTAAGACTGAAAAAAAGTTGGAAATTTCTAAAAGGGACATACTCCACTATCTCCAGAGCAGGAACTGTCTCTGCATTGTGCCAGTCCTTGGGGATCTCACACAGAGCTTGGGTCATTGTTCACTGGGTAATTCAGGTGCAGTTTGCTCAAGGGCAAAACAAAAACAAGGGCAGGAGACTTTTGATAATGAAACATCCCATGGAGAAAAACTGCAACCCTGTTGGTAGGATATGATGTTTACACCATAGTGTATTGTAAAATTCAGTCTGAGGAGAGAATAGAAGTATATTTCTACTGTGTAGTATGTCAGGAATTGAGGCAGGTGAATAGATAATTCAGTTCCCAGCTCTCTCTTCCTTCTATCCCAAACATAGGGCATAGATGTTAACAGTTCTGTGGAAGAAGCAGTGACTAATCCTATGTGAGCCCCTGGGATCCTAGGGAAAGGAGCAGAGATAAAGAACAGTGGAGATCATATTATCTGGAATATCAAGGGTGAGTGTAGCTTAATATTGTCATCTTACTGTGTTTTATAATAAGAATCTTGTATTTTGATGATTCCTTCTCTGACAAGGGAAAGATAACGAACCATTTACCTATCTGCTTAATAACAGAAATTTGCCCTGCTTTACATCTATATCCATCTGCAAGGACTGTTTTGACTAATGAAATATGTTTTAGGCTGTATCACAAAAATATTCATTTACACGGCATCTTTTTTCCTGGTCTCGTCAGGTCATCTTGCATTACTTTCTGAAACAATAAAGCTTTGGTATATTTTTTTTAACTGAAATCCTCTTTAGGCAGGCAAATAAATGTTCATTTTGGTAACTGGTTTGTTGGCCTATGATGTAGGTTTTAGAACTGAACAGGTAATGCACAGCCATGAGGTTTTTTATTTATTTAAAATATCTAGTTTATTTCTTATAATAGGGGCACCATGAATTTTACTCTGAAGAGAAACCTAATGAGAAGCTGAACACCCATCCTTGTTTGATATTGAATACTCTGTGTCTCTTTTGACTGAATTAAACACTGTATTTTAGCACTTAAACTCACAATATTTTGTGCTGATAGTATAACCCATTTTTCAGGGACTTTTCTTGCTCTGTCAACAAGTAAATCTGGGGTTTTTTACTGACACATAAACTTTTAATTTTTAATTAAAGTAATAATAGAGTATACATATGTATCTAAACAATTTTAAACAAGTTCAAAATATTCAAGAATTGTAAAATAACCACATGGGTAACGGAGAAAGAATCAAAGCTCTAAAACCCCATAAGAAGAAACTAAAAATATGTATAATTTCATCATATTAGTTTAAACTGTATTTGATCTTGTAAGTTATTTCTTAGTTATACACCAGGAAGTACTTTTGCTGATACATGAAACAATGTCAGTTAACTAGAGCACTGTGCAAAGAAAATGGGTTAATGTCATGCAAATGTCTGGAAACTTGACAAAATCATGCAAATAATCATTTCTACAGGGTTAATTATTCTAAAATATATGGTGAATGCAAATAAGAAGCTGATTGTCTGTTGCTTAAAAAATATCTTCTAAGCTGTTTTTAATTTGTTGCCCTCAAGTGAAATATAAAGAACAAGGATTTGTTCATGCAACATTCCACAAAAATTTATTTTAGTGTGTCTATATTTTCAGTTTGAAGTGAGTGAGAAAATTTCTACCTGATAGTGAATTCTGATATTAAATATTTTTCATTTACTGTAGTTACTTCAGCTACAAAGAAGTCACTCAAAACAGGCAACTGCCTTGGAAAGGAACAATGCTCTTAGAAGGAATAATGTTCTTTTGATGCAAATTCATCATAATAAAAAGTCAGCCACCATTCAAGTGCACTCTGTTTTTTGGATAATAAAATCAGCTGTCACAGAAAGAGGTATAATGGAAATAGGGTACTGAAGTGTTTGTTTGTGGGTTGTTGTTCTCCCTGTTATTCAGAATAAATTTTGTCTCCTTTACAAAGTGGTCAGCAGTGTTTGTAAGAACACCCTTGCAGTTCTCCGAGGTCATTACATAGGCCATACTAGTTTGTCCTTTATCTAATATTGTTTTTCTCCATTGGTGACACAATGCACAGCTGAGCTTTGTAATAACTGTTTTGCCTGGGGTTTTACAGCAGTTGTTTATAATCTTGATATTTGGGTTATACATATTTCACTGGTTTTCTTTTACGAAGTATTACTCCCATTTGTTTCTTTCATCCTTCCAAGTGCTTTTATGAGGAATGTTGTCCATCATATCTATTTAAAGCCATGTTTATGCAACTCAGAATGCTGACTGGGAATTCGTATTGCCAGAAAAATTTTCTAATAGAGTATTTTTTCCACAGAATACGTAAGCCCATCAATACCAAAGTGTACTGTCAGGAAGAGACAGTGCCAACTGTGGCGTGAGGAGCTTTCTCTGCCAAGAGGGATTTTGGCTGGTTCACTGTCCAGCTGCTGCCTAACATGCTGCTGAGAAGCCCTGATCCAGAGGCAATTTGTTCCTCAGCCTCCTGACTGATCTACCAGCCAGGATCCTGGAATCCCAAGGAGCCTGATCTCAGATCCTGGCTATGTTTGGCAACTGGACCGTTACGGAGATGGGATTTGAAAATCAGGGAAGTCAAAAATCTTCTTCCTTAGGTGAGAGGGACAGAAGGAATGGGAAAGCAATTCTCTGCATTATCAGTAATTCAGCTTCATGATACTGCTCATGGAAAAAGCCCCAAATTTCCAAAGTTTCCCATTACAATCTAATTTTGATAATAGTTTCTTCTTTTTTCCTTTTTTTTTTTTTTTTTACATTTTATATGCTCTGGATATTTAAAAATTTCTATAGGACATCAAATAAGTTCATGACTAAATATATAGTCACACCACTTTTGATATTTTTTGAGAAATATGATATTTGTTTCATTTTTTCATCCTTTCAAATTACTTATGCACTTTCTTCTCTTGCCATCTCATTAGAAGCAGCCAGCTTCTTATTCTCATAATATATTAAGTAGCACTGTAACAACTTCCTTCTTTCATACTCATTTTTCAAAAGTGCTATATCTCGTGTCTGTTGGTATACTCATTTTACAGTTCTGAGAATTCACTGTGTCCTTCCTGGGCTCTCTGCATTTTTCACAACAGTCTCCAAATTCTAGTGCCAACCAATTAACTATGGGGTTTTCATATTAGGAGAATTTCTCTTTGTTTGGGTGATTGAAGGGTGATCTTCAGCTTATGCCTCACTTTTTACTTTTTGTGCAATGGTTTTCACCTTTTTTCCCTTGGGCAACTCTGTGCTTGTGTTCCAATGTTTTTTATCTCAAGCATTTCACTGTCTGTGATCAAGAGATTAGTGCATAAAACATAAATATCTCATTTTCAGGCTGTTATTGACAATGCATTATGTAAAATGGAGATTAGACTACTGCCTTGGAGTGTTTGTGCTTTGTAGTAGAAGGTAGGAGTCTAAAAGATGAAACTAACCTTAGGGACAGCAGTGTGTATATAAAACAGTCTGAACCCTATGACACTCTGAAGCTTGAATCTTTTGATGCTAAAAATCAGACAAGCTTCAGAGAAAGAAAGGCAGTTAACAAGGAACTGAAGAAAGCAAATTTAAGATTTAGAGATGAACTAAAGATATGCCTTTGAACTGAAAACCAAGTATTTGCATCACTTTCATAATATTTAAAATAGACTTTGTTAGTTATTACTTACAAATTAGTTATTTACTAATAATAAGTTAGTTATTACTTACTTATTGCTTTTGCTGCTCTTTTCTAGACAAAACAAAAACTGTCAGTGTACATGTTTACAAATCCAGGGTAAGTGTATTGATAGTCTTAAACTGGTTTTCAGTATTTTAGAGAGTGGGGAAAACTCATATAGCATGAACAAATGAAGCTCTGAAGAGTCTCTTATGCATTTTGCTTTATTGAAATCTTCTTTTTCACCTTTTTATATGGAACAGGCTGTGAAACACACTGTTGATGGGAACCTTCTCTCCTTAAAACAAAGAACTTTCTCTGCTGCTGTTTCTTGTATTTTCCAGAAAGGAACAGAGCCTGTTAGGAGGAATGGGTTAAAAGATCGTCAAGGTGGAATGTAAACTGTTGAAGTGACCTTGCAGCTGGGAATAACTCTTGATAAGCTGGTGTGAACAGCATGCCAGTGATCCTCTAGCATGGTCTGAATGTAATGGGGGCCGCCTCTGCTTGGGTGTTGCTTTGGGGATCCCTTGGTTAGAGACTTAATGGAAATAAATTTATTCTTTGCAGTCTAGCCATGAGTTTGTAGTTGTTCCAGCTGCCTGCCTGTGTTGCCTCATACATTTGAAGTAGTCAGCAGGATATGGGAGCAACTATTCCATGGCTAGTGAAAAAATTGGGCACTGGGGAGGCTGAGGCAAAGAACACTTGGTTCTCTGGGGACTGCCCCTCAGCCACATTCTTTTTTGTGAGACAGCATAAGAAACAACAAACAAACCATTGTTAGACATATGGCTTTGCTCTGGCAGTGGACAAATCAGTTCCTCTGGTATCTTCCAACTGTGTTGAGAGTGCTTTGCTTTAACAAAGGAACAGCCAGAGCAAGTGAGCATAACTCTTTTAAAATCTTGAACTTATAATCATAGCAACTAAGCATCTGGCTTGCACGATCTGCTTGCTTTCTGAGGTAAGAAGAGTCATGTTTTGTAAGAACATATCCTGTCTTTAAAGCTTTATCCTTTCTTCATGTCAGGATGAGAACTCATCTCTTCGTTCTCTCTCTTCATCCTCAAGCTCTGACAACAAAGTCATGGACAAAATAGATATACAATCAAATGAGCATTCCTGCGGTATGAACTCAGCCTGTGTGTCATCTATTGCCCTGATCTCATCCTGAAGTACCATTGCCTTACTATGGTTACCCATTTGGAATTATATAAATATTTTCATGAAGTGCAAGTTTGTCTTCCAGAAGCTATATGGTTATATATAGCTATACTCTTTCTATATATTTCTTTCTGCTTTCCTCATCCTTTACCTCACTTTTCCCCTTCTATCTCACTAGATTGTAGGAATTTTGTCACCTTGCATGGCAAGCAGCATTTAGTGTAGTAGATTAATTATTTTAAAAAAGAATAAAAACACGTTATGCTTACACATAAATTTACAGAGTAGAGTAAATCACTTTCAATCACTATTACCACCAAGAATTAAAAATCTTTTCCCTTATTTGATAAAATGAAATACAGGTCTTCTGCCCTATCTTGACTCTTATGTACTGGGTTCAAGCACTGAAGGGCTGAAAGGAGCTGTGTAAGTCAGTGGTGGCTGAGGGCAATGTTCTGGTGTGGTGAACAAGACCTCCTACATAACTAAAAGATAGAGATGAGAAGGTATTACTGGGATAAAGTCACACCATGTAACAAGGCATACCCCAAGACCTGCTGTGTGCTCAACAGACACCTTGGCTTTTTCACTGCAGAGTATGATGAAACACTCCCGGATTAAAGGGGTGCAAAGACATTTCCCACACAGGTTTGCGCTGTACTTCTCAAACATGTAGCACAGAGTACCACAACAGTGGCTAAATTATGTGTCCAATAATGTGATTGTAACTGATTGAAGAAT
The DNA here is from genome assembly GCA_013396655.1 of Campylorhamphus procurvoides. NCBI lineage: Eukaryota > Metazoa > Chordata > Aves > Passeriformes > Dendrocolaptidae > Campylorhamphus > Campylorhamphus procurvoides. Next base: position 331,837 of record WBMV01009427.1, read on the forward strand.
TTACACTGGATTTACAGCCCTTAAGACCTTACAGGCAAGTCTCTATTGGCTTATAAATCTACCTGTGGCAGGAGGACTATAAGTTCCCAGATAGCATGCCTACAGTGTGCTTGTGTTGCCTCCCAAAGTAATTATTCTGCAGGGCTGAGAAAGAACAAGTTCCCTGAGACTGCAGCTTCCCTGCAATGGCAGAGCATAGGGCCTTGGCTGGCACAGGTGAACCAGCACTGCAAAAGAGGTGATTTGTATTTATTACATGGTCTGCACAGACTCTTGTCTCCCTGGAACAAGAAAGACACCGAGAAAGTCTCTGCTTTCTTTTCTAGCCTGTCTTTAATGGAGCAGATCTATCACTCTTTGCTCATGCTGAAATTCAAGTCAGCTTTCTGCTACACTGCTAGATACTGAAGATAATGATAACAAATGATCATCATTGAATTCTTTTTATTCTTGAAAATGGAGGGGCAACTAATGTGTATGTTATTGTCCATCAGAGCCTTTAAGTTTTCAGAAAAAAACAAAATCAAGCCATTATCACCAATAACAAAGACCATAAACCAAGTGGAAAGTTTTATCACTTTAATAGTTCCAAGTTCAAATTAACTACAGGACGATTAGAATTTTATAGTATCCAGAATTTAGAACAATCAAGTTGCCTGTAATGACAAGCCTCTATAAGTCTTTCAATTATAAACATAAATGTATAAAAATATAATACATCATATTTTACCTAGGCAATCCACAACAGGCCCTATAGCTTTAGGAGAAAAATTTTGTTTAAAGCCACATCTTCTAGGTTTCAGATCAGATGTTATGTTCAAACAAGCCAAGGTCTTACCCTCAGCTGCATATCCTTTATGCAGTGTCCCAAGCAATATCTCAGAAAGCATGAGACAGAGAGACCATTACAAAAATCATTTGTCCATGACAAGCAGGAAATTAAACAACCTCTGTCTTAACATATGTCAAGCCATTTAGTCTTGCTCCTGACACAACTACATCCAAGGTGGTTCTGTGGTGTGTCATGTGAGAAGAGATAAAGGGAAGTGTTATTTGTCACTGCGGTTCAAGAGAGGTGTTAGCTTGTATTAGATTTTATTTTGTGATTCTCTTTTTTTAATTATTAATCTTATTTGCAAAGGTTCTTGCTTTATAAAACCAACAATTAAAATAGAGTTTTGTAAAATATTGTGTTGCAAGAAAGGCTGACAAACAGTTCTGTCACACATAGATTTTTTCACAGGAGGTGTAAAACTATAGCAAAAACACAGCCTGGAAAAACACCACTGTACAGAATTCTTCCTTTGCCTACTATCACAGCAAATTGAGAATAAATGAAAATAACTTTTAAAATTAGTAGCCATTCTGATAACTGTGATATCAAAGACTAAAGCAGTATGTTGAAAAGTGTATGACAGTTTTAGTGATTCTGATAGAATTGCAGACTTTTCAGCAAATTTACACTTAGCACATTGATCTCAACATTGACACTACCATGCTGTGAGATTATATGGAGTGCTCCCAATGGGAATTCAGCAATACTGTTATGGACAGTCTGAAACCTCCTTACTTTCAAATCTCCTCTTTCCTTTTGCTGTTTCTCACACTTTGAGTTACAGGAGGAAATATCAGCATATACTAGCCCTATTTCACCTCTGGTCATAGTCTTCCATTCTAAGCCAGGGAATTTGCTTCTGCACTACAAAATACCAGGAGGTAAGATTTTGCCTGTCAGAGTCTGGAGCAATGTTCTGAGATTACCAGAGTATTAAATCCAGGCCTGCATGTTTTGCTGTACCGCTTGGCAGAGCTAAAAGTACCTCACTCTGGGTGAGTGTTTTGTTGCTGGATTTAACAAAGACAGGATTTCAACCCTGACCCAAATATTCCCCCAGTTTATAAGCAGAAATAAAAAGTTAAAGTCAAGAACAAACATGCGTCTTAAATACTTAAATACTAGAGACTAACAACTGATTTACCACCTTTCTATAATCAAAACTTAGAGATCCTACTCCTAACTCTTCTTCATCCCTTAGAGTAAAAATGAAAGAGATGAGAGGAGGGAAGGAGGGAAGGAAGAAGGGAAGGAGGGAAGGAAGAAGGGAAGGAGGGAAGGAAGAAGGTAAGGAGGGANCTCAGGCAACTGCAACCCTGGAAATCATATCACTGAAGGTCTTATTCTAGGGAAAGCTCTCGGGAAATTGTCTTTAAATATGTCCTTCTATCTATAATCCAAGCTATTTTATCCACCTATTTATTTAAGGCTAGCAGTGTATACACATACATAGAGATAGGTATATATACACACATGCACCTCTTAATAAATTGTTTAATTTACGTAATTTCCCATGAAAACTTTATTGATGGTGTCATGATCATAGAAATACTTTACAGAAATCTTTCCTATCAAAACAGGTAAACCTCATAAATTTAGCAAATATTAAAATATGGTGTTTGTCACTGATCAACAAGATTTCCTCAGCTTTTCTAAACACCTTCTAGTCCAGCAAGTTACTTAATCACCTAATTGCCTTGCCCAACTAGTTTCTTAAAAAACAAATACGTTTTTCTCTACCAAAGACAATAAATTTCTAGTTTTATCTCTGTTAAGTCAAAGATTGAAAGATTGATAATTTTCTGGGAGATTTTTTTTTTAAAAAAAGCTGAAGTGTGGAAATAACATTATTAAAGGCATTGATCATTGAGTAAATTGTGAGAAGTGCATTCTAGTTTTAGCTGTATTCTGAGATTCATCATAGATCCATTTGTCAAATATTGTAAATTTGTACAGATCCATTTAAACCATTTTATGTTCCCTAAAGTTCATCCCCAAAAATGTATCTGAGAACTATTGCAATTCAAATACATGGCCTGTCTTCACTGAAAAGACTTATGGAAAGTGTTTTGTCATGACAACTCTTTGAATTTTTCTTTTATTCTGAGAAAGGCAGTCTACAACTTAAAATTTTCAAATGAAACAGCTACTCTCACTGAAATTAGCATAACAAAAATAATAAATAAAGTGCTGTTTGCAAATACAAGTGAATGAATAAAATTGAAGAAATATTGGGTAATTGGTTTCATGAATTAAAAGACTGTGTTCTTTGTGTTTGAATGAGAAGCAGAAAATTGCAAACATCGATTTCAGAATAGAAGCTATTCCCTTTATTGTCTAGAGTGTACCCATCAGAGAACAATAAATTTCACTCAGAGATTTCTTGGTACTCATGTGAAAAAAAAAAAAAGAAAAACAAGCAAACAAACAATACCCTGAAAAACCTAATCAGAAAATAGATTTTCTATAGCTACATTGTCTGCAGTTTTGAGGCTTCTTGTATGTTTGCTGCATTCTGAAAACAACAATGAAAACAAAAGTAAAAACAAATAATAAAAAAAGCTCTGGTAAATAACTTCAAAATACCCACAATTACATTCATATGCTGCTGAAAGTCTAGAGACTACAAAAACTTTTCTGTAAAACTGTCAAAGTATTCTGTGGAAAGCACTCAATCATGAAGCTGATTAATTTTCCCTATGCAATCATTATCTTCAGGTAAAGAAATTTGGAACTTAATGAGCTCTTGAAACCAGACTTTTGTCCCCAGTTAATTTCTGTTAACGTCTATAGAGCTGCCTGATTATGGGGATCAGCCCATGTACATTTGATTATCTGTTTAGAGTGGCATGATGTTGGCAAAAGTCAAAAGCATCACATTTTTATTAGTCAGGGAATTGAGGGCTGAGATATCCTGTATAGTAGAATAAGCTAACCCAGAAATAGTTCCTCTGTGTTTGAAATGTTCTTAATTAGAATCGCATAGTCTTGCCTATCCAGGGATGTGATTACTTAGCAAGTTCTCTCAGACCAGAAAATATTGAAAGTACCCATTAGATGCTTATTACCTGGTCATTCACACCCAGAATCTCATGGAACCCTAGAGTATTTTAGGTTGGAAAGAAGCTCTGATGCTGAACCCACTGCTCAAAACAAACTTCAAAGGTACATCAGGTTGCTCAGGGCTCTGCCCAGTCAAGTACTGAATATATTCCAGGGTAAAGGTTTCACAGACTCTCTAGGGAACGTGGTTCAGTGTTAAAATTGCTTTTCTGAAATTTAGTCAGAATTTCCCTTGCTGCAGTTTGTGACTATTACTTCTCCTTTCTCTGTCCCTTTCCAGAAAGAGCATGACATCTCTAAAATTGTTATGTACCTAAAGACAGCAATTACCTTTCCTGTCAAAGTGTTCTTCTTCAGGTTGCACAAACCCAACTATTTCAGTCTCTTCTCTCATTATGCACACCAATCCTAGTCACTGTGATTGACTCTTTTCAGTTTATTTAAGCCTTTCTTGTACAAGGCAGCCCTGAACTGGGCATAGCTCTCCTGTTGTGCCTTCACAAATATTCAGCAGAGGTGAATAATTGCTTTTCTCAGTCTGATGACAACATTTCTACTAATACAACTCAGAATGTGGGCAACCTTCATAGCCACAAGGGCACATGGCTGACTAGTATTCAACCTTTTCTGAATAGTGGCTTGCCAGGCACTTGACTCCACAGCCCATACAACTATGTGTGGTTATACCATCACAGGTGCAGGATTTCACATTTCACATTTCACAAAATATGTCAGGATAGAAGGGACCCACAAGGATCATCAAGTCTAACTCCTGACCCTGCACAGGACTGTCCTGAAGAGTCACACCATGTGCCTGAGAGTATCATCCAAATGCTTCTTGAACTCTGGCAGGCTTGGTGCTCAACCATTTCCCTGGGGAGCCTATTCAGTGCCCAACCACCCTCTGGGTAAAGAATCTTTTTCTGTTATCTAACCTTAACCTCCCTTGACTGAACTTCAGGTCATTCCTTCAGGTTCTGTCACTGGTCACAACAGAGAAGAGATCAGCCTCTGTCCCTTCTCCTCACTAGAAAGTTGTAACTGCAGTGATGTCTTCCCTCAGTCTCCTCTTCTCCAGGCTGAACAGACCAAATGCCCTCAGCTGCTCCTCATACGGCTTCCCCTCAAGGCCCTTCACCTTCTTTGTTGCCCTTCTTTGGACACTCTAACAGCTTAATATCTTTCTTATATTGTGGTGCCCAAAACCGCACACAATATTCAAGGTGAAGCTGCCCCAGTGCAGAGCAGAGCAGGAAAATCCCCCCCCGCCCCAACCAGCTGGTGATGCTTTGTCTTCATAGATCTTCAGGAGGTTCCCAACACCCCCTTTTTTAAGTCTAGCTCCAGCTGTCTGGAAACCATGCTATGCAGTATATCATCTGCTTGCTCTAATTTTGTGCATCTGCAAACTCATCAAGGGAGCATTCCATGTCATTGTCAAAGTCCTTACACAAATAACAACACCAGGACACACAGCTGTTCAAGCCACACATGGTGATAACCTGCCTATACTGTGTAGCTTGGCTAAAGACCTGTTACCCTTGAGCTCCTGTCTTCCTGGAGGTATCATTCATGTTATTTCACTCATGGAAGGATTTGTCTAGGAACCAAAAAATCCAGACAGAGACTGTAAGGAAGGTACCTGCATTTTACCAGAATAAAAAATGTTATTTTCAAATATTTAATTTTATTTTTTTCCTAGAGCGATTTATTTTTTTATGTCAAAATCTTTTTGTGTGCATTTACAATAAAATAAGATTACCTAGCACCCTGTCCAGTCACCTCTGCTAACCCTTTAAAATGAAACCAGACCAAAACAAAACTGGCCTTTCACACTTAAGAGCAAGTGTCAGTTTTCATGTGAGTTCACAAACAGGGTTGTGATTCATTCACTCTCAGGCTGTTGCCTGGAGTCACTGAAGGGTTTAGCAGCTATTCTATGTAGAAGTGCTAAAACTCCTCACATTTTCAATGTTAAACATGTTCTTACATTTGCAACATCAAAACTCCATAGATAGTAAAGTAAAAAATCATAATCTTTCAAATAAATCCTTGAGGATTCACTGATGAAAGTGGAACACTTCATCTGTCAGCTTTACCAGACAAAGGGTAGTGTTGTCTCACTTGAGCTTTCTTTTGGGGGTGTTCTCAAGTATATGTGAGATGCAGAGACGTGACATGTAGTAAATTAATTTAGGTACATGGTTAGCGGGTAGTTTTAAGTTATCATAATTTTAAAGGGAAAATATTAATTGAAGAATCATCAGCTTTCTACTTTCAGCTTCCAAAAGCTATTTCATAATAAGCCTATTTCCATTTCACATCCACAGATAAGTATAATGTTTTTATTTCAACCTGGGCAGACAACTTACAGAAATGTGATTTGATAGAACTCTGTTTTGACTGATGATTTCTTTTGAAGATCCAGGACCTTACTGAGAATATTGAACTCAAGTGAATAAATAAAATATGAACATCAATAAGGATGAGAAACTCAAAGTTAAATAAAATAAAATGTTATAAGATGACCACAGGGTATTTAAATGTGTAAGAGAGACTTTATAGTGAAAGGAATATGATTAATTTATAGCCACAGAAGCTGTAGATTATTGCAGGAAGCAGAAGAAAAATCAGTTTCTTGTTTTAAAAAAGTTTTTTGGCCTTGACCACAGATAGGATAAAATGGTGCTGTGCTACAACTCTCATCCTGATTCGCATGACAGGAGGATCAGCTGCAGTGTTTTGTAATGCTTACAATGTATACCCATTGAATTACATTTCACTGTAGGTCAAGAGGCCAGCTGAGAGGTAAAATCATTTGTTAGACCACACAATGTAGTCAGAAAAAAATGGACTTGCTTTCAGATCTGTAAAATCATCTTCAGGCTTTCTAAGAAAGTCATCTCCCACCATACTTGCATATGGAAGTGCAAGGGATTCAGCCATTTTGGTGATGTTTCTGGATTAGAAAAAGCGCATATTTCACTTAGGACTGTTGCCCCCGCCCATGTGGAGCACAGGGCTTGCTTTTCTCCTTATCTCATTTGTTTTTGTGGTATGCAACATGTGAGTTTCTTTTGGTCTGTACAGGATAAACCTGTGCAACTGACACAAATTTTTGCATCCAGATCTATGCTTGTTGCATCTGGTGTCTTACAGGCACTCTAGAAATCACTTCTGTTTCACTTTCCATTGTACAAATTGTTATTTACAATGTATTGCTAACAAGCATAAAATATGAATGTAATCAGAAATAATTAAGAACCTTCCACACATCCATAAATTATGGCCCTGATTCCTCTGGATGAAGGACAAATTCTGTCTTCTGTGCTTCACAGGGAATGATCTTCTACATGGAGAAAGAACTAAATCATTAACTAATAAAAGACTAAGAATTTTTTTCTTCTGCTAATCTAATTTATTCTGAAATATGGAGCAATGACAATCACTGATATTTTGTCATTGTAATCATGACTGAGAACTTAAAAAAAATACACCAAATATCTAGACAGTTCAATGAATGCAAAAATGATTATGGCTGCCTGCCCCATTCTTGCAATGAATAATGACTGACAGGGCTGACATTTTGATGTAAGGTTTTGGAGATCCTCATTTGGAATTAGTTATGGTGATGCTGCCACTTGAAGTTCCCAAAAGATTTCGTAGAAAGAAAGACTGCAATAAAACAATGAAATAATGACCTGCAAATGATACCTAAACCCATATGTATATTCGAAGCACCTTTAGTAGCAGAGAGTGCATTAAGACCCTAACACAGCTGCTGGATTGGACTTTTGAGTATATCAGATGTTCTGAGAGAAAAAAGAAATAAACAAATTTGAGTGCGCTTCTAACTATAAAAAATGTTTTAACACTTTATCATAATATAGCCACAAATATTATCAGAAATGTCAAGTTTCATCTGCCTACAGGACACATACCCATCCATGAGCCAGGGAGACCTTTTGGCTGCATTTCACACAGGACTTGTTTCAATGCATGTAAAGTTTTTGAAAATTGCCTTGAGACAGTTGACCTGACTTAGGGAATTGTTTTGACAGAAAAGTGTTGCTAAAACATGATGACATGCCAGAGATACATCAGAAACTGGAAGCACATCTGAATTGCATAGCACAGCACTCAGTTAAGGATCAGCTTGGGGGCAAACCTTTGTAGACTGACACCAGTGCAGTCAGTGTTGGCAACCCTCAATGTGCGCTGAACTTAAACTAAGGACCGGGCAAAACTGCAGTGCAATACAAGAGATGAAAGGATTTTCATGCTGATAACTTTAGCACCAAGGTAAATTTTCTAAGATGGGATTCTCTACTCCTCTAATACTTAAACACAAACAACATGAGCCTCCAGAGGGTGTTTAAAAATCCTAAGTAACACACTCACTATACCCCAAATGCAGAACTTACCCTGGATGCACCCACCTCGGATTTAATAGTATGGTAAGTTTAAGCATCTAAATCGTGCCTAAAGTCAGATAGCATGAATGCTCCCCAGAGTTCCTTACCTTTTCATTTCTGTTCAGACTCAGAAAGGACAAGCAATGCTCAAATATGTCTGGGGACTGGGGAGAAGGTTTCTAAAGCAAGCTGAATATTTTTCCTTCTTCCTCACAGCTTAGATTTTTCCTCCCTTAATTCTGAAGTTTTACCCATACTCATTCCTGATGGAAAAAAAGAGATGTACATTGATTGTCCTTTTTACCTTTGTAGTGAAAACCGTGTCTGTAGATATTTACACAAGTGTAAAACTCCTGAGCAAGCAAAAGTGAACCTGACATTGTTAACCTCAGGTAGTAGTAAAATAGACTTTACAAAAAGCATTGCAAAGGCCTTTTACTTTCACAGTTTTTTGCAAACAAGCCCTAACAACTCTCTTGAGAGCAAAATCTGTCTAATACTGATCTTTTTAATCAGTTCATCCAGTAACAACAAATGAACAACAGTATTGTGGCATTCTAGGCATTGTTCTAATTATTTTCAGTTGTTGCTATTGTCGCCTACTTTAAGGCATCAAGCTGAACACTGATTCAATTTTTAAAGCACCTGAAGTTACTGTCAGTATTGAGGAAGTACAGCAAACTTGCCATCAAGTAGACTACAGAGAAAGATGAGGCAGAGCTAAGGTCCAAATCAAAAATTAAGGATCTTCCAAAACATTTGACACAAAGTAATGCAGCTGTAGTGACTTAACCAGAGTAAAATCTACTGTAGCGGTCACAGTGAACACAGAAGACAGGAAAGTACATTCTGATTATACCTGTATATACAATACATTGATTCCTTCCTGGAAAATATTTACTGAAGGCTGACACTAAAGACAATGGCAAACTGAGGGGCCACTTAAGATATGTTTTGCCTTAAAAAGGTTCATTTAAACATACACATCCCCTGCCCTTGGGTTATCAGTTTTTCCCCCCCTAATGTTCGCTATCTAAGAAAAAAGGTGTGATATTTAATTAATATTTAATTCTTACATATTTTTATGTGCTTTAGTTAAAAGGATAATTTGGCCCAGAATTTAGAAAAGGGTTTTTTTATGGTATTGATTGCCAAGTGTCTTAGTTCAAGGAAGAACTAAGATATTGTCCTAGTTCAGCAGAAGACACCGGTTATCACTGTGTGGGGGGTGATCAAGGCTGTGTATTCTACACCCTCTATTCATTCCCCAAGAACAATGGACCATTTGCAGCAATTACCCAGGAAGTCGTTAGCACCTCCACACCCAGCCTGAGGGGGTGTGGCTGCTAATGGGCCATCAACAGTTCAACAATATCCCATGACTCACAGAGTTAATCACCCATTGTGTGAGTCCCCGCCCTGGGGGAGGGACCAAGTGCTCCCTGAGGGTATATAAACAGGGCTCAGAAGAACTTGAACACCTCTTCGTGGGATCCAGAGGAGCAGCAGGACCTCGACAGGAGGAAACCACCACTCTCGAACGGACTATGACCATCACTTCCGACCAGACCACAGCCATCATCTGCACCAACAGATTTCTTCACTTCTTTCTGCTTTGGACTCGG
>WBMV01009427.1:342000-379371 GCA_013396655.1 Campylorhamphus procurvoides
TCCCCATCCTCCTACTCCACCGAGCGCTGAGCTCTCTGACCTGTTGGTGCAGATGACAGTTGTGGTCTGGTCAAGAGTGGTCAGTCATAGTCTGATCAGGAGTAGTGGTTTCCTCCTGTCAAGGTCCTGCTGCTCCTCTGGATCCAACCAGTTATCTCCTGGGGTCTTCTGAGCCCCGTTTATGTACCCTCAGGGAGCACCCAGTCCCTCCCCCAGGGTGGGGACTCACACAATGGGTGATTAACTCTGTGAGTCATGGAGTATTGTTGAACCGTTGATGGCCCATTCGCAGCCACACCCCCTCAGGCCGGGTGTGAAGTTGCTAACGACTTCCTGGGCAGCTGCTGCAAATGGTCCTTTGTTCTTGGGGAATGAATAGAGGGGGTAGAATACATAGCTTTGATCACCCCCACACAGTGATAACTGGTCCCTCCTGCTGAACTAGGACACCAAGTAGTTACATTTTTTAAATCATTAAACATCTGTAGTCTGTAGAAATAAATAATTGTATCAGCCAAGGTCATTGTAATTTTTTTCCTTAATGCAAGCCCAATAACCTGATAATTGCTATCTGACTCACAGGAGACTATTACCTGTTAGGCTACTTGGTTTCTAACAGTAAATATTCATTAATAAAGAAGGTAAAAAAAGGAAAGGACAAAAAACCCCTAGTGTATAAACAAGTAGTAAATTTGTTTGCTTCTGAGATAGTCTTTGCATGGTTGTCATTGAAGTCCTTTTTACAGACAGCACTGTTTTCAGAGTTGGTTTTCCTTACTGTGGGCACTGTACTCCAAATAAATCTGAAGTGTATTACTCCATTTTTTTTCCTAGTGTTGCTCTACATCTGTGCTATGAAATGAGAAAGAAAAATTTAAGGTGTACTGAAGTAGGTCAGCAGTGTGGTAGAACAATATAACCAAACAATACTTGGGACTATTCTTTCCATATGTCCAGACAAAGCATTGCATTAGAGTGTCAACAAACAGCTCACAGGATCTATAGTTCAGTCTGCGCTACTGCATTAAGTAGAATTTAAAAGAAATATGAGACATTGTTTTCTTGTTTAGTGTCCCCAATGGTCTGACTCTTTCTTGTCTTGTAGTCACTCATAGTTGCCCTAGAAACAACTGTATATTGGTGTTGGGATTATGTGACAGACCAAATCCCAGGCTGACCCCCTACTTGCATATTTACATTAAAGCCAGCTAAAGAGAATATTCATATAATGCAACTTGTTCAAATCTGCATACAAACAAAATGCCTGCATTTCTGTGATAGATCATTGCTTAATATGTTTCATGTATATTCAATTTATATTCTAAGTGCAGTAAGAAGACAGATGTTGGAAAGACATTGATCTTACAAACTGTGAATGTGTAGAGACAGTAATTCAGGATTCCTTTTTGTGTCAACAGAATTCCTCGACACTTCAACAAATCTATGCAGCCTTCTGCGATCCCTGTTTTGCTCTGACTTGCTAAATGAAAGCCTTTCTCTTAGTGACCAAAATGACCACTTTGTATGCTACATGAGTGATGTTTTTTAATTTCTCTCTGTTGCTTTGAACATGTACTAGAAAATAAATGGTTATAACTGTACACTTATGGAAGTATAAATAAGTGTGCCACTTACTTACACCAGGAACATCCACAGTGGATAGCATTTACTAAATGCAGTAGGGTTTCTTGACCTTGGAAGCGACTAATGTACTATGTAAGATAACACATGGTAAACAATTTTAAAAACAAACATCTTTCCAGCTCAACAAGAGAGAAAAGTCGATCTATTTAAAAGCTGCTTGCTCTGGGTTTTTTTCTGCTTATGCCAGCAGAAGTGCAGGTACAATAGAGAAAAGTGTAAGATTTAATGGCTTTATTCTCTTATCTTGACTCCAACAAAGACCGACATGCTGTCTTTGTTAAAGACTATTGTTAAACTTATCCAGTGACAAACAAAATATTGTTATTATTTTTACTATCTTTATTAAGGTTATAAATTTTTTTAGGGCAGATGGAATAAAAAAGTGTCTCAGTGACTCCAACACTTTTCCTTGGGAACAGTCAAACATAGCCAAATTATGTACCGGAAAGAAAGAGCCAATATAGTTCTTCAGTCATAAGTGTAGATCCAGCATGAAACATTCTGCTTATATTGCATAATTCTTCCTAGCCATCTTGATGTGCAGGGAAAGAATGTGATATGAAAAATGAAGGTTTATTTTAACATATTTGACTAAATTCTACACCAAACAGTATCATCAGAATTACATCTTGCTGTTAGGTTGGATGAAGACAGATTTGGGATCATTATACTGAGAATAGTTGGTTTTGGTATCTCATTTGCAGCCCTAACAGGTAAGTAGAAAACACTAGGGCCCAAAATTTCAAAGCTCTTTAGATTCTGTGCCCTACTGGAGTTGGTAAAACAGAATTGATGTCTGGAGGAATTAACAAATAAGTAATATTTTATGTTTCAGGTATTAATATACTCTTCAACTATAATATACTACTAATCATGAGTAGATAGTTCCATTTTTCTAGTATATAATTTTCAAAAAGCTGACTGCCATTCAGATCTGAGCCCATTGACATAAGGGAGAACCGATAACTGGCATGAGTATGTACCCGCTGTGTGAGAGAGTGCCAGCACCAGTCCTCGGCTCCTCCTGCTACTCACTGTACCCACATTATGAAACTCTGGCTGCATAACTGTCTCTTCTCCTGTCTTCCGCTTTTCCCTCCACCATCTCTTCTTCCTTGAATTGTGTCTTTCTTTGGATCTCCACACTAGGAAGCAACACGCTAATGTAGAAGTCCTTCCAAATTTTAGACGAAACTGTTTGAGAAACCTTCTGTCATTGTGATTTAGCATTTTAAGGAATATTTAACTGTGTCAATTTGAAGTCTCTCTCCACAGAAAGACAGAGGTTCCTCAGTCTCTCAGCCAACATTCTTTAAAAATAATCTTGCTCAAAAGAGAGGTTTTAGCTTGGTAAATAATGTTGTATTGTCCGAGTTTCTCTCTCTCTCTAGCCAATAATTTTTTCCAGGGTGCCTTTGGTATATGTTAGGCTTCAGAAATTTAGGATGACTCCAAGGAAAGACTTAATTACTTATCAGTCTTCTGAGGCTTTCAGAATTACAATTACAGCCTGATAATGCAATATAAGTACCTTGCTGCATTTTAATGCATTGTACAGTGACAATTATTATTGCTGCCAGTAAAGTGCATTTACCAGTTTTCAGGGCTGAATGAAAAGGTATAAAATGGACTTCAGCACTTTCCTACCTGGCCCAGTATGTATTACCAGCTTGTTCAGAAAGTGAGGATTTATTTGAGCACAGGGAAGTACACATATCTATTATCTTTCTCATAACAAATAAATGTAGAAGAGAAGCTTTGAAGACTTTAACTTCTTTCAGACTCTAAGGTGGGTATAATACGTGTTATTGACTGAAACACATTCCATTTCCTAAGAAGAAAAATTGTGATGGCAAATCCATCCACCACGTAACAAAGTTTACATCAACAGAAAAGAAAAAAAATTAAATAAAACAAATGAAAAAAATTTAATCAGTTTTATACTGCACCATTTATAGTAGAAATCTAAAATTCATGTATTTTTAAAAATATCATGTGATTTGAAAAGAAATTAATGTCTTCACATTCAGGAGTATTGATTTGTTATAAATACACTTCTTTACATTTATTTCTAGCATATAATTCTGAAGAAACATCCACTTCTTCAAAAGAACCCTTAGGATATTATTATCTATTACTGATGAGATAAGCACAAGTATTTTTCAACAATGTACGTCCAACAGATACAGTAAGGAGAAAAAAGACAGCCATAGAAACCATAATCTATCTGTTGAAAGTACCAATGTGGTTTTAGTTCAAATCATATATATTTACAATTTAGGTACACAAAATGTACCTTTGATCAAATCTGAGCAGGTTGAACTTTTCATGTAGGCACAGATTCGTTCACATCAGTTAATTGCTCCATGAATACAAGTATCCCATCAAACATTCATTAATGTCTCTAATTCTAGAGTGACATCCTACCTAGATAGAAAAGAAAGTTGAAACACAGATCAGAGTTGGAAAAGCAATACATATTCTTCAGATACTTGTTTACAGCCTGCAGAAACCAACGCCTTTCAGTGATAAAAGACGTTCTAAAAAAACAAAATGGGCAAAAATGAGCTGAAAGTTTCAGTGACTCCACATGACACAATGATGACAGAAAACATCCCTGGTGCTATTCAAAGGTGTAATTTTACAACATATAAAAATTAAAACAAAAAATCTGCAATCTTACTTTCTTTGTAAAAAAATTGAAATTAGATTCTTCCCCACAGATGTCTTCCTCTACTTTAGAAACTTTTCCCCACATTTCCTGCAATTAACATTTCTTTATTATCAATTTCTTATTAATTCCATATTAGTGTTCAGCAATCTCAATCATTATTGTTCAATTTTTTATGTTCTCCAGAAAAATCTAACTACTTAACCAGATGAAAAAAAGTTGCAAGGATTGAGAAGTATTTTTATTTCTTTAGTAATAATTCCATAGGATTCCATAGATTATTAAAAGGATGGAGAACTTCTACTGTGAGGAAAGACTAAGAGAATTGGGATTGTTCAGTCTGGAGAAGAGAAAGCCTTGGGATGACCTAATTGCAGCCTTCCAATACCTGAAAGGGGCCTAAAAGATGGTGAGAGACTTTTTCACTGGAGCACGTAGTGACAGTACAAGGAAGAATGGCTTCAAACTGAAAGAGAATAGGTTTAGATTAGATATTAGGAAGAAATTCTTTACTGTGAGGATGGTGAGATACCGGAATACGTTGCCCCGAGAAGCTGTGGATACCTTATCCCCAGAAGTGTTCAAGGCCAGGCTGAATGTGGCCTTGACCAACCTTTTCTAGTGGACCATGTTCCTGCCCATGGCAGGGGGTTTGGAACAAGATGATCTTTAAGGTCACTTCCAACCCACACTATTCCATGGTTTTATACACCTTTGTAAGAGATACTTTCTGAAAAATAATTAATTTGTATTCTAATGCACTAAAACTGATAATGACACCTGTTAAAAATAAAAAAAGCTGTGTAGCTCATAGTCAGTAACACTGTGATCCTCATAGAGACCAAAACTTTCCTGGGATTCTGATCTGTGCTTTACTTACTGCTGTTACTGCTGCCAGTAAAATCTTACTAGTCATTCATATACATTCTGTAGCAGACAGAGGCAAGAAGAAAAAGAATCTAAAATTTACTTGTGTCATTAGCAATACTTTTGTACAATTATTTCCCACAACAATAAAAAAAAAACAAAGAAAGACTATTTTAGAGAAAGGATTTAGCTCCTTAATAGAATTTTGTTGATTTTATGACTTCATCTAGTCAATAGAAAAATACAGATTATTGGATTCTGTTACAGGCCATGATCATCTAGTCTGTCCTTCAACAAAACACATGCTACAAAACCCCTTGAATTAACTCCTGTTTAATCTTAAGCATATTGTTTAATAAAATATCCAGTATAGATTTATAAATATTCTCTAGAGATGAAGAATCCATTAGCTGAATGCTTACTATAGGCAATTACTTTCCCTCTTTGCTAGTTCTCTGCTAATAGATTTCTATTCACAGGAAATTATTTATTGATTAAGCTGGGGTCACCCCCAGAGACATGTCTTTTATTAGACAAATTGTGTGAGATATATTTCAGTGGGATGCATGTGTTTTCATCCCTTCATCATTCACAAGGTTCTTCTCTGAACCTGCTCCAATTTCTCAACATCCTTTGAGCACTAGAGATGATGTACTCTGTTCCAGCACAAAACCACTCCAGTCTCAATATAAAATACACTCACCTGGCATTTCTTCAGCTTGCCTCTTCCTTTATATCCAAAAAAGGATTCATCTCAAGTTTATTAAGTGGTTCAAATCTGTATTTGCAGTACACTGACAAAAAAAAGAAAGGGTAAATGATGCATGGCCAAGAGCCTGTTCTTCTGAGACTCTGCATGTCTGTATGGAGCACATCTCAATGTAGATCCTGCAGCCTGCCTTGCAGAATTGTAAGACTGATTCAGCAAAGCCCTATTAATTTTTTTCAGTGACCTAGGGAATTGTTGGAGGTTTTTTTTTTTCAGTACAAAAAATTTTGTTTCCTTATACTGCTGTTAATCACCGTTTATTTTGCATCAGGCTGCTGGAAAATGATACAAGGAATGAATAGAAAATGAGTGAGTTTGCAACTTCTTTAATGCATGTTCTACTTTTTGCTAATAACAATGGATTTCCATCATTTCAAGCATCAGTTAAATAAGGCAGTGATCTGTAGTACTAAAAGGATTAATTTCCCATCTTTCCTATGTCAGTCATTTTAAAACACTTTTTGTTATCAAGATGTCTTACACACACTTCATTTTAAACATCTGAAGACTATATACACTCCAAAGTGTGGGAGGTCCATTGAAAAAAGGTTCAGAACTTGGCCTTGGTATAAATTCTGCTAACAGAGCCTGAAAGAGCCCATCTTAATTCTCAGCAAGCAGATGTACTAACAAAGCTCTGAAACGTTATGATTGACATCAAAATGCCGGTCTCTGCCACTGTCATAGGCTCATCCATCCTATTCAATATTTCATATCAAAGCCTGAGGAATGTCTTGGCCAGAAAGAGACCAACAAAGGTGTATGTAGCATTTGATGCACTTTCTTGAAAAGGCCAGTCTTCTGTCTCAGTCTCAGATGATCTGCCTAATAGCATTACATATAAATCATATGGGCTATAATTATTAGACAGAAATGTTTACTGAGGCAGGAATGGAGCTCAGCCTGTTTTTCATGTGCATGCCTTGTCCAGCGGTGAACCGCTACTTCAGAAATACATGTGGCTCTTTTACCCTGAGGGGCCCATTTGCAATATGTGCCTTGAGTCAGGACGCCGAAGCTTTATTTCTCCTCAAAAATAAAAGAAGTTCTTTACCTACTGGGTGACTGCTTTATCCATCGAACTGTTGTGTAGAAGAGAGTGAATGGGACCACTAGACCTCCTATAAATATCATTCTCTGGGACTGAATTTGTTACGTGATACTTGCACGTAACAAAACTTACTAGATCTCTCTTTAGACCACTTAGTAAAAAAACGAAAGTAAATTTGAGACTCCTGTGCCAGTGTTGGTTGAAGTGCCCTGCAAAAAGTTTTTCTTTTTAAAAAGATCCTAATTAATTTGATTAAGTTTCTTGTGTGAAAACAGTTTTGTGATTTCCCTTGGAAGAAATTGTAACCAAAAGGATTTAATATTAGCAGTAAAAGAGAATTTTAATTAAACATTCTTGCCTGCTCAGCTAGCAATAAATTTTTTTTGTGTTCAGGCATTTCTGGACATTAAATAAACAAAGCCTTTTCTGAATCTAATTATATCTATAAAGCCAGTAACTAAACCTGTCTTGGCTGCACTTTTCATTTGTATGGATATTAAAAATCATCTTATACTTTCCAACATTTTTTAAGACCACTAAAAAGTAGCCTAGACTTTTCTATACCTGCTCTTATTAATCTGAAGTATTTTTATAGCTATTCTATTTTCTGTATAATTTCTCCAGACTCACTTAACTCTATTTGGCAGTTGTTGACAGTTGTTGAAGAATTTGTTTCTGCTAGGGATAACTTCTAGCTGTACATAAAAATGACATGCACCCATTACATTATCTTTTATAGCATATTATGTATATTGCAGGTCAAAGCTGAACTGAAGCTAATAGCTGGCAATGGTTCCCATCCACATTCTTTTGTAAGAGCCAGATGAAGGACAGGTGCTGGTGTTTTTTATTAAACAGTAGAAGTTTCTGATGTTTTACTTCATGTTCAAAATCAGGAAGTATAGGATGCATAATGAAGTGAGGGAGTAGACTTCATCGTGAAAAAGGTTGTGGTGGGAACAAAAGGTTTTATTTTAATTTTTTCTTGGTTTCTCACTATCCTTATCTTTTTTAATTGCTAGCAAATTAAACTAATTTTCCCCAGGCCAAGCTTGCTTTGCCTCTAATGCTCACTGGTAAGAGATCTCTCTGTCTTTCTCTACTGATGAACTTTTTTGTCTTATTTTCTGTCTGCTGTCAGAAGGAGGGAACTGAGAGAGTGGCTGGGTAGTCATCTGGCCCTATTATTATATGAAGCCAATGGATGTACATCAGTTGGCAAGATGAAGAAAATGATTAATAACTACCTACCAAATCAATGTGGTAAGAGCCAGTGGTGAAAAACTACTATGAAAACAAATAGTTTAAGATTGTGATTTGGGGCAAGTAGAGAAGATTGTGATTTGGGGCAAGTAGAGAAGGAGGATGGTATTAAAATTGTGCAGACAGTCATCATTCTTGCTCATAACAATTTTTTATACAAAGTGATTTTAGCAATTTTTTCAGATATCTTATAGTTATCTTGTGCTATATATATACTGTACATGTACATATGAATATATATATCTGTTTACTAAGATATCTGTTTATAATGCTGTTATTCTTAAATATTTGTATGTTATTCACATCCTTAATTTGCTATTATGTCAGAACAAATGTATTAGAGGATTTTTGCAGTAAATTCTCCACTTCTGCAATGGAACAAATGCTCCTTTGACAGCATAATTATTAAAAGAGAACTCTATCTGTTTACAACATTTCAGATATTTGGAATGCAAATGCATGTCCTGCAGACAGCTAATGAGATTGTCAAATGTAATTTAACATGTCTTTGATTCTCAGAGATAGCTTCACCATGTTACTGCTATGTCTGTATATTGCAGCTGAATTTATCTATTTGAAAATGATCAACTAAGTATGACTCTGAGCCATCAAAAAATTCTTGCAGAAAGAATGCATTAGAAATTCCAGCCTAACACTTCAGAGGTTATTCCTTCTAATCTCATCCTTCGGCAAAAGGAGCCTTACCGCTGCAATTAATTTTAACACTTTGACCAATCAATTCCAAAGTGACTGTCACTCCATGCTTTTCTTGTCTCAGCCTCACTGGCTACCTTATATCTAGTCATCATTAGCTCATTCACCAAACTGTAATGTAGCTCCAAGTTCCGTTTTTTTTTTTTTTTTCCCTAAATTCTAAGTCTGGGTGTTTTGAGGGTTTTCTAGGTTTTTTTTGTTTGTTTGTTTGTTTTTTAAATGAGACTAGAATAAAATTTCTTCATAAAAGCATAAGGACTAATTTCCCTCATTTCCACTAATACATCAGCATTAAGAAAGGATAGGCAATGCTTCCCTTTAGTCGTAAAATTGGTAAAAAAACCAGAAGAATCAAGGATGTTGTCAGCAGAAGTCACTACTTCTCAAAATCAAGATGTAATTACCACTATGATTTTTAGAGCAGATTTGGAGGCTGCTATTTGCAGCAACATCCTGCATAGTGTCAGAATTTAAATGAGTGTACTTTATGAGTATGCATAGAGTCAGATGGTTGCCAGGTGTAAAGACATTTTCAAGACTACCAAAATACCCTTTTCCTTTTATGTCAAGAGAGGTCTTTTAGTCAGTCTTGGGGTTCACACACAAGACTCTTAATTCTTTAGTAATCTATGCAACAGCATGTGAGTACTAAATTCAGTTATTCTCTTTTAAAACCTGTGTCTTTCTGATATTGCACATTTTCATCTCCTAGGTATCAGTCTGTGAAAGGTTAGCCAGCCATGCCATTAGAAACATCTCACACAAGTATGATAGGAGAAAAACAGTAGAATCTAATCAGGCAAATGATCATTTATGGGATTTCTTTCTTTGTTTCTGTTAAATGAAAGTTTGAGAATTATAATTTATTCTCCTCTTATCGGAATAACATTAATATATTGAATAATTTTTTATGGCGTGTCCTAAATCTGTAGAACAGCACAACAGATTTTTATGAACAAACATATATATAAATTACAGGAGTAATAAGAACTGACTACTATAATTGTGAAGTGAGAAGGAACTTGAAGCTGAGATGCAGCTCATGAACAATAACTTCTTCCAACTTATCATTCAATATTGGTCATTTATGATTCATCCCCCTAACAGAAAGCTTAATTTTCCCAATGAGACCCGACAGTTTTCTTGAACCCGTTTTCCAGATGATATATCTGCCATGAGTACAGATTGATGTGTCTCAGGTGACATTAAAGATACCATTTTTTGTTGATCTGAAAATGAAAGACAGAAGCAAAATCACAACTGTGTGAAAAGTTCGTAGATTTTTTTTTGCAAAAAAAGAAAGGAATACAAAACTGACCTTTGAGAGGAAGAGACAACATTTCAGAGCATCTAGCCTAGTAAACAAACTGACACTTTTGCAATAATGCATATACTGTGTAGATTGAAAGATTGCTTGGTGTTTAAATTGATCATCTGACAATAATATGTCAAGATGCGTAATGAGCAGACACTGTGCTTGAATATCAATAAACTCGGGTAGTTGCAAATATCTGATCTCCATTTAGAAATCAGATGTGAGTTGATTCTAAAAAATTTAAAAAAAAGAAGGAAACCATAATCATATTACTATTAAAGTGAATATCAAGACAAAAGTTTGTTTAATGTCCTTTTTTGTTGAATATGCTTGCTTCATAATGTTAATAGGGCTTTTTCTTCACACAAAATAAAAGGCAACACATATTATGATGTAGAGAAGCATATAGATGAAGTAGAAAAAGAAAATACAGACATGATTACTAATATTTTAGCAAGTCTAGTTCTGTGCTGAATTTTGTTTGCACTCAGAATCTACCATTTTACAGAATGACAGAATATGCTGAGTTGGAAGGGACCCACAATGATCATCAAGTCCAACTCCACGCCCTGCACAGGACCATCCCCAAGAGTCACACCATGTGCTTGGGAGTATTGTCCAAATGCTCCTTGAACTCTGTTAGGCTTGGTGGTGTGACCACTTCCCTAGGGAGCCTGTTCCAGTGACAAACCTGGGCATGCCTCAGTCAGCAAGGCAGTACTGAGCAGCAGCTTTGTGAAGAGTCAGAAGCCCTTGGCAGCCAACCAGACAAGGAGGGGGTGACGGTGAGAGCAAATGGAGAATGAAACAGTTTCAGGGAGCTTGAGCAACCCAGAGGCTGGTGCAAAGTAGTGGACAAGCAGGGGTGTGGCACATCAATGAGGGCATGGCATGGTAGTGAGGGTGTGGCATAGCAGTTCTCATGGCTGTTCACGCAGGAGGGGTGAGCATGAAGGGCTGCTTTCTGACCACCTGGGAGCAGATCATTAGGGCAGCAAACCAAGTCAGTAGCCAGCAAGGAATAGCAGAAAGATCATTTCAGCCCAAGTGTTTTTAGTTTATTAGTTTATTATTTTAACCTTCCTCACTTATGGTATTGACACACCATAAAGCTCAATCCCTTGTAGCAAGTTTGCAGATGACACAAAACTCAGAGGAGATGTTGACTCCCTCAAAGGCAGGGAGGCCCTGCAGAGAGACCTCGACAAATTAGAGGACTGGGCAATCATCAACCATCTGAAGTACCACATTCTGCACCTGAGATGGGGCAACCCTCGATGTACAGACAGACTGGGGAATGAGATGGTGGAAAGCAGTGCCAGGAAAGGGAGCTGGGGGTCCTGGTCAATGGCAAGTTGAATCTGAGTCAGCAGTGCCCTGGCAGCCAGGAGGGCCATCCATGTCCTGGGGGGCTTCAGGCAAAACATCACCAGCTGGGCAAGGGAGGGGATTGTCCCGCTCTGCTCTGCACTGGAGTGGCCTCACCTGGAATATTGTGTGCATTTTTGGGCACTGCAACATAGGAAAGATATTAAGCTCTTAGAGAGTGTCCAAAGGAGGGCAAAGAACATGGTGAAGGGCCTTGAGGGGAACCCATGTGAGGAGCGGCTGAGGTCACGTTGTCTGTTCAGCTTGGAGGAGACTGAGGGGAGACCTCATTGCAGTCTACAACTTCCTTGTGAGGCAAAGAAGAGAGGCAAGCACTAATCTCTTCTCTGTGGCGACATATAAATAATCAGACCTTCATATGCAAAACTTAAGTAAAATCTCCAATTCTGTGCAGTGACATTCCTTCATTTGAATCAGTTCCATTGTATTGCTGAGGTTGAATGTATCCAAGATATTTTAATTCCAGATGATGAATGGATTACAAATACAGAAAAAATGTGTTCGTTCTTAAAAAAATGAAAAACAAAACAACCAACCAAACAAAAACAAACAAACAAAAAAGCAAATGTCCTTGACTTCCCCTGTAAAGCAAGATGTTCCGGACATTGCTACTCATCAAAACCAGAAGCACAAAGTCAACAAGGAAATATTATGTAATGACCTTATCTGTACGTGGCCTGTGAGCTGAAATGGGAGCTTACCTCAATGAATACATTAGCTGCTAAATCTTTACCTAGATAGAGTGTCTGAAAGCTCCTTTGATATTCTGTTATATTTCTTTTCTTGCCTAATATTAGAGAAATAAATCTCTGGACAATTTTGAAATAGAAAGGTAGAAAACAGCTCTTTAATTGTGGCAACCTTGGTGCACAAAATGTATTACATACATTGACTGTATAGTCCTTTACATTTTTTGTCATATCATCTAATTACAATATCTGGACATCACCTCATTGGTTACACCTGTCCCCGAAACTGTCCCTCCCATTGGACCCACCTCAGACACGCTTCCCAAATTTGAGTTGGTGGTCACAAAACAATCACCCTTTCAACACTGCCTTCCTCTTCCTCATCATCTCTGTCCTCTTTGGAATGGCTTCAAGGCTCCTGAGTAATTTTGACTTGGTTATCAAATGGCGTGACCCTGTTATGTCTTATTCTGAGTACATTTTCTACAGATGCGATGTTTTTCACCTTGCTAAAATTTTTGTCCATTGGAATTCTTGACAAGAAATGTTAAACAACGTTTTGGGAATCTAATACAAAGGTGCCTAGTGAGCTAAAAGTGCTATACTAGAATTTTGTATAATACAGGTTTTAAGGCATCATTTTTGCAGCATTGCATTCAGTGTAAAAGCCACATTTTAAATCAGACACTGTCAAACAGTAGAAGGGTTAGATGAGAATAACAAAAATTATTAAATCTCACAAACTAGGATATATAGAAAAGGACTGTTCAGTCTATTAAAAAAAAGAATGGAGACAGGACAGTTTACAGTTTTATAAGGTGATGTATGGAAGTGAACTAGGATGAATTATCTCCCTAGTCAACATGAAAAGAAAAGAACAACAGTAGACTTAATTTACAAAAGGAGAAATCAGAATAAAGAAAACTTTTGATCAAGTATGGCAATTGAAAAGCATTTTCAGGAAAGAGTGAGGTTTCACCATCCTCACAGATTTGGGGTCTAGGAAAGATGTTATTCTTTTCAGATTTGTTTAGAGATATCAGGAAATGAAAGAGTGCTTCTGCAACCCAAACCAATTTGTGGTTGTTGAATTGCAAACTACATTATTGCTGAAACAATTCTTGTATGGTAATATCATCTCTGTGTTATGACATCTGATAACTTTGCGACTGAATGCTTGAAGGTACTCCTTAATTTTACTGATATTAGTACAAAGTACAGCCTTTTTTTCTGGAACAGATACACCTCATTTGATTTTTATAGCTTAAAAAATACTTATATGTAACTGTGATTTGCCAGGTTTTTATAGCTGCCAGTAGGACATTAAAATGTATAAATCTGACTAGCCTTTCAAACACATTTGACCTCTTTACCTTAGGATTCATGCATTTCTAAAGCATGCTCAGGATACATTAATTATCTTACCCACCTGAGATTTATGGACTTTAGATAAAGCCTTTAATTTCCTGTGAGAAAACAGTAACAAAATCAATAACTATTTCTAGTTCCTGTGCTTACCTGGAAAGAACTACTACTTAATAAACAGAAAAGATAGCCGAGCATTTTGACCTGTGATGAAATGATAAGTCTCTGTCATATATCTTTTGGAGACTGCCACATCTGCAAATGAGACTAATGTAAATTCACAGCAAAAGTAAAGTTTCTGGCAAAAGAGACTCATCACTGGCAAACCATTGCAGCAGTTATACATGCACACAAGATTTTGTTGCTTTCTTTTCATTTAGGAACATGACATTTTAAGCTAATCAATAAAAATATCTATGAATTTAAATTTAGGTACTAATAGTAATTGAAAATCAAAAAAATATAATAAGTATTACAATATATTTAACTTTCTGAGCTTATTTCACAAAAATCTATAGTATTTCCATTTTGGATACTTCTTCCATTTGTTAATATCCTATTAATGTGAAATTTAAGATGATTAATTTTAAACATTATTGTCTGTAGTTATCCTTTTGAATATTTTCTACTGGATAATAAAGAAAATAAGCCTTCTGAATATACTCTCCTTTTTCCTGTCAGGAAAATACCAGCATTTGGTAGAGATTAAAGTTCACTCAAATTATTAATTTAGTTTTGGTTTTGGTTTTCTGTTGCCAAATATCACATTAGAGCTTAATTTTGGATTCTTTAAAGTTTTCAGAAAGACAGGTGCTTAAGTTTAATAGTCCAGAGAACAGAAATAGTCCTTTGAACTTACAGCATGAGAAATACAATCACATGGTTCTGAAAGGTTCAGCCACAAAGTCATGATTTCACTTGAAAACTGATTTTAATGTTTGGCGTTTTGTTTCATTTTGTGTGGAGCAGTTTGAATTATAAATGTTACCCCACCACTAGTACTTACTGGTTTGGTATTTTAATATTCTATATTGTCCAAGCCAAGTTCCAGATACACATGTTTATAACATTTCTTTTTTGTCATTTCATTGTATGTGAAACTCCAGAGCTATGGATTAATCAGTATGATAAATCCACCATGTTTTCCTGTTTCAGTGATATCTGTATTACAATTTTTGTGGCTTAGTAAAATGGGAGACAGATGTGAGGGTACACCAGCTGTAAAAAGGGAAGAACAAACACAAACATATATTAAAGGAAACCTTAGAAGCCTTTGGAAAGATTTTTTTGTACTAATGACACTTGAAAGAGATATTTTGCTGCATAAAACCAAAAGAATGAACAATGACTGTAACACACTGCTTACAAGAATACATACTACCTGACATGGCACCAGCTTAGTTTTGATTAAAGTAAAAATTCTGTTTGAAGTCAGGACCTGCCTTAATGAGAACTTCCAAAACCAAATTGTAAAATACTAAACTAATAGCTCTAAAACATTTCAAAGTGTCAGAAATAAAGAAAAGACCACAGTAAATGAGTACATGAAAGCAGTGTGTTACTCTGTCTAGCATCACTGATGTAGTGCAAGCTTGGCATATTTTCACAATTATTTGTCATCAGGTATTACACTTCTAAGAATGCTTTTTTGAAGAATATATATTAAGAGAATTTTTTAATATTTATTGAATTCATTGTATACAGGTCTGTAAAGGTTCAGCTAACACAACACACTTTCTGTATACTTTTAGCCGTAATTATAATGAGTTTTTACCATAAGGTAACAGAGTCATTTGTACTTCTGAAGTTTGTCAAGGTTGGTTTTATAAGTGATAGTCTTATTAAGGATAGGACTGGGTTGAGACTTTACCACTTATAATACTGCTTAGGAGAGAAAAACAATATTAAATAATAGCATTTCAGTTCAGAAGTGATATCAATTCGGGATGTGTCTAACTCGCCGAAACCTCTAATTTTGAGTTTAATTAGACTCTGCTGCAAAAACTGGAAGGACACATGTGATTCCCAGAGCTCTCTTGGGAAAGATCTATATAATATTTTACAGTATTTGTGAGATAAGCTGTAAATTAATGAAACAGAGAAGATTTTTCCTGGTCATTCTAAGAAGATATTTAGTAGAAGCTTGAAGATAAACCCATCCAGTGGTGCCCCTGCGCAAGACAAAATGTAAGTATGGAGACTAATCTACTCAAGCATGCAGGTAGATGAGTATTTGTTACTTTGTCTATGCAAGATCATGAACAAACTACAGAAACTCAGCAAAATATGTACATGGTGTAATGGGACATACCTGTATTGAATATCCAAAAGAGTCATGTCCTTCATTCACAATGAATTCACCTACAAATGTAAATAATCTCTTCTTCACTGGCCATTTATCTGTGAATTCAGTTGATAAACTCTCTATTTAAAAGTAATCTCATTTAGTGTAGCCCCACAAACTTGTATGTTTTTGAATTTTTCTTAACTAGGTGTCCTAGTTCAGCAGGAGGGACCAGTTATCACTGTGTGGGGGTGGTCAAAGCTATATATTCTACACCCTCTATTCATTCCCCAAGAACAATGGACCATTTGCAGCAGTTGCTCAGGAAGTTGTTAGCAGTTTCACACCCAGCCTGAGGGGGTGTGGCTGCTAATGGGCCATCAACGGTTCAACCATACCCCATGACTCATAGAGCTAATCACCCATTGTGTGAGTCCCCACCTAGTGCTCCCTGAGGGTACATACACAGGGCTCAGAAGATCTCAGGCAGCAGCTTGTCAGATCCAGAGGAGCAGCAGGACCTTGACAGGAGGAAACCACTACTCTCGATCAGAATACGACCATCACTCCCGACTAGACCACAGCTATTTCAAAGGTGCAGATGCACCAACAGGTCAGAGAGCCCAGCCGGCTGGGCGCGACAGTGCCACCTGCTGTCTGTGGATAGAATCACATTTCCCTTTTGGGGAAGTAGCCAAGAGGACCTTTTAGACTGTTTTGCCTTGTCATTTGGGGGCGGAGGGGTTTGTTGCAGACTGTTGTTGTATATATATGTGTTGTGGTTAAGAACTGTTATTTTTTCCTTTACATATATTTTTCCTAATTAAAGTTCTGTTCTCTAAATTTAAAGGAGAGGGATTATTTATTGGCCAACATAGATATCTTAGTTCTCCTTTGAACTGAGACACTAGGTCATGTGTTTGTCCAGGGATAACTATTCAAATATTGAAAAGTACATAATTCTAAAAGATGTGGAAAACTGACACCTCAGAACATGAATTTTGGTTTATTGTTTATTAGCTAGCAAAGTATGTTGATCTGTTGCCCCTGCAAACATAAAAATCTAAGAAAAAGGTGGTAAAGTGGCGTTCAATTCAAATGTAAGCTTTCAGCCACCCAGTTCTGAAATAGAAGGACTTGCTGGGTAGGAAACATAAAGTCTATATTTTTAGTTGAAAATCTTTAACACTCTCTGTAAAAATTAAAAACATTTTAGTTAAGACTAGTGAACCACACTAACAAATCCTTCCTCTGACAAGAATTTTCACTGGCAACTGTTGTTCTTTTGAAATATGTATCATATAGACTTCTCTACCTGTTGGACCATGTGGTGTATTTATTTCTTTTTCATTTCAGTTTTCTGAATACAGTTTTTGTAGAACTACAAAAAATCAGCAGAAGTAAAAATAGGGTCAAACTTATTGATAAAGTTGGAAAAGTGTTTAATTGTTCAAGACAATAAAGATTTGTGCAGGTAGAAAAGAGGCATGCCGAAGTTTTCTGTGTAGAAACAAACTAGCAAAGAAATAGAGATGGGAAATTACTTTGTATGTTTAGGTTTCTATTAACAATTAACACCATCTGAGTTAGGAAGTACTGTGGTATTGGTGCATCCAGGCTCTGCCTCCATATACTGCCGTTCATGACATACACACTGGTGAAGGTAACAGACCTCAGCTGGCATTGCATCTGTGTTTCAGTGTGGGCTTAGGAAGAAAAGAAACATTCTATTTGGCTGTCGTATGAAAATTCAACCTTCATCCTTAGGTTTGTTACCCAGGATCTCTTCTCTTGCCTTTAATGGGAAACAGAGTTATTCCCTTTGCTTTATGAAGGTTGAGCCACATTCACAGAGTGCAAACAATTTCCATGGTATGGCACTGTGTTAGGTTGACGGATAAAAATATCAACAACTCTATAAATTTTTCTTCAGACCTGCCATTCCCACTGTGTTTCACACAACAGAAACTTTCCCTGGAAACTCAAAAGGTTTATGGGTTTCAAGGACAAAATTTTACCATTAGATTAACAGTGAATCTAATTAACATCAGTTAAATTTGCTGCAGCTGTATAGAGATTGCCTCCTATTGTGCTCAGCAGTTCCTCAGTAATGTTGTCAAATAACTTGAGCCCTGACCTACCCCAAAGTAGTCAATATCTAACAAGAAATACTCATAATCTTGAAGGGGGGTGGGGGGGCCCCAGCACCTTTTAAAAATGTGGCCAAATCATGAGAAGTGTGAACTGTATAAATTCTCCCTTCAGCTGAGATGCATTCAAAGCAATTGTAAATAGGATGGGTATATGGAGTATATGGGGTTTAGCAGTATGTATACTGGCCAGAGTAACCACCTTGCAACACCTCATTTCAAAGGAAATTTGTCATTCATATTCTTCCTAATCTGTCTTGATTACTGCCTTGAGTATCCAACTGATATAAGAAGAAGGGGAAATACTTACACTTCGCACTAAGGTTAGAGGAACCATCAAAAGCCATGTATCTCTAGTCCTGGCCTGGAGCCAGGGTCTCTGTGGTCACCTTCCCCTTCAGCACAGAGCAATAATCTCCAGACTACATTTTGTCATCTGCACAATGGTAATAACAACGCCTCCCTCTCCTTGAAGTCTGTGAGATCCTCTCAAAGAAAGGCTACATGGTCAGTCATGATGGTCACTGAAAAGGGAAAGGGGGACACTTGCAAGTCCCATCCAACCCAAATCATTCTGTGATATTTCTGACTGTTCATACAGGATTGTGTCAGAAGACTTGTGAAGACTCAGCTCTTTGCCTGATGTTGGTGGAGCACTGAGATAATTTCTCATGCTTTCCCTTCTGTAAAATTGCCCTGGAGTTGCAGGGTACATAGAATAACTGCCTGCAGATCCTTTCCCAGCTGCTTACAGATCCTTTTAGTAAACTGCCGGAAAACGTATGTTTAATATAATACATTAAGAGAAGGGGAGAAGACTGGAAACACATTTTTGTATGCTTAGGAGAAAGAAACAGAATGAACCTTTCGATCATGCACTTCATTGTGGGAAAGCATCAATGCCTGAAACACAAAATCTTGTGCCCTAAGTGCCCTCTGAAACATCACTGGAAAGTTTCTTACCAGAGCGACAGAATTGTAACGCAGGGAGAAGTAGCAGACTTCCTCGAAGGTAAAAGAGGCAAATCCTGACTAGATGTAAGATGTCAATGCACTTGTTCAGGTGTACAAGAATCACTTCATTTCTGCAAAGAAACGAAATCTGCTAGTCTGCTTTTTACTGTGGAAAAAGGAGCACTGAATGTTTTGTCTTGTTGAAAGAATTTATAGTACAAAGTGAAAATGGAGTTGATTTCTATCTGTGAAATGCAAATTATTGCTAGAAAATGTCTCATGTATCATGTTAATGAGGAAAATTAATGTCTCATTAATATTAACTAACTCAAAAGGAAAATTGTAATTATACCAATTTTGAGAACTTCCTTTGGTAGCTACAATAGTAAATGGTAGGTAGAAGAAAAGAAAAAGAGAAAAGTCCAAGAGTTAGTACAACGTGACAGAGTGATATCTACAAATGGAGGAAGAATAGTATAACTACAGTGAAGTAACTAATGTGACAGACAAGTGATCTGCCTAAAATTGTTATTTTAAATCTTTAAATCTAAATAGTGATACTAGTTACAATGTTTAAGGACTACAAATTTGCCAGTAGGTCACGTACAGCACTTACCATTAATGTCAAATGAGTCTGTATATATGTATAGGAGTATGTATGCATTAAAAAAATGCAACTTGTTATATTTATCCAATTAGAAAGCTTTAAAAACAACAATGAGAAAAGAACTCTGTGTCTAAGAGGAAAGTTAAAAAAAACCCAAACAACACGCAGCATAGCTGAATGGAAAACGAAAGATTCTGAGCAGATTTGTCTCCAATGTGGTTGCAGATTTTTCAGGTTATTCAACACATAACCTGAAAAATTTGATTTTTGACACCAAATTTCTTGCTTTCTGGGCCACTGAAGGACCAATGACTAAGCCTGGTTGAATCCCTAGTCTTTGCATAATTACAGTCTAGTCTCAACAATTCAAACAAATGCAATAAAAACATCCTTGTAATTTTAGGTGCTATAGTGGCACTTTAAACATATATTTTCATTAACAGAGTCAAACTGAAAAGAGAGGGCTTGTTAGTTGATTCATGCTTAGAAATGTTAGGCTACTGACATGTAATACTACCTGACTGCTACAAAACACTAAGGCAAGTTCTTGCTAAACATAGAGTCAGAGTCCAAAGAATAAATGTATGAGGTGCAGATGCAAAGTAAAGGTAAAAACAAAAAGCAGAAGGCCCTATAGTCATTGTGATACATTTTCTTTTCTGCTAGGTGTTAGCATGAGTTCTTCATTTTTCTTAAAAACACAGTTTGGTTTATCTCATTGTTTGAAGTCCTAATTAAGGAGAAGTAATTATTTCCCTGGGTCTGAATAGAGCCAAAACAATGCCATACTATGTATATATTAGAGTCTATTCCCCTTAATATACTGTGTTCTCTATATTTCTTTCATCTTACTAACCTCTTTATGTGAAAAAAAGCTGCCATTGGAGTCACATCCTTGCTTTTTGTGGGTAGAATACTGTAAATATGTGAGAGAATAAAACAAGAGTAATATTGTAATAAACAAGGCCATTGCAGAGGCAGTTTCTCAGGAAAGGAGTAAAAGTAGAGAGAAATCTGCTTTATTTTGGTATTTTAATGAAAAAGACACTTAGATATAGTGTATCTGATGTCAATAACATTGTCCTTTAGAAGCCAACAGATACAACTCAACAAACATGATGTTTAGCACAAAAGAAGTGGGGAATAAACTCTGAGTACCAATCATGTTATAAAAATCCTTCTTGTCTTGCAACCAGCTCCCCATCTTGTACAGAACAAACTGCATTTGGTTTTATTTAATGCAACAATAAAATCAAAACATTGCAGGCAATTGGAATGGTCTGGGATCTCACCATCAGTGTAAATAGTGACACTAGCATGTTATTACATTAGATGTGAAAACAATAAAATCCTTGCCTCAAAGAAGTTAAATGTACATTTTAAAAAATTGGAAACAACGTGAAAATACAGATTCAATGAGGCAAAAAAGAGACTCCTTCATGATTTAGCAGATACTAAGCAGAACCCACTCAACAGGGATGAGGAGTAACTTTTTGATACTGATTCCTTAATTTCATGTACAACTATTGCCCAACATAAACACACAGTACTAAGCCTGTAATTTTGTGAGAGGCTTGGTGGGGGCAGGACAATGTACTGTTTCCCATTGTCACATATGGTGAACTGCTTGGGAATCTCAGTTTGCAGAGTAAAAAGCTATAATACAACCTGATTCACGGGATTGCCCCTAAATCTGAGATTCCCTATCTTCTCTATAACGGATACAAAATTTGAGCTATTTCTATGCAGCCTCTCAGGATTTTTTGTTGAGAAGCTGAGTTTGAAAGCACTAAAGGCATGAGAAACTCAGTTAGGTGTCAAGGTAAGCACTTTCCAGGCCTTTCACCATGAACTTAGCAATCACAGGGGCAACACTATATTATGTTGTTTGAATGAGTTGATGATGTTTAGGAAAGCAAGAAAATGGAATTTGGAATCCCACTCCTAAAAGCTTAAATTCTGTTCTGAGGCTCTATTTCTTTAATCTTGACTTCGTCTAGTAATTTCTTCATTATATGCTTTTGAACAACTTATTTTGCTGTGATTTAATTCACAATTGTTAATATGTCAAGTAAATTTTCCTTTAAGACTGTTTTCTTTAGGTGAGCTGCCCTACAAATAGGGCTTCTCCGATGTCCAATCATGCATGCACAGTGTTGCCTTCTATCATAAAATACACAAGATCTATAATTTTGGTTTTGATGCATGACTGTAAAAGTCATTTAAAAGGCTTGAGGTGATGTTGAGTTCATTATAGGAAGCTGGCAGCAGTTCTTCCTCCAGATAAAAGAAATTTAATTATTGGCATCTACAGGAGACAGTTTTGTTGACTTTGAATGCTCTGATTTCTTTTATAACCTAGCTAGTTATAATTTCTGTGCTGTGGATTTTCCCTGAATGGCACTGATACTTCAGCCAAGCTTTTCAGCAAGAAATCATCATAACAAGAATATCTTTCCTTTATTTTCTTATCAGAAGAATAAACATTAATCTGATGCTTGAAAAGTTTCTGAAATCTGATGACAGAATTTCAAAGATGTTCTTACTTATTTGAGATCCTTCAAATAAATTCCCACTATGTTCTCTCCATCTTGACTTTTGGCTGATGCAGAAAAAAAATCACCATCTACATGAGATGTTTCTTCTATATATAAAATATATAACATTTTTCATCCAACTGAGGTTACATCACAAATGAGTTGTAAGACTTTGAAGCGACAGCTGACTGCTCCAAATTCAATAACATTTTAAGCAGACTTCCCTTGATATGTTTAAGAAGACTATTGTACTCTAGCCTAGTTCTCTCAAGGAAATAGAGAAATATATATATATATATATATGTAGTTATACAACGTCTGGCTGACCTTGTCACGCATACTTTGAATTACTGAGTCTCAAGAATAAACCCAACTATTGAAAGCTCAGCCAAAGAACATCTCCAAGTGCTGGTATTGAGAGAGGAGGACTGTACAATAATTGTGGAGGTTTGCGTTGGCTCCCTGCCAAGCCCAACTGCTGGCCACATGGATTCCCCCCCTCCCCCCCTCCCAANGAGGAAATCTTCCTCCTGTCTTTATATACACCTGATTACGTGAAGGAATGGTGCAGAATACTTCCTTAGTTACAACCTTGCTACCAAGGAAGGCCCAGACCAAAACTAAGAAAACTAAACCACCACAATAATTTTCTCTCAAGCCAGAGGGTTGGGAAAAAGTAGAACTTAAGTACTCATTTGGGAAGGTATCTATATATTTTCTCCCTGTAGCGTCTTTGGGGATCTCAAAGCATTCTTTGCCCTAAGTTCAGTTCAGGCTGCACGTTTTGAGTAGAAATGGATGCAACTAGTTCCTTATTTTTAAATATGCTGCTTTTATGAAATGGGCCTTTCTGATATAATGTGAATATTGATCAGACTGAAATCTCTAATTCCTAGACTAAATTTCTATCTTTATCTTTAACAATATAAGTGGAATTTAAACAAAATCAGTTGCTCTGTAATGGGAATGGCATGCATATTGTCAGTCTTCACAGTCTGCTAGTAGCTTTGTGTCTGATCTGACAAGCCTATTTGGGCAAAATGACAATTGATTTTAATGGAAATATTGCTAGTGTAAGAATGCAAAATGAGTCTCTTTATGATTATGTGGTGTAATCATTCACTAGATGAAGGCATTAAAAAGCTTACAAAATACTTTTGCAGTAACTGCTAATGAAAGGCTGAAATAATCCTTGGTACAACTTAATTGGATGATTGGAATTTTTCCCCATGTACATTTCAAAAAATTAAAAAAAACCCAAACCCACAAAACCCCCCAAAAAACAAAAAAAACCCCACACCATCACCACCACCCCCCCCCCAAAAAAAGCCACCACCACAAAAAAAACCAAAAAACCAAAAAAAACCCACAATATGAGGGGAATTTCTAAACTGTTTTACTGCAAGACATTTAACTCCTATTGCAGGTCAATGCTGTATTTCAAGCCTGGTCTTCTGATGGAACCTGATGGTACCATGACTCAACAGCACATACTAGAATACTGTGTGTATACATTTAATATTATGATTGAAAGTGACTTCATCTTCTCTGAGCTGTTATTTGCTCAGGCTAAACTGTGCACTTATTTTGTGTAATAGAATAACTGCTCTACTAAACCACATTCCAGGACAGGTAGTAATTTTTAAGCCCAATAAATGTATACAAGATTTCTATAAAATCTGAAAAGTCATAAAATAAGAGCAGTTTAAACACACTTTGGAATTCAAAATTCTGTTCTTTGTTGCATCAGTACAACTTCTATTCACCCTAATAAGAGTCCTGAACCAAGTTGCCAGTCTCTCCCTCAGCTTCTTCTCAACTATGCCTATATATATACTTACGCAGGATAACTACTCATCCCAAAAATGTCCTCCACATACAACAGCAGAAAAGAGCAAAACTATTCCCTGTCTTTTAATTTCCACTGATGGAAGCAAGTGGTTCACCTTGCAGTTCTCTTTGGGCACCTGCACTGCTGTTTTAATTAACAATTGCTGATCTTGTAGTTTTGCACTCAGTAAACCATGCTTCATACATTAATGCTTGGTCTGCATAGACCTTCAAAGGCCTAGGTACTTTCTCATATCTCTGGATGATTAGTAGACATCCAGTATCTGGGAAAGAGGAGAGATGACCCACAAAATCTAAGATAAAAGAGACCTGTGGTTTCATCCAGAAAACATCCAGAGAGGATAAAAGGATATATAAAGGATAAAATCCTCACACTTAGACTTTTTTGGAGAAAAATTCAAATGGCAATGTTTAAAAAACAAATACTGATATAAGAAAGCCATTTATCTATTAGAATATATGAATTATTAGTCCATTTATATACTTGATATAAGAAATCCATTACTATATTAGAATTTATGAATTGTCTAACATATAACAGGATGTCTGCGAAGGTGCTTTTGGTCATGTAAATTAGAGGGTGCTTTTAGTCATGCAAATTGGAGGAAAAAGGATATCTATATATTACTAACTCTATTCAGTATAGAATCTTTGTAACCAATCAGAATGTAGCAAAAAGTGAAAAACAGGATGCCTTGCCAGATGGAATTGTCTAAGCAGCAAAATAGTGAAAAACAAGTGAACAGGGCATGCGTCAAGACATAAGGTAGAAAGTTTACAGTGATGAAGACTACTTTGTGAGACCACCGAACCGAGGAAGAAATGCAAAAGCCCACCAGAATACTTTACTGCACATTCTCCAACAGAGTGTCTGATGTAATCAGAAGTGTAAAATGACGCAAAGTAAAGAGGCTGTCTCCTCATAGTTTCCTGTGTATTAAAGTGTATAAATATGTAAGTTTTGTTCTGGAAAGTGAGCAAGTTTTAGTGAAGCTATTCGCCTCATTCCTGGTACCGTTAATAACAAATACCTTCTACTCAAAGATGAAAACAGGTCTCTGAGTGTTTTTTTAATTAGCCAAGGTTTTTGGCATCAATATCAAAAAAAAAAAAAGATAACATCAATTTGTAAGTACAATGATACAGACTGGTCCATAGGCTGGAACGCAGAGAGGGACAAATACAAGACTTAGCAGTCATCCTCCCTTCACTCAAAACAGGTTTTAAAGGGAAGTGAGGAATTTCTAGCAAGAGCTTGGATTGTCATATTACTACAGGCTTCTCTAGAGAGTACTCAGGCTACAGCCAAGCCTGGCATGTGATGACAGCTGAATCACAGAATCATGAAATCACAGAATGAGTAAGGTTGGAAGAGTCCACTGCTGAGGTAATCTGGTCCAACCTCCCTCCTCGAGCAGCATCTTCCTAGAGCACACTGCATGTCAAAATATAGCCACTATCTTTCTTACTGAACCTTGGACACAAGCATGCAGACCAACATAGAGCTTATCATAGAATTATTAAAGTTGGAAAAGACCTCCAAGATCAAGTCCAACTTTTGACTGAATGCCACCATGCCCATTAAACCATATAATGAAGTGCCATACCTATAATTTTTTTAACAGTTTTGAATACCCACCCCCACTATGTGGGATTTGAATTTCTTTTAAACTGTTTGTAAGAGAAGCAGATATAACAAAAGAACAAATATCATTGGGCTGAATGATCAAAGAAGTGAATGCAAAATGTGAACCAAGAGGATTGACAGATATAATAAAGTCAGGAATGAAGCAGCTAATCCACCAGTTAAAACATAAGGGCTTGGATAAGGTTAGAGTAGAATAGAATAGAGTAGAATAGAATAGAATAGAATAGAATAGAATAGAATAGAATAGAATAGAATAGAATAGAATAGAATAGAATAGAATAGAATAGAATAGTTGGAAGGGACGTACAATGACCATCAAGTCCAGCTATCGAACTCCAGGGATGACCAAAAGTTAAAATACATTATTAAAGGCATTGTCCATACATCTCTCAAACACTGACAGGCTCAAGGCACTGACAATCTCTGTAGCACTATCCTCTTGATAGAGGATATAGAAATGATTCCTAATATCTAGTCTAAACCTCCCCTGGACCAGCTTTAAAGCATTCCAGGGAGAAGAGATCAGCGCCTCCCTCTCCAAATCCCCTTCTCAGTAAGCTGTAGAGAGCAATGAGATCATTCCTCTTCCTACTTTTCTCCAAACTAGACAAATCCCTAGACAAAATGGTCTAGGGCCTTTCAGCTTGGAAACAGACAAACAGGGGGCAATAATATAAAAGAATACAAAAACATGAAGTTCATGAGTAAATTACTAAGGAAATATTGTCACTAATCATAATCCAAGATTAAATAAGAACAGATTTACAATGTGAAAAAAATACTGGTTTTCTACAATGTGTCTTTAAATTATAAAATTCAAAGCTACAAAATGCTACTGATGTCAGAAGAAGAAGATGAATCTGTCAATTGTTATTAAACATAAATGTGTAGATGCAGTCTCTGACTCATGAAT
Source organism: Campylorhamphus procurvoides (assembly GCA_013396655.1). Lineage (NCBI taxonomy): Eukaryota > Metazoa > Chordata > Aves > Passeriformes > Dendrocolaptidae > Campylorhamphus > Campylorhamphus procurvoides. The sequence continues at coordinate 368,682 of WBMV01009427.1, forward strand.
CCCTAGGCTTGGAGATGAGAAGTCAGAAATCAGAGGCTGGTCCTTCACTTTTATTTTCTCCCTTTGAAAATTCAAGTGTCTGTTGTAGACAATGAGATATTTGGATAACCGGATTGTGATGAAAATTTCTTAGTTGTATTAAAACTGAGGGAGTGTTTGATGTTAGTTTAAATTGAAGGAGTCTTAAAGCAAAACTATAATAATTATTGGGAAAGCCAGACAGGAAATACAGGTAGAACATTCAAACCCTTACCTAAAAAAAAAAGGAAAATTAATTATGTGTACCATTCAATTGAAAGGAATACAAACTAGAGCATTTCCGTCATGCTATCTGTCCCATCATATTTCTATTCAGTTCCAAGTCCACTACTTTCTGTCCTTTTGTCTCTTGTTACATCTCTATCTGTAACTGGTTTTCTGTCACAAGGGATTTATAGGGGTTTTTCTCTCTGTCTGATGATTCCCTTACTTCACACTGAGCTCTGCTTCTTTTCTCTCCTCACTTAAATAGTCCCTCAAACAATAGTATTACATGTGACAGCATTTTTAAGTATGATCTGAAATCTTTTTGTCTGATTTTAGCTGATGAAGATGCAGTCACCTTTACACTGTTATTTGACCCACTTGCTCCCTGACAAATACTGTAAGAGATCCATTCTTTTTATCTTGCTCTGTTTAGGCTTTTTTCTCATGTCCATCATTTAGTCTTCTAAATAATCAGGTGGGAAATTATTAAATATATGGATTACTGTGCATAAAAAAATCTTTATATTTAAAATTAGAACTGACTTTTCAAGGGCATAGTTTTGTATCAACAGATTCTTATTATGTTGGATTAATTTTCTGGTCTTATCTGCCCTGTCAGTGTATTTAAGGAAAGTAAAGCTAGCCTGTTTTGTTTTAAGTAGAAATGATTTTTGACAGTTCCTTTCGGAGAGGAGTAGAAAAGAAGGTGAAATTGTGCAGGCTGTGAGCTGTTTTGCTCAAACTATTCCCCAAGATACGATAGAAACAAGTTAGCTTGCATCACAAAGCTCAGGGTAAGATTCTGAACTCAAAATGATTGATAAATCATTTGTCTTAAAAAGGAAGAAGAATACATTTGTGATTACTGCCATGAGGTTCATTTTATTGATGCTCTTTGTTCCAAAAGGTCTAAAATATGCACTGTGAATATTGACCATTTGCTGAAATCTCTTACCTAGTTAAAGAGTAAGATTAGACCAATGAGTTCTTTTATACCTCTATTATATGGAGACACAAGTTTCATCCATCAATTTCATAATAGATAGTGCATAACAAAGAAAGTGCCTTGGAGCCTGTAAGCTAGGAGATAGTCATCAAAGTGTATGACTGCACAAATCTGAAACTCAGAGTAGACTTTAGCATGAGAACTAGCCCCAAAATCAGCAGGGTGACACTGGATTTACAAACAGGTGTACAGATTTTCCATGGAATAGATTTAGTCTGGTGTAATTATTGCACATTCCTTAGCTGGGGAACAGAATAATAATTAATAGTGATTACAAATTAAAAAATTCTTTTGGTTCTGTGCAACTCAATGCTTGCACCTGCAGTTGTAACAGCTGGAGGCCCTAAGGAGGTAATATTGTGCTTGATTTTTATATGTGGATGATGCAGAGAATTAACAATTTATGTATTTTTTATTTGAAAGAAAAATGTTGTTGTTGTAAAGTGATAAATTCCTACCAAGTGGTATTTTTTTTATGAGCTATACCAACATTTAAGTAACAAAACCCATAATCAGCCACTCATATAAAAGTGATCCTCGATCTTGGCATCTCAGCAGAGAGTAGAAGTTAAAATGATAAAATGACAAAGGCAGGCTTGTGTTTTGCAAATGGTGAGAAATAAGAACATTTAGAAGATTTGGATCTGTATTATCAGTTGTTAATGCACTCAGGACTGCTACAGAACTAAGACTTCACAGATTCCGGAGAATTCAAAATGGATTATTCCCATACTGCATTACTGAAAAGCATGTGGAAAATCTAAGGCATCACTTACAAATACTTGCCATATGTTGATTTATCAAACAATATTATCTTACCAAGTAGTATAAGGCTGGCTCAGAATACACTAAGACTACTAGGTAATGATGAATTGATCTACCCTCATTCTTATTTTCGTTTTTGTCCTGAATAAACAAACTTCAATCCTTAACAGACAGAAATCAAGCCAGTTCTATCACAGTATTTTGGATGATTTTATATCCGAAAAGAGCTATAGCAGAGAAGTCAATAGGAAATGAAACTGTATCAAAGAAAGAGAATTGACACAAATATTTCAATATCTTAATGACAGATGAGGACGAACTTACACGGGAATATTCCAAGTTACAGCTGATAAAGATTATTCTACCAAGGAGGCTCTGGTGTTCAATAGTAAAGCTGACTAAGGAGAGGCTGAAGGTTCAGCATGATTCTGTGGAAGTCTTTGGAAGGAAGCAGTATCCTCCAAGCACTCCATCTTTTCCAGACAGAGACAGAATTTACTGGTTTAAAGTAATCTGTCAAAATTTATCAGTAAGGGATTAAGAGAAAATATGCTTACATAGATATGTTTATATCCTATAAACTTTGAGCTGAATAAAAATATTTTCTTCTGAAGATTGTAATTAACCATTGACAACACCCAGAAGAAAAGACATGCAGGTGCCAAATTATATTAATCATGTTAACTTGTCTGAGAGTATCATTACACCTTTGAGAAAGGAGCTACTTGGCCAAGGGCTGTTGTGTTTGAATTTAATCTGAGTGATGTAAAGATTTCAGAAGAATCTTACAGCTCATGCTCAGTTTATAACTATGGCCCTGTTTCCTGATCTTTTCTGGGCCATGGCAGATAGTTTTTTTTTTTTTCTCTTCTTTTAAGATGTAATTTTGGGAGTCTTTGACTATTGAACTATTTGTCTTTGTTCTGCATACGAGTTCTGGTTTATTAGGGGTTTGCAGTATAAGTACATGGGGTGTGAAATAGAAATACTGGACAAAAACATGGAATGTGAGAAGAAACTTTATTTCAAATTGTCAGAAAAGCTCTAAAAGTGATGCCTTAGAGTAATGACTATGAAATCTTCTCTGTCATTTACAAAACTAGTCCAGCTCTCTGAAAATCCCTTGAGTTTAAGAATAATTTTTTCTACTGAATCAGTTTGCATATTGCTAGTTATAAAACTAGAAACCATATTATCAACCGTGAAACTATATAATTAGTTTCTTTATGGATCTGCAGTTTTTGCTAGATAAAATAAAAACTGCCTCCACATGCAGACGCCATTATGAATATGACAGGTCATTTATGGAAAGAAAGGTTGTGTAGAAAAACATCTGATAATTTGTTGGAAACATTAGCATATAGATGGCTATGGAATGTGTGAAATATTATCAGAAGAATTCTAATCTAAATTGTTGCAATGTCCAAATAGGATCTAGTGTTTTGTTACTCTAATGCTTATAGCAATTCAGGCTTAAACAATTTATAGACCTGGCATTCAGCTGTGAATAGAACCATGCATTCTTTCTTCCTGTTAAAATATTGAGAGATGTTGAGTTGAGAGCATAAATTATTGCTATTATAGAAAGATATGTAATCAAATGCTCAAAAGTGACTAATAACCCAGAGGAGAAATGATGATTTTTTGCTCCAAGACATTTGTATAGAAAAGGAAACATTTTTTGTAATCATATTTGACTAAAACTAGTGGGAGTGCTTTTATAGCTCCTGTATGTAGAAGATTAGGTAAATATTTCCTGAAAAGGGAGAGTTTTTCTGTATCTCTGCTCCACTGGGCATTATGTTAGAAAGAAAAAAAAACCCTACTTATCTGCAGAGCCACTGTCTGTGAGGGGGACAAAAAAACTAGCAGATTATACCATTTCATGCGTAAATTGAGTGACTTTAGTCAGGCCACCCTGCCCTGTGGACTAAGCTGGTTCATTGAAATGGGGACCAGAAAATTCATGATCCTGAAATCCAAGATTACCTCTACCCCAAGAACGTAATGAGATGGTACCAAAGCTGGAATTCTCTTCCTGGCTGTTCAGACAACAAACTACTGAACACACTTTGTGTCCTCCATTGCCTGCATGGGCTGTGTAGATCTCAGCTTTGAAATGAGTGCTAGGAGTCATTTGTTAGATCAGAGATTAAACATTCATAAAGGTGCTTGACATTCTCTCTAAGAACTTCCATAAGAACATTTGTAGCAAAGCCAATACTCTAACAGCTGCACATTCATATACTACTTTGATATCTTTGCTCTAAAGCTCAACATAGGAAGATAAATTCATTCATCCAAATGCAAATGTCTCTCACCAAATAGTAAACTTGAAAAATCCCGCCGTGCATGGAAGTTATAAAAATTATCAACTCCACTTCTACAGGCTAAATAGATAGCTCTATCCTCTCAAAATTTACACATTCTAATTGGAATTTATTTCCATGACTTTGTTTGTGTTCTGTGGGCCTTATATTCAATACTAAGAAGTTTGCATTCCTTGATTTTTAAGCAAGCACCCATTCTTTTCAATATCTGCAAAGATATAGGGAAGAAAACTTTCTGTAGTTAAGTACATCTTAAAAGAGCTGCACCTAAATATGAAGAAACCAGATTTCTTCCAGTTTTTTTTTTAAAAGAAACCTCCCTTTATTCATGTCTTTCAGTAATGGGGAACAAGGATTAATCCCTCAACAAATGAAGTAATTTTGCATATTTGTATGTAAATGGGTCAGAAAATACATGTAATTTTATGATGGCCTGGACCTAGTTCTTAGCTGATTTGGGGGAAAAATTAAGTTTTTTAATTATGAATGTAGTTTACAGTGACAAAATATAGTATCAGCTTCCCCAATCAAGGGAGGTGATTGTCCCACTCTGCTCTGCACTGGGGCAGCCTCACCCTGAATACTGTGTGCAGTCTTGGGCACCACAATATAAGAAAGATATTAAGCTATTGGAGAGTGTCCAAAGCAGGGCAACAAAGAAGGTGAAGGGCCTTGAGGGGAAGCCTCATGAGGAGCAGCTGAGGGCATTTGGTCTGTTCAGGCTGGAGAAGAGGAGACTGAGGGGAGACATCATTGCAGTTACAACTTCATCGTGAGGGGAAGAGAAGGGGCAGATACTGATCTCTTCTCTGTGGTGACCAGTGACAGGGCCCGAAGGAGTGGCCTGAAATTGTGTCAGGGGAGGTTTAGGTTGGATATTAGAAAAAGGTTCTTCCCTCAGAGGGTGGTTGGGCTCTGGAACAGGCTTCCCAGGGAAGTGGTCACCAAGCTTGACAGAGGTCAAGAAGCATTTGGATTATACTGTTAGGCACATGGTGTGACTCTTGGGGATTATCTTGTGCAGCACTAAGGGTTGGACTTGATCTTTGTGGGTCCCGTCAAGTTTGGCATAGTCTATGATTCTGTGATTCTGTGAATTGTTAAAATCAGTGCTAAGTGAATCCTCTTTCAAATTTTATAATGCGAGAGTAACACACAGTAATTTAACTTGATTACCTGCTGCTTTAATTGGTGGCTTGATCATTTGAATGTGTTGATTTATTGATTCAATTTAAATTGGGACTCTGATTGTCACAGTTATGAACATCACCCTGTGCCATTTTTAATTAGTTCACTGAAACTGTAGTGTATCAGATTGAAAATATATTTGTTTAGTTTTATTAGAAGGATGTGCAAGCAATATGAAACCCATAAAAACACATGAGTTTGTATTTCCTCCACCAAATTGCCACATGGGTCATGCACTCAAGGGCAAAACCAGCATTAATATACTTGCAAAGTACGTGCCTCACCTTCTAAATGAATATAAAGTCACTCATATTTGACTTGCTCAATAGAAGTGGAATGTGTTTCTTTAATCTAAAGATTAGATCATGTAGATGAAATATTAGGCATGCAGATATTTCATCATGTGTTCTTTGGACTATTTTAAAGGTGCCTGGTTTTGGATCAAAATATTTTTTTCATAAAATTAACATTTAAATTTATTTTCTTTCTGATCAAGTGTAAATTAAAATTAAGTTACTTTGGGTTAAAACTCTTACATTTCCCCAAAACTTGGAACTTGCAAATGTGAAATGTGTTAATTGACACCTGATTTGAAAATCATTTTTTTAAGAACGAGTTTCTCTCAGAACATCATAATTTACTGTACTCACTGACCTAGTGAATCTCAGGATACAGAAGCTGGAACTTCAGGCCCACCCAAAACAACATTTTAATCCATTATTTTTACTCTTCTACTTCAACCTCATCATTTCTAACAAGGTTGCTGCATCCCCGTTGCCTCTTCACAGAGCATGGCCATGATCCTCAGGAAAGAGTCTAAGTTTACTCCAATTATTACCAATAACAAAAAAATCTTTCTAACTAGGAAATTTCACAACTGTGAGTAATCTCCTGGGTTTAGGTGCCAAAGGGGAGACTGGGGAGCATCTGCTCTGTTTCCTTCCCCTGTTGCCTTTTTGAGACATGAGGGTCATGTGAGGAACAGGAAATCAAGACCTCCCAGTGCCTGTTGGGTTTGCATCCTGGTCTCATGCAAGAGCAAAGTAAGTACAACCTTAAAAGACTCCTTTATTTATTTTTTGCTTACTTAAATATTTTGTTAAAACTAAGTGGTTTCAACAGATAAAATAGTACACCTTATTTCAAAACATCCTATGTTCTGGCAGCTTGAGCACTCACGGAAATGGAAAACATGTGTTAAAACTGTAACCAGAGTGAAATGTTCTGAATCCAGGTCTCCAGACAATAAAATCCAATCTTTTTTTTGGCAAAAATTAATGCTTTATTACCATTATGTACCTCATGGACAACCTGACTTCAGTACATTCATAGCACAAGTACGAGAGCAGGCAGCACAGACAATAAAGCAAACAGGACTAGAAGAATTACCTTGTGTTTCCCATATAGCTTAAATCTGAAACAGATGCCAGGTAACTAAACCATCAAAGCCCAGGTAGTTTTGCACAGCTCAATAGGTATCAGTATCTATTGAACTTCAGTGATTGAAATTTCCCTATACAGAAAGTGCCCTGGATAGATAAGGGCTTCATGACATTTTTGTGGGGTTGGGCATCCCAAGCTACCCACTTAGCCCAAGGAGTAGCCCGGCAGCACACCAACACTTTTCTGTGAGGCAGATACAAGATCAATAAGACACTGAGTTCTTGTTTGCAAACTCTCAGAGACCTGACTGCCTAGGAAGCTGTGCACCTTATCCTCTCCCTGTGCTCTCCTCACAGCAGCTGAGATGTGCAGGGACTGGGAACAGGCTGAGAATCCCTCACATGCTATCAAGGAGCAGTTTGTGGTGACCACCTCCAGTTCTTCTTCCCACTCTTCAAGGTATTGTGAGGAAATATCTGAGGATGTATTTCTTTCTGTTGTTCCCATCATTGAAATATAAGTCAGCTGCAAATGATGATGTGCCAGGGTCAATTTCTAACAGGCACTTCAAGATTTATCACTTGTCAAAGTACAACAGCACTGCTATTTATTCAAAGAGCCCTGATATTTTGCCTAGTTGTTAAATAAAAAAATACTGTATCATACAGCATTATTATGTTTTAGCTTTGGTTTACAACTTTTGGCTGGATTACAGGCTGAAGACAAAAAGAAAATGTTTCTGAAGACATTACCAAGGCTATTGAGCAATTTCTACTTTCTTTCCATTCATTTATATTATTGCATTATGCAGTGTTAAGGCACCAATTAACTCACAGAAAACTTCCAAGTCCTCATGATTATTAATCTTTACTTTTCAAAGAGCTAACTGAGTTACTGTTGTGTAAACCTAGGGCATTATTCATGAGGCTCTGGCTGTAACAACATTTCTTTCAGTCTTTAACAAGATCAGCCATATTCTAAATGAACAAGAGCAAATGGGAAATAAATCCAACAGAGGATTTTGATATTGAAATTGAAAAGACTACAGTCTATCAGTCTTGGCAAAAGTATTGCATAAGAGAGAAATAACATTTGAATTATGCATGCTGAAAAAAAAGACGGAATTGTGTCCTGGTTGCATGAAAATATTAGGAATATTGTGATCAACTTTGCTGTATAAATCTCAAAAACATCATTAGATAAACCATTCCTACTTCAAAGCATATGACATCAGTTAACTATAACTCCATAACTGATTATTATGGCTTTAAAAATCTTAAAATTTCCTGGAAGTCTTGTTTTGTATCCTCAAATAAAATCACACTGATTTTTTTTTTTTTTAAACTTTTCCCTTGGGCCTTTTAGTATATTTGGAACAGTATGCAACAAATCTGAGACTGAAAATGAAAATAAAAGAATAATTTCTCTGATTTCAAAGAGACAAATTTAGGTATATTTTTGCATTACAGTCTTTCTATTAAGCCATTCTCTGCTTGGAGATTGTGCAATTCATGATTTAATAGAAAAATCTGGGGGTTTTTTCTCAAATTCCTTTTCATATTGAAAGTGAATTTGTCTCCATGATGACCATTTCTTCAGCATATGCACTGTACCATAGCACTAGACTAACTCACTGTTGTTAGCACCCACCAGCGAAAAGACAGAAGGTTTTTGCTTCAGGTAGCAGACAGGCTATGAGTGTCAGTGACATTCAGTTCTACCCTTCCACCCAATACACACAGAGGGAAATCCTTGCTGCTGATGCCACTCTTTCATATGAAAGGTGGGAAGGGATGGGGCTGTGGGAGAGGGTTCTGTTCCCCTCACTCTGGTAGGCAGGTTCTTCTTCCGGAGACCTACACCTCCAGAAAGTCTCTGCCTGGCTCTAAGGGGTTTTTCTGTACTTCCATGAGAACTTTACCACTAAGTACCTGATCTTTAGGGAGAAATTACCACCCACATAAAGAAAACTTGACCATATCCTTCAGTTCCTAAAGTGCTTCTTTTTACCATACTATTAGCCAACAGCAGCAGGCTATTGTACACTCCATTCATTCTAAAGATACTTATATTAACCTGCATAATACCCCAATCACTTCCCTTAATCAAGTTTTTTCTGCACTGTTGCAAAAAGGTCCCACTTATGTTAGGCACTGTGTACTTTTTTCAATGTCTATTTACTTGAAAGAGCTTGTCACCCAAGTATAAAATCAAAAAGGGATACAAAGAAGATGGATGTGGTAACCTGCTGGCCCTGTAGGTCTCTTGAGAGAGCAAAGGGAGTTTGGCCTTGGCTAGATTCTGTGTGCTCGTAAAGATAAACAGCCTGCAGCACTGTGAGAACGAAGGTGCCTGTGAAGACAAGCTGCACAGACACAGTCTCAGCCAATGGGTGATTGTTTATGTATGTGAGCACCAGTAATGTTGATGCACGTACACTTAGAGAATACTATAATTGTAGAAACTCCATTAATAAACTGAGCTTTGTAGTTAATCCATATTGGATCGTCTCACTGCTCCATAAGCCCACCTCCAACATATGGTGACCCCGAAGACATGGACGATGCGCAAAGGGTGACCTCTACCCCGACACCAACTTCATAAGCCAACAGAGACGTGGAGGAAAGGCCGATCATTGGCGATAAAAAGGTAGCTGCAGCCCTTCGAGCGCCCTTAAGCCCGCGCCCCCCGTGAATCATAGGGGAGGGAAAAACGGCGGTTTCACTGCTAAGAGAATTTCTTGCCAAGCAAGACGTTGCAGTGTCTCCTAGAAAGTTATTTCACCTATATTAGTGGACTAAGGAAAAAGGACATTCAGCAGATCCCACACTCAAAGCGGGAACGCTCGGGGGGATGAAACACTGGGTGGCAATAAACATGCCAAAGAATTAAAGATGACATGGAGAGAGATCATAAATACTTTGCAAACACACTAATCTGAAAACAAAGTCGTAGCAGCAGCTCAACTTTTACTGGGACAGAGGCGCAGACACTAGGCTATTTACGGCCAGGAGCCTCTGCCACGGCATGGACATAGCAATTAAATCATTAGCGGCAGGTAGTAATTCAACAAGACATACTGCAGCCCTGGAACTGATAAAGATTGTGAAAACAGCTGCGCGGCAGAGAGACCTCCCACAAGAGAAGCAGTGACGGCGACTGCCAAAACCTGGAACGGAAACCGTTGCACCCCACGGATCATACAAAGCCCTAGATCACCTTTTAACAGAAGTCACTGGGATAATGCGACACCTTGGGACCATGTGGCAGAGCACCCCTTTTCCTTCCCCGTGCGAATCTCAGACAATGGGGAGGGAGGGAGAAAGCACTGTTATAGTACTTGGCTTTTGAGTGGAAATTGGTAGACTTAGAGATGCTAATAGGTAGAAATCGCTTAGTAGCTGCAATTCCCTACCCCTGTATGTCTGTGTGTGTGTGTCTGTGTCTCTGTGTGTGTGTGTTCGTGCTGTGATTGTGGTTAGCAATCTAAGGCTTGTAAGGTCAAATCCCAGCTGGTATTTGTTTGCTTGGTAATCAAAAGGACAGGAGATCCCTAAAAAATTCACCTCTAAGGTTAATATTAAGGTATTGGTGTAATTTAGCTGGACTGGAAACAGAACTTAACAGGCAAGAGTTAAGTGCACACATTTGGCTGATCTATACTGAAAAAGGGGGAGAGAGCTGGCCCAAACATGAATCTTTGCAATTAGAGCTTTTGGAGATGGTATTAAAAAAAAAAGGGTAAAAGTAATCACTGTAACACATTCCATCC